>CM053030.1:45490755-45510755 GCA_028564925.1 Lithobates sylvaticus
CCAGCGTCATTTGCAGCTTGCCCACATTTAAATTTGCCGCCTAGAAAGAACGCGCTGCCGGAAAAGCCCGAGCTGTCTGTTCAGGGCAGGGAGGCGGGACTGCGAGCGGAGCCGAACAGACAGATCGGTCTTTTTCGGCGCTCGTTTTTTTTTCGATGGTGGTCGCTGTTTTTCGGCGCCATTTGATTTTTTTGGCACTTTTTTGGGGGGGATCGGCGTATAACACGCACCCACGACTTTCCCCCGATTTTAAGGGGGGAAAAGTGCGTGTTATACGCCGATAAATACGGTATACATACATAACAATTGTAAATAATGTGCAAAAAAGTAAAGAGAGCTAAATCAAATTTTATAGAATAAATACCACTAAAATCCAGTGTACGTCAAGGTTAACTGGGCAGATCCAAACATCTTCTATTGGAAACATTGTCTGAGGAATAGGTGTAAAGCAAAGTTAAGAAATTTTGCCAAATTTTTGTATATGTATTCCTATTATAATAAATATTTTACACCCACCAATCAATGGATAATTATAGGTGTAAAAATTGAGCAACCTTTCCAAGTCTGGAATTCTCCTTTTAAACAATGCTGTAGCGATCACTGCAGAGAGCTGGTGAACAGGTTCCTGTTGGAAGATAATAAAACGTTATGCAAACACAATAATGCTAAAAATTGACAAACACTTTCATACACATTATTAAAGTGGGACTGTACTGAAATTATTTTTTATTTTTTAAAAGCCAGCAGCTACAAATACTGCAGCTGCTGAATTTTAAAAAATGGACACTTACCTGTTCCAGGGTCCAGCGGTGTCGGCAGCAGAGGCAGATCGATCGCTCGGCTCTCTGCTGTAGCCGGCGCCATTCTCGGTGAGGGAATCAGGAAGTGGCTTCACTTCCCGATTCCCTACTGCGCATGCGCGAGTCGCAATGAGAATCTTCAGCGCTGTCTGCCGGGACACGTGGGAGTTTATTGCACCCCCCTCCCCCCTGAAAGGTGCCAAATGTGACACTGGAGGGGGGGGAGGGTTCCGAAAAGCGGGAGTTCCACTTTAGGGTGGAATCCCCCTTTAAGTCTTGCCTGGTGCTTTGCAATCAGATGATGAAGGTAGGCATCAATCACCTTTATTAGGAAAAAATATATGTACACATTTGAAAAATATGTATATTTTGAAAACAATCTTACATGTTTGCTTTTTAAACAGTGCAATCTATTACCTCATCACTTAGCCACTCTATCCCACGCAGCCTATGGAAAGAGGACACATACAGCCTGTATGGTCCCACAACTGCTTGCACCGAGTCATCATATTCAGCAGCCCATAACATTTTAACTGTTTAAAAAAAAAAAAAATGGTTGATACAAGTTTAAGCAGGCCATACATGGTCCAATTTTGAACGAATTTTCTTTTCAAAATCAGAAAGTTTGCTTTTTTGTGATCCGATGATGCCACCATTGATTTTCGATTTTCGGCCGACCAAGCCTTCATGTTGCTACAGAAAATAATTTTCGTGGCCTGGAATTTTATTTTCTCTCCGGGAATTTTATTTTCTTGCACATGCAGATTTTTTTTCTATTACATTTCTCGCACGAGTCCCCCATCATTGATTAGAAAATCTTTGTTTTTAAAAAAATTCCAACATGTCCGATTCCTCAAATTTCAAATCATGAAAATCGTCTGTTGCTGCAGCCCACTAACAGTGCGAAATTCATATGAAAAGTCTTAGATACGATTTTCGAAAGAAAATTCTTTTGAAATTCTAATCGTGGATGGCCAGGATTGACTGAAGAAATGTTATTGTTTGCATCAGGGCTTTTTTTCTCGGAGAATAGGTGCAGGAACTCAACCATGCCCGCCACACTCACATACCTGCCAAATGGCATCAAATAGTAGCTCTTCCCTCTGCATACAACCCCCTCCCTCCACTGCCCTCATTTTCTCCCCCCTCCTTAAAAGCTCCACCATCTGTCATACATTTGTTGCAATATTAAGCTGAAACACCTTTCCGGCTGTAATACCTCCCAGGATACTATACTATACTACAGTCACTTGCAAGGGAGATTATGCAGTAGGAACATCAACAACATGTCACCAGGGAAAAAATGGAGACCACAGAGGGTGCAACCTACCACACACCTTCTCCTGCCCATGACTGCACTAAACCCTGGACACCTGTTCTGTATCTCCCTTGTCCCTGTCTGGCACTCAGTGGGATCTGCATAGGAGATCTGACCTGTGGGAGCTACTGGGAAATAACCTATCACTTGTAAATGCAGAAGCTGGACTTCAGTGTTACCAAGTGATAGTGGTGAGCATGGAGCAGAAGACCTGAGCTAGAGGTGGTGGAACTGAGTTCCCCCTAGTTCCTGCTGAAAAAAAGCCCTGGTTTGCGTACTTTGGAGCCAAAACAAATACAGGTTGAGTATGCCTTATCTCCAAATCTATAGCAATTCCAAATTTTTAATCACAATATGCCATAATAGATGCCCACACAAGATATTTAGACTTAAGTTGGCATGTTTAAATTAGGTATACAATGACCTTTTAATTTAGTTTTTTTTTTTAATTTCAGACTTGTGTGTTACATATACATACCTAGACACACACACTCTCAATATGTCTATATCTGAATCATACCTATTGCTGGTAAGGCCTCAATCTATAGAGTTTAGTCATTATAATATTGAAAACAAGAGCTGGCACGAGCAGCAACCATATTAAAATGGCCATACCAACAGGGCATGGCCAAAAAACAAAACTGGGTAAAAAAAAAGAAGGCCATACTAACAGGGCATGGCCAAATATAAAGGCCATACCAACAGGGCATGGCCAAATAAGAAAACTGGGTAAAAAAAAAAAGGGGAGGCCATACCAACAGGGCATGGCCAAACACTTTAACCACTTCAGCCCCGGACCAATTGGCAGCCAAAGGACCAGGCCCCTTTTTGCGATTCGGCACTGCGTCGCTTTAACTGACAATTGCGCGGTCGTGCGACGTGGTTCCAAAACAAAATTGGCGTCCTTTTTTTCCCACAAATAGAGCTTTCTTTTGGTGGTATTTGATCGCCCCTGCGGTTTTTATTTTTTGCGCTATAAACAAAAATAGAGCGACAATTTTGAAAACAATGCAATATTTTTAGCTTTTTGCTATAATAAATATCCCCAAAAAATATATAAAAAAACATTTTTTTTCCTCAGTTTAGGCCGATACGTATTCTTCTACATATTTTTGGTAAAAAAAAATCGCAATTAGCGATTATTGATTGGTTTGCGCAAAAGTTATAGCGTTTACAAAATATAGGATAGTTTTATAGCATTTTTTATTAATATTTTTTTTTTTTACTAGTAATGGCGGCGATCAGCGATTTTTATTGTGGCTGCGACATTATGGCGGACACATCGGACATTTTTGACACATTTTTGGGACCATTGTCATTTATACAGCAATCATTGCTATTTAAATGCATTGATTCCTGATAAATGACAGTTGCAGTGAAAGAGTTAACCACTAGGGGGAGGGGAGGGGTTATTGGCTCTGACGTGTGTGTGTGTTTTTTTACATTAGGGGGCGGGTCTGACGTCATTGATCGGCTTTCCCGATGACCGGGAACAGCCAATTAATGACAGGCAGAGTAGGAAGCGCGGGGAGAGGTTTGTTTACACATACCTCTCCCCGTTCTTCAGCTCCGTGACCCGTGTGGTCCCGCGGCCGGGATTACGGAGCTCCCGAGCGGGTCGTGAGCGCGCCGCTGGCGGCGCACGCGCGACCCATGGGCAGGCAATTAAAGGGCCACGTACCCGTACATGATTTTGCCTGCCCGTGCCATTTTGCCGCAGTATATCTGCGTGAGGCGGTCGGGAAGCGGTTAATCAAGGCCAAAATGACCAACAGAGTCATCATAGCCAAATAAGAACCCAGTGACTGCTACCTCTGCCATCTATGGTTTGCAGGACATTTAGGCATGGTTCTGGTGAAAGCTTCCAAATGAAAAATTTTAAGTTATTTACGGTTATTACATTTGCAACACAGAATATAAGTCATTTAGTACATGAAGGAAGAACAGACTCAGAAAAAAACAGAACAAGGCAAATCATATGCAAAGGCTTCCCTTCTGCGTGGGCCTTTCTCTTTTTAGTACATGAAGGAAGAACAGACTCAGCTGGTTTAAAAAAAACAGAACAAGGATGCCCTCATATGCAAAGCAGCTAGGATAAGTTTGTGAAGCAAGGTTGGGCGTGGATTCCTCATAGGGGCCATTAGCATCCATCAGAGGGAAAAAAGTATTACTGGTGGGGATGACACCATATTCCCAGTCGGAACCTCTACCCATATGGGTCATAGAATGGAGGAGCGGGGTACAGGATCTCTAATGGGAGGTTGGCCCCAACCATTGGGTTGGTTGACTGGGGACCCTTTACAGGTGGTAAAGGAGGTTGTCCCCATCCTCTACTGTAAGATGTATATTCCCCACCCACTGAATGTAAAAATTTGTGGGTGGTGGAGGGTTTGGGGGTAACTGTGACCTGATTCGTAAGATCCATAATTGGATCTAGGGGGACCCCTGGTTTAAAGTTACCCCGATGGGAGGATGGCCCTCTGCTATTACCGTAGCGAGTCCCTACGTGGGGATTGATAGGACTGGTATGTCCCATGTCCTTGGGACCTAGTGGTGGAACCATACGTTTTTGGGGGGAGTGGGGGTTGGGAGGGTGGTTTGGGTCCTCCTCTGGCAGAAGCAGTGGGAGCCGAAATCAAGGTTAGACAATTTGGTAGTTTTCCTTTCAACGAGAAATTTCAGAAATTTATAACCCCCAAATTAAAAATATTTATACCATTCCTCCAGGTCAAGGTCGCCCTTTTGGGGGGCCACCTCCCCATCTAAGACTTCTAGGTACCATGGAGTAATTAATGTATGTTTCGAGGTAGGCGAGGGGGGGGGGAGGGATGGAAGGAGAAAGAGCCCCAGCTGCAGCAAAGAGTATCAGGACTGGCAGAATGGAAAGAAGTAAGCCGCGCTTGGGAGAAAAAAGGGTGTGAGGGAAAGGATTGAAGGGAGATACAACCAATGAATGAAAAAATCTGAAAAAATAAAAATAAAAAATATATATAATATATATAAAATATATACCATATATATTAAATATAAAGGCTGCTGCTAAAAAGTGGGATACTTCACACTAAGCAAATATACAGTAGAATAAAGCTGCGCCAATGTAAAAAGAAAATAAACATATAAAAAATGTGTAAACCATGATAAACATATAAAAAATCTCATACAGAACAGTCCAGATCAAAGTGAGTAAGTCCAGAACGATTCCTCTAAGCATCAGACATGGGGTAAATTCAATCCACCAATCAAAACGTGTTCAAAAATGACACCCCCGTGCTCGTGCTAAAGACATCCACTGTGACATGGAAAACGGTGCTTTATCCCGACCACCTAATGAATGGGAGGCTTACCAGAAGGTATAAATAATCAAGCATTGGATATGAGCTTGTAGTGTATCCAGTAGACCAGCGTTGGTAGGGTTAACGGCCACTCCAGGAAGGAAACAATCCAAATGCAAACAGGGAGGGAGGGGAGGGATCCGTCCTGAGATCCGTTCACAGACTAGATAGCCAGCCAAATCCTAGTATAATCCTCCGTTTGGGGAGAAAGCACAAAAGGGGCCACCCATAGCGTAATACTGATAATAATATGTTTAATAAAAAGCGGATTAAAAATGACTTACATAAAAGAAGAGAAATTTGGGCAACAAAGATGACAACATAAACACTGCCGGCCGGTCAGTGTGCTCCCGTCCCTTGATCCAAAGTCAGTCTGTAGTGGTGGCGTCGCTGCGTGCCTTCCCATACGACGTTTCGTCATAAATGACGTTTTCAATGGGGAACGGGCGACGCAGCGACGCACCACCTATAAATACCTAACCTCTTCCTGGGATGTATGAGATCGAGGCCGGCGCCGCCATCTTGCTAGTGGGAAAAATACCATAGCCGTGTTGGCAACCGGCGCCAGGAGGGATTAGCAACCTAAAAAGCTAAAAAAGTCTGGATAGGAACATCGTTGTGCTATATCCATATAATTCAGAGGCTAATACTAAAGAAAGAGTGAACATTGCAATACTAGTGCAGTGAAGGACTATGAAACAATCCGAAGTGCATAATAACCATGCAAGACGGACTGCTAAGATTGTAATAGAAAAAACATCTGATAACCAGATGTGAAAAGATAATCCAGTGAGGTGATATCAGTAAGTGCAAGGATGCATGATTATTAAAGATGCAAAACAGTTACAATATGTAAATAAATATGGGCGTAAGGTATATTGGGAGAAAACCCCAATTAAGGGAGTGATACTTGCCTGTAAAGGACATGATGTGACTAAAATAGTGAAGGGGGGAGTAAATAAAAAAGGGAAAGAGAAAAAGAAAAAGGGGAAAAGGGAGGGTTAGAAACCCCACTAAAATTAACTAGTGAAAGAAATGATAATAAGTGGAATATGTGTAGCATTTAAGAAAAACACACAAAAAATTATTATAAAAAATCACATTATGTGTTCAGAGCCTCAATGAGAAAAAATAGCATGACCTTACACACATCTCAGGAAGAGTTCACATTCACTAAAAAAACCTTTATGGGAGGAAGACTGACAGCAAACTCCAATGGGTTATCAGTAAAAAGACCTCCAGGTACATAATATATAATCAGCTACAAGCTAATCATCACAAAATAGCATACAAACCCCCCCATTAAGAGTTGTCTATGAAAGCATTGATGTCAGTATCAATATTCAACCCAAAAGGGGTGTATGACTTTAAACGGTGAATCCAGGCCATTTCCAGTTTTGACACTTCCCTCACTAATGAGCTCCCTCGCCAGTGAGGTTTAAATTTGTCAATACCGAAAAAAAGGGTTTGGGCTGGATTTTTATTGTGTGCCTGCAAATAGTGTTTGGACACTGAGTGTTTGGGGAAACCCGAAATGATGTTAGAAATATGTTCCCCTAGTCGCACTTGTAGTGGGCGTTTAGTTCGCCCTACATATTGTAAACCACACGGGCACTGTAGCATATAAACCACCCCTTTGGATGAGCAAGTTATGCTTGTGGCTGTAATGAAGGGTTTAGAGAGAACACACCCGGCATCTCCCACACTTGTAGTACCCCGAGAGGTGATCGAAAAAACCCCTCGTGTTCCTCGGAGGGTCGATGGTATTGACCGCGACCTGGTTCCTCAATGAGGGTAGGCCCCTGAAAATCACCTGGGGCTTTTCAGGTAAAAGATCTTTCAAAACCGCAATTAAAGGGCCACGTACCCGTACATGATTTTGCCTGCCCGTGCCATTTTTCCGCAGTATATCTGCGTGAGGCGGTCGGGAAGCGGTTAATCAAGGCCAAAATGACCAACAGAGTCATCATAGCCAAATAAGAACCCAGTGACTGCTACCTCTGCCATCTATGGTTTGCAGGACATTTAGGCATGGTTCTGGTGAAAGCTTCCAAATGAAAAATTTTAAGTTATTTACGGTTATTACATTTGTAACACAGAATATAAGTCATTTAGTACCTCAATAGGGATATCCTTGGACAAGACACTGCAGATGTTCTCTTCGGGAGATATGCCAACAGCTCTTCAATATGGCTTTAAATGGTCTAGATTAGTCATCTTATTTACAGCTACCCCCTGTAAATTTGATAATCCAACCACCTTGCCACACATCTCCCGAATAATGAAAGGGCCTGAAAAGTCAAATTCCATTCTTCCTCCTTTTCTTCCACGTTTCCTCGCATTATACAATAGGACCTCATCGCCAAGTTTATAAGATAACCCCTTGTTTTTCTTCAAAACTTTCTTTTCATAAGCCAACTTCTGCTTATCCTGCGTCTTTTCAATGTTTTTCATTACAACATCTTTCACCTTGTCCATAGATGCTCTCTATTCTGCCACAAACGTGTCATAGCTCCCTTCCTCAGGCATAATAATATTTGAAAGCTGAAAGGACAGACAAGTTATAATAAGACAAAGAATGTTTGATATAGTATCAAAATAAATAAAACAGACATTGTCAGTCAAAATGTTTTGTACAAATGTACAAGTACAAATATTCAATAGTAGAAGACTGAACTGATTATAAATACAGATTTATTTCGAGAAGTGCTACGCAAACTGTTTGAGCTATATAAAACATGTATAATAATAATAATAATAAAAACTCACAGGCAGGTCAACTGGAACTTCAGAGGGGAAAACCGCCTCCCTCCCATACATTAGAAGAAAGGGAGAATGCTTTGTCGTGCATTGGACTTTAGATCTTAGAGAAAAAAGCGTGGCGTCCAAATATACATCCCAATCGGTTTGCTGGTCATTTACAAGTTTCCTGAGAGCTCTAGAATGATCAAACAAACGAAACAAGTTAAACACATTTTTTTTTTTCAAAATCCATACCAGACCCTTTATCCGAGCACGCAACCTGGCAGGCCGCAGAAAAGAGGGGGGGACGAGAGCGCCCCCCCCCCCTCCTGAACCGTACCAGGCCACATGCCCTCAACATTGGGAGGGTGCTTTGGGGTCCCCCCAAAGCACCATGTTGATGAGGACAAGGGCCTCGTCCCCACAACCCTGGCCATTGGTTGTGGGGGTCTGCGGGCGGGGTCTTATCGGAATCTGGAAGCCCCCTATAACAAGGGGACCCCCAGATCCCACCCCCCCTGTGTGAAATGGTAAGGGGGTACAAAAGTACCCCTACCATTTCACGAAAATTGTCAAAAATGGTAAAAATGACAGGAGACGGTCTTTGACAATTCCTTTATTAAAATCTTCTTTCTTCTGGTCTTCCTTTTTCCTTTCTTCATCCTTCGGTTTCTTCATCTTCTCCTTCCGGCATCTTATTCCATCTTCTTCCATCTTCTTCTTCCTCCGATCCGCTTCTTCTTGCTCTGGTCTTCTCGTCCTTCTCGTCCGGCATCTTCTTCCATGGCGTCGGCGTCTGTTCTTCTGTCGGGCCGCTCCTCGCAATGGGAGGCTCCCGCTGTGTGAGGCTTCGCTGCGTCTGACAGGACTTTTATAACGGAGGACACCTGGTGACCCCGCCCCCTCTGACGCACGGGGACGTCATGGGGACTTCCCTATGGCTTTCCCCATGACTGGGGTTTTGACCGGGGTTCCCCTTAAAATCCATCCCAGACCTGCAGGGTCTGATATGGATATTTAGGGGGACCCCTACATCATTTTTTATTTGAAGCGGGGGTTCCCCTTAATATCCATAGCAGACCTGAAGGGCCTGGTTATTGAATTTGGGGGGACCCCCACGCTTATATTTTTTTATCAATGACTTTCAATGAATGACTGCTCTCTGTGATATAGAGCCGACAATTCATTAGCCGCGAGTGATTTTAAATAGCTTTTTTTTCCTGCAAAAATGACACTGACTTTGTACAGGGACAGTTCTAAGCACAGGAAACATGCGCCCCTTCACAGGCATACTATATATATATATATCTATATATAGATATATATACTATAAACTATATAGTATGCCTGTGAAGGGGCGCATGTTTCCCGTGCTTAGAACTGTCCCTGTAAAAAGTCAGTGTCATTTTTGCAGGAAAAAAAGCTATTTAAAATCACTCGAGGCTAATGAATTGTCGGCTCCCATAACACAGAGAACAATTCGAATCCAACTACTACCAAATATCTAATTTCAACTAATATGAAAGAAATTATTATAGCGGATATAACGAATGATTCAAATGAATTCGAGATTCAGTATATCTAATATCGAGAACTGTTCCTGCACAGTGTCATTTTTGCAGGAAAAAAAGCTATTTAAAATCACTCGCGGCTAATGAATTGTCGGCTCCGTAACACAGAGAACAGTCATTCATTGAAAGTCATTGATAAAAAAAAGTGTGGGGGTCCCCCCAAATTCAATAACCAGGCCCTTCAGGTCTGGGATGGATTTTAAGGGGAACCCTGGCCAAAAAAAATAAAAAATGGTGTGGGGTCCCCCTCAAAATCCATACCAGACCCTTTATCCGAGCACGCAACCTGGCAGGCCGCAGGAAAAGAGGGGGGACGAGAGCGGCCCCCCCTCCCTCCTGAACCGTACCAGGCCACATGCCCTCAACATTGGGAGGGTGCTTTGGGGTCCCCCTCAAAGCACCTTGACCCCATGTTGATGAGGACAAGGGCCTCATCCCCACAACCCTGGCCATTGGTGCTGCGTTTGTGCTGCGTCTGACAGGACTTTTATAACGGAGGGCACCTGGTGACCCCGCCCCCCTCTGACATCATGGGCAAAGCCATAGGGAAGTCCCCATGACGTCCCCGTGCGTCAGAGGGGGGGCGGGGTCACCAGGTGCCCTCCGTTATAAAAGTCCTGTCAGACGCAGCGAAGCCTCACATAACGGGAGCCTCCCATTGCGAGGAGCGGCCCGACAGAAGAACAGACGCCGACGCCATGGAAGAAGATGCCGGACGAGAAGACCAGAGCGAGAAGAAGTGGATCGGAGGAAGAAGAAGAAGAAGATGCCGGAAGGAGAAGATGAAGAAACCGAAGGATAAGGAAAGGAAGAAGGAAGAAGACCAGAAGAAAGAAGATTTTAATAAAGGAATTGTCAAAGACCGTCTCCTGTCATTTTTACAATTTTTGTCAATTTTCGTGAAATGGTAGGGGTACTTTTGTACCCTCTTACCTTTTCACACAGGGGGGGCGGAATCTGGGGGTCCCCTTGTTAAAGGGGGCTTCCAGATTCCGATAAGCCCCCCGCCCGCAGACCCCCACAACCAATGGCCAGGGTTGTGGGGATGAGGCCCTTGTCCTCATCAACATGGGGACAAGGTGCTTTGGGGCGGACCCCAAAGCACCCTCCCAATGTTGAGGGCATGTGGCCTGGTATGGTTCAGGAGGGGGGGCGGTCTCGTCCCCCCCCTCTTTTCCTGCGGCCTGCCAGGTTGCGTGCTCGGATAAAGGGTCTGGTATGGATTTTGAGGGGGACCCGACGCCATTTTTTTTTTTTTGGCCGGGGGGTCTGGGATGGATATTTAGGGGGGACCCCACGTCATTTTTTTTTAAATTTGAAGTGGGGTTCCCCTTAATAGCCATAGCAGACCTGAAGGGCCTGGTTATTGAATTTGGGGGGACCCCCACGCTTTTTTTTATTTTTATCAATGACTTTCAATGAATGACTGTTCTCTGTATTACGGGAGCCGACAATTCATTAGCCGCGAGTGATTTTAAATAGCTTTTTTTCCTGCAAAAATGACACTTTGTCATTCGAATCATTCGTTATATCCGCTATAATAATTTCTTTCGTATTAGTTGAAATTCGATATTTGGTAGTTGGATTCGAATAATTCGGAGCCGAAATTCGTAAACGGAATTTCGTATTCCGTACAGAATTCGTTTTCGAAAAAAATCGTACTACGGATTCGTACGAATGTACGAATTTCGAAAAATTCGTACGAATTTCGAAAAATTTGTACGAATTTCGAATTTGTACGAAACTAATTGCACATGTCTAGTCCTCATCCCTATCCCCGGGCTTCAATGTTCAGTGTCCTCATCCCTATACACCATCCCTCATATATATTTACATTCCTCCCCCAATATACACCCTCCACATATACATAACCCACCAATATTTATATATATATACATATATACACATACATACACACATATACACCATCCCCCATATATATTCACATCCCTCCCCCAATATACACCCTCCACATATACATAACCCACCAGGGGTGGACTGACCATTCGGCCACTCTGGCACTTCCCGAGGGCCCCGGGCCACTAGGGGGCCCCATCAGGGTTGCCAGCCTCAGTAAAACCAGGAACAGTATGTAAAAATCTGTGTTTTTTTTACATCTGTTTCTGAAATGTGCCTTACCGACATCCTTTTGGTCTAAAAATCCAGAGATTATAGCTGCCCCACCTCTCCAGTACCTTCTCAGCCAATAGAAACATGTCTGTGTATACTGTGTGTACATGTATGTGTATACTGTGTGATTGTATACTGTGTGGCCCCATAATCTCTGATTGCCTGGGGGCCCCATAATCTCCGATTTCCCGGGGGCCCCATGAGTTGTCAGTCCGCCCCTGTAACCCACCAATATATATATATATATTCACATATCATATATATCACCATCCACATCATGTATGTGTGTACACATTATATTTCATGGAGGTAATCCACATAGGGGAGGTAATGTCCTCCCTGAACCATGGTTACCTGCTCTCTCTCTGCCGCTCTCCGCTCCGTCAAAAGTTTAACGTCACTTCCGTGACATTATCTGATGGTTTCGCTGAACTGTATTGCCGAAAATCCTTTGGAACGCACGGCGCGAGTGTTTGGAACGCTTCGCGCATGCGCAGTACGAAATTTCTGCCCGCAATGTCACTTCCGCAGCATTCTGTGATAGGGAGCAAAATATGACACTACACCTGCAACATGCTTATTTCAAATTCTGCTGCTATGTTAAATCTTCTCAAGAAGCATTTGGCATTATTGACATTGTGCTTTTAAAGAGGAAGTAAACCCTGATGGGTTTACTTCCTCTTTGTTTCCCTTGCATAGTAGCCCATTATGTGTCACTTACCTGACACAGGAGCCTGCGATGTCACCGATGTCCCCTCTTTCACGAAGCGTCCATCTTCCTTCCGGGTATCGCCGCTCCGGCGCTGTGAGTGGCCGGAGCCGCGATGACGTCACTCTGGCGCATGTTTGCGCCCAGTGCCCTTTTTTGTAAAATATCTCCTTAACTGTGTAGGTTAAGGAGATATTTTTTGGTCCTACAGGTAAGCCTTAATCTAGGCTTACCTGTAGGTCAAAGTGGTCTGTAAGGGTTTACAACCACTTACAACAAAGAATTTTGTATATCAGTTCATTCCCGGAAGGATTTACCCCCTCAATCACCAGGCCATTTGTTGCAATTATTATTTTTCTTTTACTAGTAATGGCGGCAATCTGCGATTTTTATCGGGACTGCAACATTATGGCGGACACATTGGACACTTTTGACACATTTTTGGGACCATTGGCATCCATACAGCGATCAGTGCTATAAAAATGCACTGAATACTGTAAAAATGTCACTGGCAGGGAAGTAGTTAACACTAGGGGGCGATCAAGGGGTTAAATGTGTTCCCTCACTGTGTTTCTAACTGTAGGGGGGGAGGACTGACCTAGAAGAAATTACAGATCGTGGTTCCTAGCTATTAGGAACACACGATCTGTCACTACTCACGGAACAGGGATTTGTATGTTTACACACACACGTCCCTGTTCTGCTGCTCGTGGCCGGCGGTCATCGCGACCGTCGGCCACGAGCATTGGCACCCCCCGCAGTGCAGCGCATCTGCTATACCGATCCTGCGAGTTGACGTATAGCTACGACGGTTCGCGCTGATGTGCCACAGTATAATGACGCCGGCTGGTCGGCAAGCGGTTAAGAGAATTGAATTGTCATGTTTGCTTTTGTTTTTCCAAAAATTGGCAAAGAAAAGTATCAAAAAACATCTTTTTTTTTTGTCCCTGAATGACAGTTTGGAAATGTGGTCACCCTATGTGTAAACCGGTGTTCTGTCAAAATATGTCCGCCTATCAAATAGTGTCCGCCCCGTACTGCGCAGGCGCATCGCTTGCGCAGTACGGAGCACAAGAAGATTCATAAAATCTCCGAAGATGAACGGCGCCTGCGCTCAGGGCCAGTGCTACCACTAGGCGAAGTAGGCAGCCGCCTAGGGCGCACTACCACCTAGGGCGCAACCATGGCCTCTGTCCTGTTTGAGCTCAGCTCTCCTCGTCGCCTGCCCCATTCAAGAAAACAAATCCGCCACCAATCCCCCATGTGTCCCACTGAGCGCCCCGCTGGACTGTCACACCTCCTCACACAGGTCAGGTATAACTCACATCCAGGACTCCTTTGCTCCAGCCTATCCCCCTGGACTGGCTCTGTGTGTGTGTGTGCAGCGGAGGGGCCGGGCTCGGCGGAGATAGGAGCATTGAGAGGTGCAGCGTCTGTCAGCTGACCTCCTGATGGAGAGATGGAGCGGGTGGATGGCGCTGGCCTGGCCATGGCAGGGACATCGCGGAGCGGGTGGATGGCGCTGGCCTGGCCTGGGCGGGGACATCGTGGAGCGGGTGGATGGCGCTAGCCTGGCCCCGGCGGGGACATCGTGGAGCGGGTGGATGGCACTGGCGTGGAATCAGACTCCTGGCGTGGGGTCAGATAGGTTACATGTGTAGCAAGGGCAGGGTAAAGTGGAGTCAGGGGCGCAGCCGGTGGGGGGGGGGGCGGCAAAATTAGGTTTCGCCTAGGGTGTCAAAGATCCTTGCACCAGCCCTGCCTGCGCCGTAAGTCCAGGTGCAAGCCCCACCATCCAAGTGGACATAGGGCTGCACAAAGTTAGAGGGCCCCTCGCGGGCTCGCTTCGCTCGCCACGCTTCGCTCGCCGCGCTTCGGGCACGGCCTCGCTGCGCTCGGCTCTTTTTTATTCTAACTCTATGCCCACTCTATTGGATGGTGGGGCTTGAACCTGGACTCACTGCGCAGGCGCTGTTCATCTTCGGATTTTTTCAGAATGTGCTTGGCATGTGTACACTATCCGTCAGGACACCGGCCCTTAGTATGGTGGGTTAGACACAGGTTTATAGAAAAATAAAGAATTAGGGCTCCATTCACATCTGCGTGAACCGTGAACACAGTTGTTAATGGCACCACAAATGTGCAGTTATAAACGCACAGGCTCTACGAGCAAAACGTTTGTGGGAGCTTCTTTGGCGCGCTTAGCGTGCATAGGGCCATTAATCAAATGAATGTGCCAAAGAAAGCACGGAGACGTGTCACGGTGTAAATGGGGTCTAAAACAGTGAATTTTAACATTTTGTTTCAATTATTTTATTGTTTTTTGTCAATAAAGTTGTACATTGTTAACAGATGTTCATTGACTTGTGGGAAGCCGATTTGGTTTATAATGTGATGTTTTATTAATGTTGGTAATTGGTAACGTCATGATGTATAAAGTGCTTCACGTTTAACCGGAAACCACCGGCAGCCCCGGTGCTTCTGCCTCCCAGAACGGTCCCCCTCAGCCTCCGTGCCATCCCGCCACAATCAACCCGTGACGTCACATCGCACTACAGCTACAAGCGCTGACGGACCAGTCTGCTGCGAACCGCTCGACCCCTCCCATTGGTTGGATTCGCCATAGCGTGAGCTCTGCTCACCCTAGCGACGCCTCCCCATTGGGCGAGCGAGCGGTGGGCGTGAATCTAGGAGCCCGTGCGCCGCGAAGAGACGCCTCGATGTATGGAGAGTTACGCCCCAAGGGTGCGATGACGAGCTGTGGTTGCCCGGCAACCGCCGCCGCTGGTTGCTGAGGCTGCATGCTGGCTCCGCCCAAGCATGCTGCATCCCTGTAGAACGGCTGGGGATTGGCTGAGCCGGCCGGCTGCGCTGACATCTCTCCATCAGTAAGAGGTGTGTGTGAGGGGGAGGGGCTCCTGTAGCTGGTGATCCAGCATGATAGGCTGTGCACACTCCCCTCTGCATGAAAGAAAAGGCTTGCCAGGTGTGAGCTGTCACACTAACTCACCTAGACTGGGAGCGCCTGCTGCAGGCAATGCTCCATGCCTGGCACTCAACCACCTCTATGAGCAAGCACTGAATTATTTTATTATTTTTTTAATTATTATTTTGCAGTTTTTATGAAATTTGCATTTTTTTAAATAGAAAACTGATTTTTTTGTGACATTCCCTTCCTTCATTTGAAGTGGTTTTCATACCTCTGTATCATCTTATTGGAAGGCCAGGGGGGAGTTCAGGTGATTTGGATCCCTGTGTTGGAGGAGACCGGTGACCAGAAGATGTGGACCTTTCTGGGGGTGGCCACCTTCACCTACGTCTACAAGAAGTGCGATGATCTGCTCAACTCCCCCCGCCTGGAGGTCATGGTGGCCGTGGTGCTGTGCTGCACCGCCGGGCTGGCGCTGGCTTTGTTCCGCTACCGGGGACGGTGGGGGTCCCAGAAACAGGGGGGCCCCGGGATCATCTCCAGACTCTTCAACCTGAATGGTGCCCAAAATCAGCAGGGGAGACCCGGAATACAGGGGGGCAAGAAGGTAAGGGGGGGAGGTAAAGGGGGGGAGAGAAGGTAAAGGGGGGGCAAGAAGGTAAATGGGGGGGGGGGCAAGAAGGTAAAGGGGGGGGAGAAGGTAAAAGGGGGGGTGGTAAAGGGGGGCAGGGCTTCTCTTTAATACAACTTCGTTACAAACTTTTCATATTTACTATCCAACCATCACTCTGTATTTATCTAGATGTCTGATCTCTCTGTATGTGTGTATCCATCTATGTATGTATGTATCTATGTATGTATCTATGTATCTATGTATCTATGTATCTATGTATGTATGTATGTATGTATCTATGTATGTACGTATCTATCTATGTATGTATGTATGTATGTATGTATCTATGTATGTATGTATGTATGTATGTATGTATCTATGTATGTATGTATGTATGTATGTATGTATGTATCTATGTATCTATCCATGAAACAATTATCTATCTATCTATGTATGTATGTACGTATCTATCTATTTATCTATCTATGTATGTATCTATCTATCTATCTATCTATCTATCTATCTATCTATCTATCTATCTATGTATCTATGTATGTATGTATGTATCTATCTATGTATCTATCTATTTATCTATGTATGTATGTATGTATGTATCTATGTATGTATGTATGTATGTATCTATCTATGTATGTATGTATGTATCTATCTATTAGATAGATAGATAGATATCCAACCACATATACATTTACAGAGAGCAATCAATAGATGATAGACATAAGAACAGACATTTAGATAAATACACTGATATCTTCAGACAGACATACAGATCTTTTAAAAAATACAGAGTGAGGGATGGATAGTTACTATGAAACATTTGTAATGAAGTTGTATTAAAAAGAAGCGATATATGTGAATGTATGTATGTATCTATCGCTTCTTTTCCATACAACTTCATTACAAACATTTTATAGTTACTATCCATCCCTCACTCTGAATGTCTGTCTGTCTCAAGATATCAGTGTATTTGCTAAATGTCTGTTCTTATGTCTACCATCTATTGATTGCTCTCTGTAAATGTATATGTGGTTGGATATCTATCTATCTATCTATCTATCTATCTATCATAATTTAACTCATTGCTATAAGGCAGTACAGTGAGCCTTACCTGTCAAGTCTGAAATAAAAACTCTCTGTGTTGCAGCAGAGCAGCCCAATCATGTTCAAACTCCGATTTTTCCAAACACAGCTTTGATTTCAGTTAGTAGAAAGGGGTCATCACAGACAGTTCTTATTGCAAACACCACCAGACTGTACGGTGTTCTGTACATGACACAGGCTTCAGTTTAGAACGAAAAAAAAACATCTTTGTTGTATTTTAACATGACAGTTATACAATACACCACAAAACACTCTTATCACAAGTCACATCACAGTTTTCACGCTGTAAATGATGACATCATAGATCCTTAAAATACAGAAGATTGTATAGGAGTATCATATCAGAACTTGCTCAGTATAAGCAATAATTACTACGGTACTTTATTTTTATTTTATTTTATTTATTTTCATTAGTAATATTCTCCTTTCTTTTTCTTCCTTCTTCTTTTTCCTATTATTATTGTTTTTATTACTATATTCTGTGAAATTTGTTATATTTTCTCTCTACAAGAAGAGAAACATTTTTCTCTAAATAATATAATAGTTCCTCTCCATAATTGCATAATATTATATTTCCTTTGGACCTTCCCTTACCCATACAGACATTTTACAAGTGTGCACATCCCTGTGATGCTTTTTTTATTTTATATGCGTTGCAGGCTGCCATGTTATGGTGTGAAACAACACCTATCATGACTGAAGTATGGCGGCTGCTTCCGTAATAATGTCTATTATTTTTAGACTACGATTGTTGCCTGTCATGCTGATCCACTGACGTCAGCGCTGCCTGAGTCACCGCTCCCAAATCAGGAAATATGACCTACCAGGCCGTATACTTGTTTGGTGCTTGCAGTGTAGAAAGTATTGAAGCCAGAGGATTTGCATGGCAGCCAGGCCACCGGTAGCTTCATAAGATCGGCAATGGCTGCCCACTGTGTTTATCTTCATCTTATGATGGGTTTCCTTTTGATGCTTCAGCTATAATACTGTCATATAGATCACTCTCTGTCACTCTGCATCTATTGATCTATCTATCAATCTATAAATCTATCAATCAATCTATCTATCTATCTATCTATGAAACAATTTATCTATCTATCTATCTATCTATCTATCTATCTATGAAACAATTTATCTATCTATCTATCTATGAAACAATTATCTATCTATCTATCAATTTATCAATCTATCCATGAAACAATTATCTATCTATCTATCTATCAATCTATCTATCTATCAATCTATCCATGAAACAATTATCTATCTATCCATGAAACAATCTATCTATCTATCTATGAAACAATTTATCTATCTATGTATCTATCTATCTATCTATCTATCTATCTATCTATCTATCTATCTATCTATCCAGTGGCGGCCCGTCCATAGGGGGCGCATGGGCGCCGCCCCCCCAAAGCCAGTCACAAAAACAAAAAAAAAAAAATTAAAAAAAAAAAAAAAAATGGTCCCTTTAAGAAAAAAAAAAAAAGTTCCTGAAGTGCACTGTGTCCTGGCGGGCGCCGGTCACAGAGCACTATTGAAGCGTCATGCCAATGCAATCCCGTGATTGCAGGCAAAACGCTTCATTTGCAGTGGTTTTTGATGCATTGTGGCGCTTTGCAGTGCGCCTCTGCATGCTGATTGGGCCATTCTCCTGCATTTCCTTATGCCTGGGCGGTGCCATGGACAGGCGGCAAGTTACTTTCGTTTTGGCCTTGTGTGGAGAAGAAGCGGCCGGTAATGTCACTAACAGCGGCACATATACAGCAGCACCTTGTGCTGTATGTATTTTCATTTTTTAATCTGTCTGTGCTGTGCTTCACCTCTGCCCTGGAATCCACCTCTGCTCTCCAGCCCAACACCGACAATCTGCTGGAGCCTTCATCTCCTGTATGTGTGTATACCACGAGGGCTCCCAGCAATGCGTCCTCCTAGAGTCATCCTGTACAGGTCAGTGTTCTCTCATCTCTGTCTCTCTATCTATCTGTATGTATATCTATCTCTATTTATCTATTTATCTCTCTAGCTGTATGTATATCTCTCTATCTATCTGTATGTCTATCTATCTGTATGTATATCCCTCTATCTATCTGTATGTCTATCTATCTGTATGTATATCTCTCTATCTATCTGTATGTCTATCTATCTGTATGTATATCTCTCTATCTATCTGTATGTATATCTCTCTATCTATCTATCTGTATGTCTATCTATCTGTATGTCTATCTATCTGTGTATCCATCTATCTCTCTATCTGTATGTATATCTCTCTATCTATCTGTATGTCTATCTATCTGTATGTATATCCCTCTATCTATCTGTATGTCTATCTATCTGTATGTATATCTATCTGTGTATCTATCTATCTATCTGTATGTATCTATCTATCTGTATGTATATCTCTCTATCTATCTGTATGTATATCTCTCTATCTGTATCTATCTATATGTCTATCTATCTATCTGTATATCTATCTATCTATCTATAATCTATCCATCTATCTATCTCTATATCTATCTATCTGTATATCCTATCTCTATATCTATCTGTATGTCTATCTATCTGTCTGTATGTATATCTATCTGTGTATCCATCTATCTATCTCTATCTATCTGTGTATCTATCTATCTGTCTGTATATCTCTCTCTATCTATCTGTCTATGTCTATCTATCTCTATCTGTATGTCTGTCTGTCTATCTATCTATCTTTGTATCTGTATATCTATCTATCTATATA
>CM053030.1:45515755-45646805 GCA_028564925.1 Lithobates sylvaticus
TCCTTGTAGGTCTTATTTTCAGGGTAGGGCTTATTTTTGGGGGAAACAGGGTAGGGCTTATTTGGGGGGTAGGGCTTATATTGCAGCCATCACCGACAATCACGCTAGGTCTTATTTTCAGGGAAACAGGGTATAATACATTGCTATGATTGCTGCAGCTATTGATATTCATGGTTTATGTTTGATTAAGGTCCTAATGTTACGACAGACACCCCTTGGCAGGTAACGCAGGCTCACCCAAGGCATGGAATCCAAGTAATAACTTGGTCTTCACTAGAACACCCTGCAAGGAACGGTGGGCCGGTGACTCTAGTGCCCCCCCCCCCCCAGGGTACTTTGGTTAAAGTTGTTACCGGGATACACCCCACTAAGGGAACAAAGTGGCTACAATGCAGAGCTGGTACATATTAGCAGAAGGATCAGGCCGGCAGTAGACAAGAGCATAGTCAGTGTTCAGGCGCAGGTCAAGCAGAAAGATAGTTGGTATCAGATTGAGGCAGGCAGCAGGCAAGATAGTTTTTGATATCCAGGCAGAGGTCAGGCAGGGCAGGCACGAGAGTATCAGGAACAGGCAGAAATGCCAACAGGGGCAGGATACTCGAGCATAGTTGTCCTGCCTGGGTCAACAGATAAATCAAGAACAAGAAACGAGCACACAGAGTAGCTGGTAAGAAGTCATGGAAGCAATTTTAGATTGGCTGCCAAGCTCAACAAGCACAGTTAGTTTTTTCAAGTACTTTGATAAATAAGGATCGTTGTTAATGGCTGATTGGGGTTGATTTACTAAAGGCAATGAGACTGTGCACTTTGCAAAGTGCAGTTGCACTCTGCAAAGTGCAGGTGCTCCAGAGGTTAGTAAATGAGGTAAAGCTTCACTTTGCAAAGAATACCCAATCACGTGTAAGGAAAATAAAAAATAAATAACAGCATATTTGCTTGCACATGATTGGATGACAGTAGTCAGAAAAACTTCTTGAGTAAATACACTTGCAGAGTCTATTTGCCTTTAGTAAACCACAGTCTATTTGCCTTTAGTAAATGAACCCCGGCATGTCTGTTATTGCAGAAAGAGAAGTGTGTGCCCTTTAGATTATAATATCTGTATGATTGTATAATTATGTGGTTATATTTTGCAGAGCAAAACGGACAACAACGTTCATGGATCTGTAGTCACAAATGGAGCTACTGCATCTGGGACCATGACAAGCGATGAGCCCGATGTCATCATTGTGGGGTCTGGAGTGCTTGGCTCAGCATTGGCCGCAGTGTTGTCCAGGGATGGCAGAAGAGTAGCCATCATTGAGAGAGACCTGAAGGAACCCGATCGTATAGTGGGGGAGCTACTGCAGCCAGGAGGGTATCAGGCCCTGAAAGACCTTGGCCTTGGTGGTAAGTAAAGAGGCATAAAAGCTGAGAGGTGTTTGATGATCTGTTTTAACACATTTGAAACCACAACAAATTTACCATCAGTCGAACAATAAACCATTGGCAACCACTAAAAGATCATTTCTAATTTTTCTGATCTCTGCAAACCAGCAATTCTCAATCAGGGTTCTATGGAACTCCAGTGTTCCTCTAGAGCAGGGGTCTCCAAACATTCTAAGCAAAGGGCCAGTTTATTGTCCTTCAGATTCCAGGAGGGCCGGACTTTGGCCAGTGGGAGTGGAAATTGTCCTGGTATCAGTGGGAATAAACATCTGGTGTTAGGGGAAGAATACTGCCCCGTTGCTGGTATCAATAGTGCCCCATTAGTGGTGTCAGTGGAAGAAATGGTGCTTCATTGTCAGTGTCAGTGGGCAGAATAGTTTCTCATATCAGTGGGAGGGATAGTGCCCCAAGGGCCGGATAAAGGCAAGCAAAGGGCCGCATCTGGCCCTCGGGCCACAGTTTGGGGACCACTGCTCTAGAGGTAGCTAGAGATTCCTTGGCCTGTGGCTGTAATTTTACTTTCCCGATGCCAATCCATGGCAGCATACTACCACATGTATGCCTGGTGCCAACATGGCAGCATATTACCACGTATGCTTGCCATGGATTGGGGCCATGAAAGTAAAATGATGGTATTTGATACAATTTTCCATTTTCCTGGAGCCAACGTGGCAGCAAACAGAAAATTGTATCAAATACCATCATTTTACTTTCCTGGCCCCAATCCATGGCCAGCATACGTGATAATATGCTGCCATGTTGGCGCTAGGAAAAGTCAATGAGAATGCAATCGTAACTTGAAGGAGCATAGAAAGATCAAAAGGCAGATCAGAAGAATGTCAGAATCACCTGTAAAGGAATTCAGATGGAACGCAAGCTGAATGCTCCTGAAAGAATGATGCATTCACTCACAAGCTTTAAAGCTGAATTCCAGGAATTCAACAACTTTGCAAAAAGTGCAGGCACACTATGAGTTAAGACTAATTAGGTACATGTCACCTCTGGGACTTATCTTTATTACTTATATGTGACAGGTTTATTGCACTCTCAGAGGATACACTCCAGCTGTGAGAGGAGAAGCACACATAGCAGCTTTGCCCGCCCATCCCTTCTGCTGCCCATTCACAGAAGCCTTTCTATGATGTGAATGAGTTCGCATCATACAAAGGCTTCTGTGAATGGTCAGAAGGAGGGGTGGGCATAGCAGTTCCTTTGACTCTGCTCTTGAAGAGGCTGAGACCACAGCGCAGCATTGGATCTCCAGAAGTTATCTTCCTGGAGCACACTAAACCTGTCAGATGTAAATAGTAGAGATAAGTGTACATGGTGGTAGGCACCTCGTTGGACTTAACTCATGGTATGCCTGCAGTTTTTATGAAGTAGCTAAATTACTGGAGTTCAGCTTTAAGGAATACCAGATGAAACAGCAGAGGCGACTTTGAAGAGGCTAGCCATTAATCATAGCACAGCTGGGGATCAGAGTAGTAGACAGTGAGTGCCTAAAGTTGGCCATACACCAGTAGTGTTGGGTTTGACTGTTTGTATGGAAATTTTGAGAAATTTTTCGTCAGCATTCGATGATGCCATCATTATGTCAACTAATTTTGTTTAAAAATGGTTCAAAAGGCTGGACATCTTTTTTACCTTAATGCATTCTTTGGATTAGGTTAAAAAATGTCCCATTACTTGTATCGCCTCCTCACCAACCCATCTCCCCCCCCCCCTCATATACTTACCTGAGCTGGGAAACTTCCTATGGTGATGCACTGAGAAGAAGAGGACCCCAGAGCGCCAGCAGGGGGACCCGAGAAGGCGAGTGAACGCATTGGGGACGTGGCCTGGTCGGAGTCCAGGCTGAGGTTGCAATTCATTCATCTAGTTTAGGGACAGCACGGATGTGCGGCTCCAGGGAGTCCTTTCTTTACTGGCAGTGATTGTAGGAGCTGGGACGAGGCTCCCTCCCCTGTCGGCACTCCCAGCGGCAGATGCTTGGGATTCACACCCCGTTCCTGCGAGCTTGAGCGGCACACAAAGCAGTCCAGGGTTGGGGAATTTCTAAAGCTTTCCTGAGCTGTCAGAAAAAAGAGGGTGGAGAGCTTGCAGAGCTCAGTGAAGAGAGCTTTGACAACTGATTGGATGGAAGGGACACACCAACCTTCACACAGCTCAGAGGAACAGAGCTAAGGTTGTCAATGTGCTGGGCCTCCTCCCCCTGTCACCTTTTTCTCTTGATGTCAGGAAAAATTGTCACAAGTGACTCATGCTGATAGCAGAGGAATGAAGCAGCAGACAGAAATGACACGTAGGGCTCTTAACTGAGACAGATACACACTATAGAGGGATATGCTTTGTTCATATTTCATGTCTGAGGTTTACAGCCACTTTAACATATTGGGGGTTATTTACTAAAGGCAAATCCGCTTTGCACTGCAAGTGCACTTGGAAATAAAGTCGCTGTAGATCCGAGGGGGACATGCAAGGAAAATAAAAAACAGCATTTTAGCTTGCACATGATTGGATGATAAAATCAGCAGAGCTTCCCCTCATTTCAGATCTTCCCCTCAGGTCTACAGCGACTGCACTTCCAAGATCACTTTCAAATGCACTTGCAGTGCACTTGTAGTGCAAAGTGGATTTGCCTTTCGTAAATAACCCCCATTGGCTGGCGAGTGTTTCATGCTGGTGGGCATAATAAACAATAATAATTAAACCTATTTTATTATGTTAATGTGTATTTCATAGTTACAATATGTTGTTACATGGCTCACTTACCCCTAACATAGGTGCTCAGACACTATAACTAGCTTCTGTGTTCTTCACCTATAGCAGCCCCCTCTTCCATAAGGCAAGCAGGCCTACAGGTACTCGGTTGCCCCCAGGACTTATACACAATGCTATAGTGCCTCGTCACCACACCGGGACAGACCCCAACTGAGTAAAGCAAACAGGTAGTTGCAGTTGGCAGACGGGCAGAGTGGTTCAATGACAGGCCAGGTACAAGGCAGGCAAGGTTCAGAGTAGTCAGGTTCCAATCTGTACTCAAAAGGCAGGCAGTGTTCAGAGAATAGTTGATATCTGAAGTCATAAACAGGGGAATCCAAACAGCAGTGCAGGACAGACAGGAAGCTTGGAGCATGTATTACACACGCTATCACAAGCATGAAACTGCAGGCTTGGCTGGCTTAAATCAGGTTGGGTCTCCACCCTGAGACTGGCCACATCAATCACCGTGCAGGTGGATAGACAGACAGAGAGAATGTATCACAACCAAAACCAGGATGCTGGAATGAGACCAACAGCTGTAAAGGATAAGGACGTGCTACACGCTCCCGACAGTATAAATGTGTGGTTAGATGCATGTTCTGTCTAACCTAACGTTTTAACAGCTTTTATTTCGTATCTATTGCCAATAAACAGTAAAAGCTTTACTCTGCTAATGATGTCATGGAAATAGAGATCTTTTTATTTGCATATTATCAACAGAAGCAGCATAGCATCTTCAAAATCTGTCATGTTCTTATAAAATTTGATGACCATGTGGTTCCTCACAGTGTGATATATTTGCAGATGCAGCGGAAGGTTTGGATGCCCATGTTGTACATGGATATATTGTCCATGACTTTGAAAGTAAGGCAGCGGTGGAGATTCCTTACCCAAAGAATGATAAGGACCAGCTGCAGTGTGGAAGAGCCTTTCACCATGGCCGCTTCATCATGGGGCTTCGCAAGATGGCCATGGCTGAGCCAAAGTAAGTGTAGACCTCTGTCACAGTGACTGGTTGAGCGCCTAATATTGTAACTCCCCTCTGAATGGACCTGAGTGATTGTATGAGAAAGCAGAAAGTCACACATATCTGTTCAGCTTTATGACCCTCTTAAGCCAGGAGGAAGAAGGGTTGAGGAGGTTCATTCCATTCTGTTAGTCTTCTGATTTCTTTTTTAGCACCCGATATATTGAGGGGACAGTTCTGCAGTTAATCGAAGAAGACAACGCCATCCTTGGAGTCCAGTATAGGGACAAAGAAACAGGAGATGTGAAGGTATGATATGAAAAAGGGAAGCTATCCTATCCTCAGACAGCTCATATCCTTGTGTCCCACCATGATGTTCTTCTTCGGTAGTAAAGAGATCTTTTGGGTTAATAAAAATCTGTGTCATGATAACATGTAATGATCGAAAGTGCTAGCTCCCAAGTCTCAAATGCTAACTGGCCACTGCAGTTCTAAATGAGTGCAGAACTTGCTTTCATCATACCATCTCTCTAGACAACCTAAGGACATGTGTTTATGGGCTTTTTGCTTGTGTCCAAATTGATCTCCTCTACCAAGTCAATGGGAATGCAAAATAAGCTAAGAAGGAGGTCTAAAGCATGTCAGGAGGTCTAAAGCATGTCAGAAGGAAGTCAACTGCAGGTCAGATGCAAATGTGAAGGAACTCAGAAGTGTCTCAAACTGATCTCAAATGCAAGCTTAAAATTCCTTAAGGCTGGGTTCACACTATTGCGAATTGGATGTGGGTTTCCCCGCATCCAATTCGCACAGCAGGAGATTGTGACCGACTCTCTATGGAGCCGGTTCACACATCTCTGCAGTGGCTCTGGTGCGCTTCTGGTCAGTTCCAAAAATTCGGGCTGCAATCGGACCTGAAACAGTGAATGGGGATGCACCGAGCCGGAGCGTGCTGCAGTTTGAACCCCGCCTTAAAGTATACTCCATCTTTCATACCATGTTTCATGTTACACCCTTTTGTAGGGTTGTAGCATGAAACAAGGTTACATTCCCCATCCTCAAAATGCCCCTCTCCCACTTACCTGAATTGCAGGGTTCTTTTGTTTAGTTTGGTACTGGTGCAGCTATGTGTAGCTCCACCAGCACAGCCACATCATTAATTCCCAGATCCATTCACAGGATGTGTGAAAGGAAGACTACAAGTCACATCTGCCAATGCAGCATAGGGACTCGTAGATCTCAATGGAGCCCAAGTGCAGTGACATCACCGCAATAATAAAACCTTTTTATTATTATTATTTATTATTAATTTGTTCCATTCCATTTGTTTAGATGCAGTATTCATTATTTCGGATAATTTGTAACTTCAAATTTGAAAGGAAATTCCAATACCTATAATTTAATAGTTAGTTATTATTAGTTAATGTATTTATCGGTGTATAACACGCTCTGACGTATAACACGCACCCCAAGTTTAGGAGGGAATTTTAAGGAAAAAAACTTTTAGGATGGGAGTTTAAGAAAAAAAAAAAAACTTACATTTAAGTGTCCATTGCAGCCTTGTCCCAGTGCAGCCTTGTCCCCAGTGCAGCCATGTCCCCATTGCAGCCTTTCCCCCATTGCAGCCTTCAGCCATGTCCCCATTGCAGCCTTTCCCCCATTGCAGCCATGTCCCCATTGCAGCCTTGCCCCCATTGCAGCCATGTCCCCATTGCAGCCATGTCCCCATTGCAGCCTTTCCCCCATTGCAGCCATGTCTCCATTGCAGCCTTTCCCCCATTGCAGCCTTTCCCCCATTGCAGCCATGTCCCCATTGCAGCCTTCAGCCTTGCCCCCATTGCAGCCAGGTCCCCATTGCAGCCTTGTGTGTCCATCGCCATTTAAAATTGGCGCCGACAGGACACCGAAGCAAAGCGAACGCCACCGAGATACACATGTACTCGCTACTCGGCTCTTGTCGGCTCTTCTCGCCTCCGCTCACGTGACTGTGAGCGGAACAGAGAAGAGCCGAAAAGAGCCGAGTGCACTCGCTATGTGTAGCTCGGCGGCGATACACATGTACTCGGCTCTTGTCGGCTCTTCTCGGCGCCGCTCACGTGACTGTGAGCGGAGCAGAGAAGAGCCGAGTACACTCGCTATGTGTAGCTCGGCGGCGATCGTTCCGCTCTGCTCACAGCTAGCGGAGATCGGCGGGGGATCGCTGGGGATCGGCGTATAACACGCACCCACGAATTTCCCCTGATTTTAAGGGGAAAAGGGTGCGTGTTATACACCGATAAATACGGTAGTTATTATTTTGAATTTTACTGATTTTCTTTCTTTTTTTCAGATTTTCGAATTTCCGAATTCCGAAAATCCGGAAATTAGGAATTCGAAAATATGAAATTCGGAAATTTGAAAATTCGGAAATCTGAATTTTTGGATTTCTGAATCTTCGAATTTCCGAAAAAAAAAAAAAACAAATGAAACGAAAACAAACACATTTTTTGTCAGTGCACATGTCTAGCAGATTGTTGATTTTCAAATACGTCTATTGCAGGAACTTCACGCTCCACTTACCGTTGTGGCTGATGGGCTTTTCTCCAAATTCAGAAAAGATCTCATTTCCGGCCAGGTCAAAGTTTCCTCACACTTTGTAGGATGCATTCTAAAGGTACGGATCTCGTATGTGTACCTTTTCAACACCAGTCTTGCCTTTCGTTGTGAATCAGCCCCCATGAGTTATAAAACATTATTTATGTCAGAATAAAGATTATGTTGATCACGTAAATGTATTCTCTGTTTATTGTCCTAGAACTCCCCCCAGTTTAAGCCCCATCATGCAGAGCTTGTCCTGGCCAATCCCAGTCCAGTTCTGATTTATCAGATATCGTCCACCGAGACTCGAGTCCTGGTTGATATCAGAGGAGAGATGCCCAAAAATCTGAAAGAATACATGCTGGAAAACATCCTACCACAGATGCCTGGTAAGCCTGCGCTCCATAACAACTGGCACCCTCTCCACATTTTTCATTGAGCATAGATCTGTGTTTTAGATGGGTGTGGTGGGAAGGACATACAGTATATAACAAATATGATAATATTTTCTATTCCAGTGATTTTATATGCCAGCGTCCCCTTTATTCTATGCATTAGCAAAGGTGCCATATTTTTTAAATAAGACCACCCTTGATCGGACAACAAAGAGAAGATACCTTTTGATAAAAAGATTACATTTGTACATTGTGATGTAAATATGATTTTTTTTTTACAACAGATCACCTGAAGGATCCATTTCTACATGCTGTGGAAAATGATCGACTGAGGGCAATGCCGGCCAGTTTCCTCCCACCCTCACCAGTCGACAAACAAGGTACACATTTGTTTTTCTATTACATTTAAAAGGGGATGTAAAGTTTTTTTTTTTTTTTAAATAACAAACATGTCCTACTTACCTCCTCTGTGCAAGGGCTTTGCATAGAGTGGCCCTGATCCTCCTCTTCTCAGGTCCCTTAGCGGCGCTCCTGGCTCCTCCTCTTCTCAGGTGCCCCCACGGAGAGCCGCATTCCATAGGGGCACTCATGTGGGCGTGCTCCCGAGTCCATTGACACAGACAGCATGACTCGGCGCCGCCCCCCTGCTCCAAAGTCACTGGATTTGATTGACAGCAGCGGGAGCCAATGGCTCCCGCTGCTATCAATCTATCCAATGAGGACCCGAGACAGCGGCTGGAACTGCTGTGCTCGTCCCTGGAATGATCGGGTTCAGGTAAGTAAAAGGGGGGATCTGTGCAGGCGGGCTCCCGAGTCCTTTGACACAGACATAATTGCCTCTGTGCAAGAGTTTTGCACAGAGTGTCCCTGATCCTCCTCTCTTGGGGTCCCTTAGCGGCGCTCCTGGCTCCTCCTCTTCTCAGGTGCCCCCACGGAGAGCCGCATTTCATAGGAGCACTCGTGCGGGCGCGCTCCCGAGTCCATTGATACAGACAGCAGGACTCAGCCCCGCCCCCCGGCTCCCATGTCACTGGATTTGATTGATAGCAGCGGGAGCCAATGTCTCCCGCTGCTATCAATCTATCCAATGAGGACCCGAGACAGCGACTGGAACTGCTGTGCTCGTCCCTGGAATGATCGGGTTCAGGTAAATAAAAGGGGGGCTCTGGGGGGCTCCAATACAGAAGGGTTTTCACTTTAATGCATTACAACCCCTTTAATTCAATTCAACTTAAGCTTTATTTGGGTAAATTACAGCTTTGATGAGTTATGTTATCTATTAGCCTGTCTTTGAAATGTTTCTTTAAATGTCTTATTAAACAGAGCAGCTAATACATTAAACCTTATATATCTCTGTCTCTGTGTTGCTCGCGCAGGAGTTTTGCTACTGGGGGATGCATACAACATGAGACACCCGCTGACAGGTGGCGGAATGACTGTTGTACTGAATGATGTGAAAATATGGAGGAATCTCTTACAGGATCTTCCAGATCTGAATGAACACTCAGAAATCCTGCAGGTAAGGTATTCACTGGAATTCGGACCTTCTGTACTTGGCTCTACATTTTATAAAAAGCAGATTATCAGAAATAGTTACAGAATGAGTACATGCTTGTCCTGCCATATTTTGGTAATGGTGCTACGTATACCATTACATAGATTGTTGGTATCATTGGAAGAAAGTATGCCCCATTGTTGGTGTCAATGGAAGGAATTGTGCCCCACCGTTGGTGTCAGTGGGAGGAATTGTGCCCCATCGTTGGTGTCAGTGGGAGGAATTGTGCCCCATCGTTGGTGTCAGTGGGAGGAATTATGACCTATCGTTGGTGTCAGTGGGAGGAATTATGCCCTATCGTTGGTGTCAGTGGGAGGAATTATGCCCTATCGTTGGTGTCAGTGGGAGGAATTATGCCCTATCGATGGTGTCAGTGGGAGGAATTATGCCCTATAGTTGGTGTCAGTGGGAGGAATTATGACCTATCGTTGGTGTCAGTGGGAGGAATTATGCCCTATCCTTGGTGTCAGTGGGAGGAATTATGACCTATCGTTGGTGTCAGTGGGAGGAATTATGCCCTATCGTTGGTGTCAGTGGGAGGAATTATGCCCTATCGTTGGTGTCAGTGGGAGGAATTATGCCCTATCGTTGGTGTCAGTGGGAGGAATTATGCCCTTTTGTTGGTGTCGTTGGATGGGATAATGCCCCAGGGGGTGGATAAAGACAAGAAAAGTGCCATCATTTGGAGGCCACTGCTGTATAAGCTGCTAGTCTCTCTGTAGTTTACATAGTGGCTAAAGAATTCATCCTCTCCCCCTGCGTGGCAGCCAAACACCCAGCGCGTTAGAACTGATAAAAATGAAATCTATGCGACAATGATAATGATGATTTAACATATGCCATATGCAAAACACAGACTGCAGGAGGCTTTGTGTTAAGGCGAATGAAGATCATTAAACAAAAGTTTGCTGTGCAATGACTCTGATTATTGGATGAATGACTGGGGCTCATTAGCACATTGGTCTTTATGGACCTTGCTATGTGCACTGGGGAGAAGTCATGTTGGAACAGGAAGGGGCCATCCCCAAACTGTTCCCACAAAGTTGGGAGCATGAAATTGTCCAAAATGTCTTGGTATGCTGACGTCTTGAGAGTTCCCTTCACTGGAACTAAGGGGCCAAGCCCAACCCCTGAAAATCAACCCCACACCATAATCCCCCCTCCACCAAATGATTTGGACCAGTGCACAAAGCAAGGACATGGATGAGCGAGTTTGGGGCTCAGGAACTTGACTGGCCTGCACAGAGCCCTGACCTCATCACCTTTGGGGTGAATTAGAACGCAGACTGCGAGACAGGCCTTCTCATCCAACATCAGTGCCTGACCTCACAAATGAGCTTCTGGAAGAATGGTCAAACATTCCCATAGACACTCCTAAACCTTGTGGACAGCCTTCCCAGAAGAGATGAAGCTGTTATAGCTGTAAAGGGTGGGCCAACTCAATATTGAACCCTACGGACTAATGCAGGCCATACATGGTCGAATTTCGAACAAATTTTCTTTATAAAATCAGACAGTTCGTTTTTTTTTGTGATCCGATGGTGCCACCATTGATTTTCGAAATTCGGCTGACCAAGCCTTCAATTTCACCTCATGTTGCTACAGAAAATAATTTTCTTTGCCGGGAATCTTCTTTTCTCTCCGTAAATGTTCTTTTCTTATTACATTTCTCGCACGATTCGCCCATCATTGATTAGAAAATCGTTAGTTTTTCAAAAAATTTCCAACATGTCCGATCCCTCAAATTTGATTTCCGCACGAAAATCGGCTGTTGCTGCAGCCCACTAATGGGGCGAAATTCATACGAAAATTCTTAGATACGATTTTCGGAAGAAAATTCATTCGAAATTCGAACCGTGTATGGCCGGCATAAGACTGGGATGCCATTAAAGCGGAGGTCCGCCCACCGCTGCAGAAATTAAAAGCCAGCAGCTACACATACTGCAGCTGCTGGCTTTTAATAATCGTACACTTACCTGTCCTGGAGACCAACGATGTCGGCACCACAGCTGATGTTTCCATCCAAGGGGAGCCTGGGGGTGTAGCCTTACAGCGTCATGCCGGGAACCGTACTGCACATGTACGAGGCTCCGCTCCTCTCTCCTACTGGCCCAGCGGCAGAGGAGGGAGCCGAGCGGTGATGTCAACGGCCGCGTCTCCAGGAAGTGGGGGACAGGATCCCCCCCCCCGAAAGGTGCCAAATGTGGCACCGGAGGGGGGGGGGGACAAATCACTTTTGGGTGGAACTCCCCTTTAAGGTTCATATGCGTGTAAAGGCAGGTGTCCCAATACTTTTGATAATATAGTGTATGTATATATATATATATATATATATATATATATATATATATATATATATAAGAATTTAAAAAAAAGACAGAAAACACACACATTTCCTTGCTCTGCTTGATATAAATAATACTGTAATACAATGACTACTATTATATTACCCAGACCTATATTGACAGGCGGGAATGTCTTTCAGGCTAAGAAGAGGTTTTACTGGTCCAGGAAGAAGTCGCACTCGTTCGTGGTGAATGTTCTGGCCCAGGCTTTGTATGAGCTCTTCTCTGCTACAGATGGTGAGTGGAAACTGTAATCTGATACACAACATGACGATGACATCACACTGCCTGGTAACAGAACTCTGCATTGTTTGTTAGAGCTAGGGAGAAGCACGCCATGTAATCAGATTACCAGTGTGGGAAATTTAATCTGAAGAGACCAAATATATTTTTTTTTAAACCTTAACCACTTAAGGACCGAGCCTCTTTTTGAGATTTGTTGTTAAAAACAGTTTTTTTTTGCTAGAAAATTACTTAGAACTCCCAAACATTATACATTTTTTTTCTAACACCCTAGAGAATAAAATGGCGGTCGTTGCAATACTTTCTGTTACACTGTGTTTTGGCAGCGATCTTACAAGCGCACTTTTTTTGGAAACTAACAGTAAAATTAGCCCAATTTTTTTATATTGTGGAAGATAATGTTACGCTGAGTAAATTGATACCCAACATGTAAGGCCTCAAAATTGCGCCCGCTCGTGAAATGGTGACAAATTTTTACCCTTAAAAATCTCTATAGGCGATATTTAAAAAACACTACAGGTTGCATGTTTTGAGTTACAGAGGAGGTCTAGGGCTCGCTCTACCGATGTGTGGTTTGAACACCGTTTTCATATGCAGACGCTGCACACTGATGCGTTCACTTCTGCGCACGAGCTCCGTGGGACGGGGGCGCATTTACATATTTTTTTTTATTATGTATTTTACCTTTTATTTTTTCACTGTTCTTTTAAAAAAAAAAAATGTGTCACTTTTATTCCTATTACAAGGAATGTAAACATCCCTTGTGATAGAAAAAAAAAAAGCATGACAGGACCTCTTAAATATGAGATCTGGGGTGTCAAAAAGACCTCGGATCTCATATTTACACTAAAATGCAATTAAAAAAAAAAAAATATGTTGTCATTTAAAAAAAATTAAGAGCCCTTTAATAGCTATAGGCGGAAGTGAAGTTTTGACGTAGATTCTGTCCTACAATGGTATGGAGACGTCGTCTCCATACCCAGCAAGGAAGAGGATCCGATCGCCTCTGCCGCTGCCAACTGCTCCAGCAAGCGGCGGAGGCCACTGGTGCGCGGCGGGATCTCCCACCGCCGATAAAAGTGATGTTGCGGCGAATCCGCTACAGAGACCAACATTATCTGAAACCGGACAGCTGACCGAAGAAGAGGATACCGGGGTTTTGGCCGCTAGCTGCTGCTATAACAACAACAATATTCCTCTTCAAAGTTAGGACGTATATCGGTGAGCGGCAATCCAGAAGTGGTTAAAGGGCCACTAAGTATTTATTATATAATATTCATAAACTGGTTTATATAGTTACCAGTCACTTGTCTGTAAGGGGGACAACTGATACTTCTATTATGGGCGAATACTGATGGGTTAACTCATTCACTGGCTTGCTATAGTCCCTGGGCACTTGAGCAGTGAGATCTGTCCTCAGAAATTGCTGCATCTTTCACTTCTCACAGTAGTTTCTCACTCATGCTTTATTCTCCATAAAAGGAAAGTGTGGTGGTTCTGTATAGATGTTCTTCGTTTTTTTTTTTTTTTTTATTCAATTTTTTTATTTTTAAGCCAGACAAACATAAAATATTGCATACAATTATTTGGTATTTACATACATTATGCAACCAGCAGGCATAGCTCTGGGTTCCTGCTCATCTTTTTCACGCTCTCATTGGCTTCTCTGATGCAAAAAGCCTGTTGTTACAGAGTTCAGTAGCTCAAACTAAAGTTACACAGGCTATTGAAACAGTCAGAGTGGTAATCCCTCCACCTCCTACCATAGGGGGCTGCTTAGGACTATCTGAAAGGGAACAGCTATGAAACCGCTTACGAAAATACCTTGTAATAAATGTGTATGTATGTATGTATGTGTGTGTATATATGTATATATATATATATATATATATATATATATATATATATATATATATATATATATATAACATTTTAAATGAAAAACTGTTTCCCATAGCAAGATCAAACTACTTTGGCAAAAGAGGACCCATCTGGGCATTATAAATATGAATTAGCTGCAAAAAGTCTAACGTGTCCTCATTTTAATTTGTAGAATCTTTGTACCAGCTGAGAAGAGCGTGCTTCAATTACTTCAAGCTGGGAGGAGAATGTGTGGCCGGCCCCATAGGTCTTCTCTCTGTGTAAGTGTGTTCATTGTGCATACTGTATATTAAGGGTCAAAGTGCATAGTTCAGTAACCAATCAGAACTAACCTTTCAACCAGTACTGTGGCAGGGTCGTCCAGCTCCCAGGGCAAGTATCTAGAACTTCCCCCCTCCCCTACTGTTAACATATGCTGTAGAATGGGTGTACCACCTTGCGTCTATTCTTTGCCCCCTTGCTTCACTGCACACGGGGCAACTTCCCCTCCTGCCCACCCTTTGTCCCGGGCCTGTTTTCAACCATCTATAAGCTGAAATCTGATTGGTTGTTGAAAGTTACAGCACTTTGCACTGCTTGACATGGGTTTACACCATTATTAGTAGACATGTGCACCGACAAAAAAATTTCTTCATTTTTGTTTCATTCGTTTTTTTTTTTGCTTTTTTCAGAAATTCGGATTTCTGAATTTCCGCAATTCAAAAATTAAAAAATCCGATAATTTGAAAATCCAAAAATTTGAAAATCTGGAAAAAATAAGAAAATTTGTAAAATTTGAAATAACTAACTAATAATAACTAACTATTAAATTATAGGTGTTGGAATTTCCTTTCAAGTTTATCTGTTAGTAAACGTAACGAGTACGAATTTATCCAAAGTTAGGAATTATCCGAAATAATGAATGCCGCATCTAAACAAATGGAATGGAACAAATTAATAATAAATAATAACAATAAAAATGTTTTATTGTTATTTATTATTATTAGATCATTACATTCCATTCTTTTAGATGTGGCATTCGTTATTTCAGATAATTCGTAACTTCGGATAAATTCGTACTCGTTACGTTTACTAACAGATAAACTTGAAAGGAAATTCCAACACCTATAATTTAATAGTTAGTTATTATTAGTTAGTTATTTCAAATTTTACAAATTTTCTTATTTTTTCCAGATTTTCAAATTTTTGGATTTTCAAATTATCGGATTTTTTAATTTTTTTTAATTTTTTACTCGTTCACTAACAGCCAAATTTAATAGTAATTATTATTATTAGTTAGTTATTAGTTAGTTAGTTATTATTATTTCAGATTTTCATTCTTTTGAATTTTCAGATTTTCATTCTTATTTTAGAATTTTCGAACTTCCGAAATTTCAAATTTTCCAATTTCCAAAATTTTCCAATTTCGGAAATTCGAAATTGGAAAAATTCGTACATTTCGGAATTAACAAATTTCTTCAAAAACAAATTTGGAACTAAACGAATTGCACGTGTCTAATTATTAGTAACCTGTTAGAACTCTACAGCTATGACTATCAAATAATAACGTTGACTCTTCTGTCTTTCCACCTTGCGTCCTTTCTTTGCCCCCTTGCTTTACTGCGCCCAGGGCAGCTTGCCCTCCTGCCCACCCCTTGTCCCGGCCCTGTTTTCAACCATCTATAAGCTGAAATCTGATTGGTTGTTGAAAGTTACAGCACTTTGCACTGCTTGACATGGGTTTACACCATTATTAGTAGACATGTGCACCGACAAAAAAATGTCTTCATTTTTGTTTCATTCGTTTTTTTTTGCTTTTTTTTGCTTTTTTTCAGAAATTCGGATTTCTGAATTTCCGCAATTCAAAAATTAAAAAATCCGATAATTTGAAAATCCAAAAATTTGAAAATCTGGAAAAAATAAGAAAATTTGTAAAATTTGAAACACTTTGCACTGTCTGGCATATGTTTACACCATTATTAATAACCTGTTAGAACTCTACAGCTATGACTACTAATAATAACGTTGGCTCTTCTGTCTTCCCACAGACTGTCTCCCCAACCCACAAAGCTCATCGGACATTTCTTCGCCGTCGCCTTTTACGCCGTCTACTTCTGCTTCAAGACGGAGCCTTGGCTAACGAAACCCCGTGCCTTTTTCAGAAGTACCGCCATCCTGTACCGAGCTTGTTCCGTCATCTTCCCTCTCATCTACTCAGAAATGAAATACTTGGTGTATTGATTACTGGAGGAGGAAACGTTCCCGTCTCTCCGAGCATACAAAGAGGGGCCTCGCGATATCAAAACAAGACTACTAGGCCCATCACACTGATTCCTAATTTTAAACAGAAGAATGATTGCAAAGTGCAGCGTGACTGCTTGTCCACACAAGCTTCGGATTAGACATCAACAGGATCCAGAAACCCCATGAGGTGGTTGCTGCCAGATGGCAAATCAATATAAAATTTCTGGTATTTGCATTGGCAGCTGTCTGGTAGAAAAATGAATTCTAGATCTTTTCATGAAGTATATGGAACAGACATTTACCCAGCAAAAGGGGGTCTGAGAACGGTAACGGCGCCACGGTTGATTTTACCGTTTTCGATAGCGACAAACTTCTTATGAACCAAAACAGTATTTGTGGGTCAGTTCCTGGATCAGATACCGGCCACAGCATTCCTGAAGTTTTCATTTGAAATACAGAACTTGATTTTCTACCCTTTAATTTAGCTGCATAAACTGACAATGCAGCCTGAGTGGGATGAGAAACAGGTTACTTCATACTATCAGTTACATCCTCTCCACCAGAGACCCCAAAACGTCTTTTGTAGGCATCATTCAGAAATAACAACTGCCCACCATGAGTAAGAAAAAAAAAAAAAGCAGCACAAATTGTTAAAATGTTTGCAACGGGTTGCATACATAGTTTTACAGGGAGTGCCAGTATAAAACTAAGGTAAACATTGGAATATATGAGAGACCTGGAAAAAATGATGAAATCATTTTCAACTGGATTTTCTACCTAGCATCTAATGGAGATTACTGTCGAGCTCTTCTGCCCTCCATATGACACTTTGCATAGTTTACAATAGCCTCAGTTCACTGAGCTATAATGCATGTGTTATTTGCTATACCAATACTTGTTACTTATAGCCATTTGACTGTCATTTTTGGCTTTCTTTGGCTACTGTTTTTGACAATATTGGCTGTTATGGCACATAATGATTGCTACAGCTTAGTGCAGCCTTTCTCAACCTCCAGAGGTTGTTTGGGGTTCCTTGAGCAATTCATTTCTGCCTCTCAGGTAAGTAACCACTGATACCATTGATCTTTTATCTATTTTTAGAGGGCATTCCTCCCACTGACCATCAATGTAAGGCCTCTTTCACACGGGGCGGATCAGTGCTGATCCGCCCCGTGGATATCCGCTTGCTTAGCGGGGATCGCCGGAGCGATCTCCGCTGAGCAGGAAGATGACAGGTCCGTCTCTGCACACTGCGCAGGGATGGACCTGTCAGAGCGCCGCTCTCCCCTGTGGGAGATCGGGTGACAACGGACCGTAGAGTTCGTCGCCATCCGATCTGATGACGGATGGGAAAAATAGCGTTTTCCTCCATCACACTTTTTTCGGAGCGGGTCGGATGTCAGAGGACATGTCACCGCTGATATCCGACGCTCCATAGAGGTCTATGGAGCACCCGTTCAGGTCCGCCTGAAAAACAGTTTTTCAGGCGGATCTGAACGGATCGGCCGTGTGAAAGAGGCCGAAGGAGGTCCTTTGCCACTTACTGCCAATGTAAGGAACATTCTTACCACTGACAACCAGTGTAATGCCGCGTACACACGATCTGAATTTTCGTTGGAAAAAGCTCTGATAGTTTTCCCGACGTAATTCCGCTCAAACTGTCTTGCCTACATACGGTCACACCAAATTCCGATTGTCAGGAACGCGGTGACGTACAACACTATGACGAGCCGAGAAAATGAAGTTAAATGCTTCCGAGCATGCGTCAAATTGTTTCCGAGCATGCGTAGGAATTTTGTGCATCGGAATTGCTACAGACGATCGGAATTTCTGATAGAAACCTTTACGATTGGAAAAATTGAGAACATGCTCTTAAATTTTTGCTGGCGGGAATTCGGCCAGCAAAATTACGATGGAGCCTACGCACGGTCGCATTTTCCGATGAAAAGCGATCATCGGTCTTTTGCTGGCCAAAATTTCCAATCGTGTGTACGCAGCATTAGAGACATTCTTCCCACTGACAACCAGTGTAAGGGACATTCTTGCCACTACACCACAAATATAACAGATATTCTTTTCAATGACTACTAATTTAAGGCAGTCCTTCTCCACAGACTGCCAATGTAAAAGACATTCTTCCCACTGACCACCAATATAAAAAGTATTCTTCCTACTGACATTCTTCTCACTAACCACCAACGTAAGAGACATTCTTCCCACTGATCACCTTTTTAAGGGGTTCTTCTCCAAAGGCTTCCAAAGTAAGAATTATTTTTTCCCCTAACCACCAATGTAAGGGAGTCTGCCGACTAACAATTTGAGGGAACACTACAGTTTCTGACTGTCTGCATTTTTTCTGGGGATTATCATCATTTGCTTCATTTCACCTGTGGCCAATTGACCTCCCCATCTGATGGTGTCTGCATAGTTCCAGGCCCAACACCACTTGTCAAAGTCAGTGGCATGACACCAATGACCTTTTTAGCTATCTGTAAGGGTGGCATTCTGGACACCACTGTGAGGTGTCATTCTTCAAACTGACCAAAGTAAGAGGCATTTCTCCCACTGACCCCCCAATGAATTGGTTTAATGGGTTCACAGAGACCTGAAAACAATTTAAAGGGTTCTTCTAAGGCAGTGATGGCGAACCTTGGCACTCCAGATGTTTTGGAACTACATTTCCCATGATGCTCAACTACACTGCAGAGTGCATGAGCATCATGGGAAATGTAGTTCCAAAACATCTGGGGTGCCGAGGTTCACCATCACTGTTCTAAGGTATAAAGGTTGAGAAATGCTGGTACAGAAAGTGTTCAGGCTCTGCTACGAGGCTGTTGGGAGCCACATGAAAGGTAGACAAGAGCTGTATGCAGCTCTGTGGGCACCTGTAACGGACAGGTAAACTTGCCCTTGTTGGCACGTTGTAGCATATTATCTGTCATTCAAGCAGTTTCTGCATTAGTATGCTTAAAAAATTACATTGGATCTACTTGTTTTATAAAAAAACAATTGTGTTTTTTTTTTCTTGCTGCTTGTGGCCATGTCCAATGTCTGTGAAGGTTCATCAGGTCATGGTATATCTAAAACGTTCAACATTACACAAGTCCAGTTGAATGTGACTTCTACTAGCTAGACCATGCCCAATGTATATTATTTATTTCCATTAGTGCAGGGGGATGTTTTCAAGCCTTACTTGTACCCTATACAATGGGGTTGAGTTACTAAAATTGTAGAGTGCAAAATCTGGTGCAGCTGTACCTGGTAGCCAATGGGCTTATAACTTCAGCTTGTTCAATTAATCTTTGACAAAGAAACCTGGAAGCTGATTGGTTTCTGAGCTGCACCAGATTTTGCACTCTCCAGTTCTAGTAAATCAACCCCAATGTCTTTGCGATTTGTGTCTGGCTTCTGTTGTGACCACTTTGCCATTGTCCTGGGGCCAAGTAGCAGTTTGCCACCACCATGCCTCATAATTTAGGGAGGTTCTCCAAGAAAGAATCATTCTGATTGATTATTCTTTTATCCAATCATTCCACAAACACAAGTTTATGGTGGCATTTTCAAAAAGATCGATTGGTACCTCCTTGTCCAATCACACTGAAAAACTAGGAACTCAGCAAACATTTTTTTTTTTTTATTGTGTCCATTTGGCCTACCTTTGGGTCAAACAAAAAAAAACTAGGAACTCAAAAAACATTTTTTTTTTTTTTTATTGGGCCCCGTTCACACGGGCACAGGCACGGGCACTTTCATGCAGACCTCATTAGAAAATCCATGGAGCCCTATAGAGAGGGGGATGTAAATGGACATTTGGCCTACCTTTGGGTCTGTCCAGATCTGGCAAAAAAAACAGAAAAGGACTGCATACTTTTTAATTATTGCGGCTTGGATCAGAGGTAGCCTGATGTAAATAGGCAGCAGACTCCGTTTACACCCGGCCGCCCATAGAGCTGACAGGGGTCTGCCCATGTCCACCAGGCGGAAACTGAAGAGGCATGGCTGTGACATCAGTCTTGTTCGGCTCTGATCAGCAGGGGACATGCTTACAGATCCTCTGCTGATCAGAGCAGACTCCGCTTTGTGTGCCTTATTGGGGTATTTGACATTGCCTTTCATTTCAGTGCAAAAAGTAAACAAAGCAAGTGTGAGAAAGAATTGGAAACGACTGAAAAATGGTTATGATACAGTCAGGTTGAGTAGCAATTGTAAAGTGCAGAGTGTCTGTTCACTGATTTATATACTTCAGCTCATTAACTTACAGGGAGAGTCAAGGGTTGTATGACATTTGGGTTATTTATCTGAAATCAGTCAATGCTAATATAGTCCGGTTGTAAGGGGAGGTATTGGCAGGGATGATTAAAGGGCAAAAGAGTGGCCTAGTGGTTAGTACCTCTGTCTTGCAGTCTTTGATTTAAGTCCCAGACAGGACACTATCTGCTTATAGGTAAATTGGCCATAGTATATTCTGCAAAGTGTGCCAAAGATGGCTGCCTTAATATTAGCAGATAAAAAGTTTGGCGTCTCCAGGGAGAATAGTGATATATATATATATATATATATATATATATATATATATATATATATATATATATATATATATATGAATGAAGATTTACAGGAACTTCTTCACTTTTCAGCACAACTGACTTCTGATAAGGCTCAGATTTCGTAAAGCCCTCAGTTTTTCCCTAGAAGATAAAGTCCATGTAAAGCCTATATGTTTTGTTCAAGTCATAATCAGGCATTTAAGGCAAGTTTGCATGTTAAATATCTAAAAAGAAATGTTTTGTAGCTTTTTTTTTTTTTAATGGTAAATGCAGTTGTTTTTTTCCTGCACCCTGGTAAACAGTGCTGGAGAACAATATGGTGGAAGGAGTGAACTGGACATAATTTTCCTAAACTCCTACAGATAGGACAATCTGCCATCAATCTAAAGGGCTGTAGGCAGAGATAGGCATGACTAATTTACCAATAGAGGCCATCAACGGTGCAAACATCTAAGCAGCTAGAGTAGCCACCACTGTAGTATTTACCAAAAAATAATGAAGACGTTGTCACCCTATCATAGTGCCTATCCAATAGTTCTACTGGCAGAATCAACAGATATTTACAACATTTAAGGGGGCACTTAGATTAACAGAAAGCCTGGTCTGGCTGATATGAGCAGTCTATATCACATGTGATTTTATACTTTGACCATTGGTTTTACCAGCTTGCCGGGCTTCTCCTATGGGTCACAGGAGTGCAATTCCTTTTTGCACTCCTGTGACCCGTTTTCAGCAGAGAGCGGACTGACGTCACAGGAATCGGTCCTCTGCCGACGTCACAGGAATCGGTCCTCTGCCGACGTCACAGGAATCAGTCCAGGCACCGCGTCATCCCAACAATAGTCTGGATCCGCCAGGTGCCTGGACTGATTGCCGTCTCAGGCTCTCAACGAGCCGCTGAGCACCTGAGGCGGACACTCCCTGCCCCTCCACAACTCAGCGCTCCAATGAGGGGGAGCGCTGATTGACAGTCAGCAGCTCTCTGCTCGGGGAGCTGTGAGAACCAAGTGATCGGCGGCGTTCTTAGTGCAGAGGTGGCGGGGAACCGATGCTGCATCCACCTAGGGAAGTATGATTATGGAAAAAAAAAAAACCTACTACTCTTTTAATGAGCTGAAGGCTGTACTTCACGAGGCGACCCTCTCTGCGAGTAAGAAAAAAGAGGAAAACTTTCCTGGAGGATCTCTGTGAATTTTAGATCATCTTCATGTTTACTACTGGCTTCTGTAGCCGGCATTGTGCCTGGGAATCAACAAGCAAACCGAACGCCTTCTTTTCACCTGTGCTACCCTACTCTGTGTCTTTTACTTGGCCTTTGTGAATTGTTGGGGTTCTGTACTGGACTGAACTGTAAATGGGTTTAATTTACCTAGATGTTGTACATTAATGGCTTATTTTATTTGGACAATTCCTGGTGGTGAAATAACATTCAATGTCCGACATCACCAATAATTAGAGCACTTCACTGAAGTTCTATATTTTTGTACAGTAATATTACACATGTATTGTAAGTGCAATGTTTTTATATTTTATATTCTGCAAAAAAAATTTATGTAAAAAGCATAATTTAACAAAGATGTTAATTTTACAAATTAAATTGTTTTGTCAACCGATTGTTGCTGAATGTTTTATAACAGCTTAGGAGCTTCTTTCATAGCCAAGAGGTCATTTATGCATAAATACAAACAAATGGCCACTGCCCTCACCTATAACTGGCCTTTGCAGCAAGGAGCACATTGAAGGGCGACACATGTCAAACAAAACCAAAGAAAATTCCCAGCTCAACTTACCAGCCAGCCTGCAACCAACCAAATTATCCCAAGAGTATGCATTAAAACAGGGGTTTAGTTTGCACACGTCCGCTAATACATGCGTAAGCTGCAGAGTCACTTCACGACATCCTAGTATTATTCGCAGTCCTAACTGTAAATTTTGAGAGCCTCCATAATGGAAGCACATTTATTATAATGGATAGGCAGAGGGCAGATGAGCCTGGAGGTATCCTTAACCACTTCAACACCGGCATATTGTAATATGACGCCCGCAGATGGGATCTCCCATATGACGTCCTCCCATTCCCGGGGGGCGCGTGCCCAGCGGCCGCGATGTCCGCTGGGCACCCGCGATTGCCCGGGAACACAGCAGGACCGTGGATCTGTGTGTGTAAACACACAGATCCACGGTCCTGTCAGAGGAGAGGAGACCGATGGTGTGTTCTCAGTACAGAGGAACACCGATCGGTCTCCTCCCCTTGTGAGTCCCCTCCCCCTACAGTTAGAATCACTCCCAGGGAACATAGTTAACCCCTGCAGCGCCCCTAGTATTAAACCCTTCCCTGACAGTCACATTTACACAGTAATCAGTGCAATTTTATAGCACCGATCGCTGTGTAAATGTGAATGGTCCCAAGAATGTGTCAAAAGTGTCCGATATGTCCATCCCCATGTCATAGTCACGAAAAAAAAAAGGAAGATCACTGCCATTACTAGTAAAAAAATAAATAGAAAAATGCCATAAATCTATCCCCTATTTTGTAGACACTATAACTTTTGCGCAAACCAATCAATAAACGCTTATTGCAATTTTTTATACCAAAAATATGTAGAAGAATACGTATCGGCCTAAACTGAGGAAAAAATATTATTTTTTTTAAAAAATGGTATATTTATTATAGCAAAAAGTAAAAAATATTGTGTTTTTTTTCAAAATTGTCACTCTCTTTTTGTTTATAGCGCAAAAAATAAAAACCGCAGTGGTGATCAAATACCACCAAAATAAAGCTCTATTTGTGGGAAAAAAAGGACGTCAATTTTGTTTGGATACAACGTTGCACGGCTGCGCAATTGTCAGTTAAAGCAACGCAGTGCCAAATCGCAAAAAGTGCTCTGGTAAGGAAGGGGGTAAAATCCTCCAAGGCGGAAGTGGATAAAAAGGCACAGGGGCGCAGTGGACAACCAGCATATAGCATAATGGCAGCAAAAGTGTCCAGTGCGTCCCCTCACCAATACAGTGGAACCTTGGTTAACGAGTAACGCGGTTAAAAAGCGTTTTGAAAGACAAGAGTGTTGTCTCGCAAAACGAGCAGAATTCAAGCTAATGGGGTATGCAGTACTGCGATTGGCCAGAGGTGCGGGGGTGCCGGGGACACTCGGAATGGTTCGGAGCTGGTCAGAAATCCTCGGAATTCCGAGCCTGTCTGAGTTCAGGCGAGCTGTCCCCGAGTATTTCCAAGGCTCTTGGGCACCCCCCCACCTCTGGCCACATGCGGTATTGCATGTAATAGAAGTCAATGCGGAACAAATTTTCTTCGTTTCCATTGACTTCTATGGGGAAACTCGCTTTGATATGAGAGTGCTTTGGATTACAAGCATTCTCCTGGAACGGATTATGCTTGTAATCCAAGGTTCCACTGTATTCCAACAGTACAAAAAAAAGGTCACTGCCCCCACCTATAACTTGCCTTTGCAGCAAGGAACACATGGAAGGACGAGGTATATTCCCAGCTCAACTTACTGACCAGCCTGCAACCAACCAAATGATCCTGTCTAACAGTATGCGTTAAAAACAGTGGTTTAGATTGCACACATTTGCATAAGCTGCAGAGCCCCATTGTGGCACCCCAGTATTATTTGCAGTCCTAACTCTAGGCTGTCGATCATTGAAGCCTCCTGCCTGCATGTGATTGCCATGTCATAGCTTAGGGATCAGAGCGATCAGTGATACCTGGAACTGAGCGTAAGCAACAGTGCAAAGTGTCCACCACTGGCTCTCAGACATGACATTAATGTATTTCCAGGATAGGGCACTTAGCTGGAGAACAGTAATATATTTGTAGGCAGAAAGGGGTTAAAGGGTAACCGTGCTTAAAGGCCAATCATCTTGTTGCAATTGGCTGACGCTTAGTGCATCACTGTGGTGGAGGACATGCACTTTGCACTGCCTGGTTTGTAGGGGGCCAGTGTGGCATCTTCCTCCTTCACCACTTTGGGTCGAGGCATAACATTGGACGGTGGACAGAAAAAGAAAGAGGGATGAGATCTGCATCAGGCTGGCCAGTTATCCTTTATGACCCAGCCTGACACAGACTGCCACCCCCACATTTGCACCTTACTGCAAGGGTATTGTTTTAAATAAAAGGAAACCCATGATATTTGATAATAGAAATATGTAGACGGACTGCTCTAGATTCTCCTTTTAAGAGTGTTTGTTGTCATTTGTAATACTTATCCAGGGGCTTCTTATTTGGAACAGCTACGCTGATCAGGAGGTCCGACTACATTTTCTGCATGCTTTGTGTCAGGAACTCAAAAGTATTGAGGCCGGAGGAAGCCAGATGTGAAGCATTTGTAATGTCAGCAATAGTAGCATTGATGAGGTTAAAGGTAGACTGGGGTGTCAAGATGTGCTGTTCATTGTACTTTGAAGAAGCACAAAGAAACTGGCAATGTTGAGGACCGTAGATGAAAGTGGTCGGCCAAGGAAACTTGACCACTACAGCTCCAGAAGGTTTACCCCTCTTCCTGACCAGGCCATTTTTTGTGATACCGCACTGCGTTATTTTAACTGACAATTGTGCGGTCGTGCGACATTGTACACAAATAAAATGTACCGTTATGTCCTTTTTCCCCACAAATAGGAGGTTTCTTTTGGTGGCATTTAATAACCTCTGCGTTGTTTTTTTATTTTTTGCGCTATAAACAAAACAAGACCGATAATTTTGAAAAAAAAAAAAAATATATAAAATATTTTTTTACTTTCTGCTATAAAACATATCCAATAAAAAAAAAAAAAAAATAAGTAAAAAAAGTGAATTTCTTCATCAATTTAGGCCAATATGTATTCTGCTACATACTGTATTTTTGGTAAAACAAAAAAACAAGCGTATATTGATTGGCTTGCGCAAAAGTTATAGCGTCTACAAACTATAGGAGATATTTATGGAATTTATTTTTACTAATAATGGCGGCAATCAGCGACTTACAGCGTAACTATCACATTGTGGCGGACAAATTGGACACCTTTTTGGGAACCAGTTACACGAATACAGTGATCAAATGCTAAAAATATGCACGGTCACTGTACCGACACTGGCAGAGAAGGGGTTAACATTCATGGCGATCAAAGGGTTAAATGTGTGCCTAAAATGTACTTGCTTACTGTGGGGGAGGTGCTTGTACTATGGGGAGGCAGAGGATCCATGTTCCTGCTCTGCAGAAACACAGGATCGCTACCTTCCCTTCTCACACAACGGCAGTCTGCCTTGTTTACATAGGCAGACCGTTGTTGTGCTTCTGTCCTGGACAATTGGTGGGTCCCAGTGTCATCTCACAATGGGAGCGGGTCGCAGGCGGCGCGTGTGTGCGAGTGTGTGTGTGCCCCAGACCTGGAAGTGCAGGATCAGGTATTCTGCACAGGAGAGCCGCCTTGCCACTATATATATATATATATATATATATATAATTTTTTTTTTTTGTTGCACAGTGAAGCTTCATTTCATTTACAAAGCTCTGTAGAAACTGGGCTTGCAAAGTGCAGTCTATTTCCCTTTAGTAAATCAACCCCTATACACTATAAACACACATATATATCTACATTATATATATATATATATATATATATATATATATATATATATATATCTCCATCTATATATATATCTATATATTTATATCTATATACACACACACAGTATACAGTCGGCAAGTGGTTAATGCAGCAGATGAAGCATACAGCACGTTTACTTCCCTTCGACATTGGAAGATATCTAGCAGTACCATCAGCACAGAACTGGCAGAAACCAGTGGGACCCAGGTATACCCGTCTACTGTCCAGGGAAGTCTGGCCAGAAATGTTCTTCATGGAAGAATTGCAGCCAAAAAGCCATTCCCCTGACTTGGAAATAAGGCTAAGCGGCTCAACTATGTATGGAAACATAGGAACCGGGGGTGCAGAAATATGGCGGCCGGTGCTCTGGATTGAGGAGTCAGAATGTGAAATATTGGGCCTCATGCACCGAGCCTAAACACCCAATGTGCACAAGGCCTTAATTAGATCAAATTTTCTGTTTTTAGGCTCGGTTCACATGTCTGCGATGCGGGAAAACCCGCAAATCCACTGCAGGTTCCCGCATCGCACCCGACTTTTACAGCAGTTCACAATACCTTATGCGAATGGCCGGGAGTGTCAATACCAATACCTTGTTAATGACACCCCCATTTCAGCTTACATGTCGCATGGCAAACCCACAGTTCGGACATGAATTGGATCGCATGAGTGTGAACACCGATGTGATCCGATTCTGGTACGGACCAAAAAAAGGGTCCTGTGCGAGTTTGGTCTGAATGCGATATCAGCCATACTATCTGTAAGGCTGAAATCGAATCACACGGACATCGCATGGGATTTCCACTGCAGTGCGATCTCACAGAGCGCGCTGGTGTGAACCGCCACTTAAACAGCCCTACTATACATACAACACAATATACTGCGATTGTTATAAATAAGGAGCAGCTATATACCAAATGCAACACGTCTTACAGAGTGTTAGACATCATCTGCTGTGCCAATAATTGGGTTGTCATTGTTCTCTGCCTCTTAAAACTGAAACATTCACTATGAAAATCCTCATAATAAGCTTCAGCAGTGGCTGCTGTGCAGCAATTCGGTTATCCAGGAATGTGCTGAGCGATTCCTGCCATTAATCCTCTGTTTACAGCCTCTTTTGTAAGTATATGTCAGGCACAGTCCAGCGTATTTACAAAGACCTGCAGTGCTGATTCCTGAAAACTGGACTAGATGAAAAATAGGAGAGGAACCCATAGCAAGCTGGCTTCATCTTATAACACCTCTAGATACTCCGGGGTGCTCAGAATGGCAAGCCGGGTCCACCTGTTTTCAGGCACCGATTGTTATGCATGACCATCACAAGTATATTAAAGTGGTTGTAAACCCCCACATATACCCAGTGAAGTGACTGGCCTCAGGTGATACACAGAGATGAAACAAATCCTCTCACATAAGTTGTACCTGTTTATTTGCAGTCTTCTCTTTCCCACAGCTGTTCCCAGTCCAAAAAATACCAGTTACACTTACCGGTAACGGATTTTCTAGGAAATCTTCCAGGACGGCACACCTGAGAGGATGACTGGTCACACCTGGCAGGAAACACAATTAACAAAGTTTAAAAAGCCCCACCCCTCCCTCTGACCCTCAGTTATGACAAAGTAAACACCCACACCAGTGTCAGAGGGTACATTCTGTGAAGAATAAAACATCACCGACAGTTAAGGGTAGGGAAGTAGGCCTGCCGTCCTGGAAGATTTCCTAGAAAATCCGTTACCGGTAAGTGTAACTGGTATTTTTCTCTAGTCATCTTCCAGGACGGCACACCTGAGACGATGAGCAAGAAGTTAAGGCCTACCTTAGGGTGGGACCACCGCCTGTAGGACCTTCCTGCCAAAAGCCAAGTCCTGAGGGGACAACAGCTCCACTCTGTAATGCCTCAGGAAGGTATTATGGCTCGTCCATGTTGCTGCCTTGCAGATCTGATCTATGGAAGCACCTGCCCTTTCTGCCCAGGAGGTCGCCAGAGATCTGGTTGAATGAGCCTTAAGGTGGGATGGAACCGGTTTATCCGAGTGTTTATAGGCTAATGCTATTGCCTGCTTAATCCACCTGGCTATCGTAGGTTTTGAGGCCTGAAGACCCTTTCTTTGGCCCCCAAAAGTAACTAGAAGATGATTTGATCTCCTAAACTCCCTTGCCCTTTCTAGATAGACTGAAAGACAGCGTCTAACATCTAAAAGGTGCAATCTTTCTTCCTTATCATTCTTAGGATTCTGGCAGAATGATGGAAGAATAATCTCTTGTGACCTGTGGAACCCAGAGGTCACTTTTGGTAAATAAAGAGGATCCTGTCTAAGGATTACCCTGTCCTCTAGGATCAACAAAAAAGGCTCTTTTATTGTCAGGGCCTGTAGGTCGCCTACTCTTCTAGCTGTGGTAATGGCTAGAAGAAAGGCCATCTTAAGGGAAAGAAATTTAAATGAAATTTGATCCAACGGCTCAAATGGCCCTTTCGTTAGGGCGTCCAGAACCAGGGACAAATCCCACGGCGGGAAGCTAACTGTCCTTACCGGGGTTAACCTTTCCCTGGCTAGCAAAAATCTCTTAACAAGAGGGTCTTGAGCTAACCTTGTGTCAAAGAACACTGCTACCTGGACCCTAAGGGTACTGACCGCTAACCCTTGGTCTACCCCTTCCTGGAGAAAATCCAGAACGGTTGGAATCGTCTGGATAGTTCTCTGATTTGCTTGAGCCCATCTAGAGAAGACCTTCCAGACCTTTGCATAAATTTGTCTGGTAACCTTCTTCCTACTAAGGAGAAGAGTGTCAATTACCTTCTCCGAGCATCCCCTGTTCCTGAGGATCTCCCTCTCAAGAGCCAGGCCGTCAGGGACAGAAACCCCGGGTTGGGATGAAGCACTGGGCCCTGGCAGAGAAGATCCCGCCTGATCGGGAGATGCAGCGGAGGCACAATTGACCACCTCCACATGGTGGGGAACCAGACCCGCTTCGGCCACCAGGGTGCAATCAGGATAAGGTCTCCATCCGACTGTGACAGCTTTTGAAGCACTCGTGGGATGAGTACCAGGGGAGGAAAGGCATATGCCAGACTGAAGTCCCAGTTCTGAGCGAGGGCGTCTACCCCTGAGGATCTCTGTTCTCTCGTGAGAGAGAAGAATCTCCGCACTTTTGCGTTCTTTTGACAAGCGAATAAATCTATCTCTGGTACTCCGAAATGACGACTTACCAGAGCGAAAACTTCTTCGTTCAACTCCCATTCTCCCTGAAGAATGGGCTGTCTGCTGAGGAAGTCTGCTTGTATATTGAGGGATCCCTTTATGTGGACCGCAGAGATTGAGAGAATGTTCTTCTCTGCCTCTCCCAGGAAATCTTGGGTCAGTGCCCTTAGCCTGACTGACCTTGTTCCCCCTTGACTGTTCAAATAGGATACTGCCACCCGGTTGTCCGAGAAAATTTGGACTTCCCTTCCTTGGATCAAGTCCCGGAAGACACATAATGCCTTCCCGACTGCCAGAAGCTCCCTGAAGTTTGAGGAAGCTCTGCTCTGACTCTGATCCCAGGGACCTTGGGCGTAGCGGTCTCCTAAATGAGCCCCCCCAACCCCAGGCACTTGCGTCTGTTGTAATGCCTATTGGGTCTAGCTGTGTCCACGTCCGACCTCCAGATAGGTTGACGGGATCGAGCCACCAATCTAGGGAGCTTCTTACCTCCTCTAACAGAGAAACTTTCTCCTCCAGGGTTTCTCTTCTCCCGTCCCAAGAGGAGAGAAGGAAGCCCTGGAGGACGCGGGAGTGGAGCTGAGCCCAGGGAACCGCCGGGATGCAAGAGGCCATCAGGCCCAACACCCTCATGATGTTTCTCAAGGATACCTCTGGGGCCTCGAGACACACTGTCACTGCGCCCCGAATTTTTTCGACCTTTTCGGGAGGAAGAAACACTTTCTGGGCTACTGAGTCTAACTGATACCCCAAGTATACCTTTGACTGTGAGGGATCCAGGGAGGATTTCTCCTGACTCACCATCCAACCTAGGGAATCCAGGGTCGACAAGACCAGCTCTCGATCTCTCAGGAGCTGGTCTCTGGATGGACTGTAGATCAGCAGATCGTCGAGGTATGGTATCAGAGCTACCCCCTGAAGGTGTAGGAAAGATACCGCCTCTGCCAGGACCTTGGTAAAAATCCTTGGACTGGCGGCAAGGCCGAAGGGGAGTGCCCTGAACTGCCAATGCTGCACCCCCTGTTCTGTCCGTACTGCGAAACGCAAGTACTTCTGATGATCCGGGGCAATGGGTACAGGCAGGTAGGCATCTTTGAGATCTAACGTGATCATGAAAACTCCCTTCTGGAGGTGTTTTCTGACCGTGTAGATGCTCTCCATTCTGAATCGCTTGTACAACAGGTAGTGGTTCAGTTTCCGTAGATTGATAATCAATCGAAACTTGCCCGATGGCTTCGGAACCACAAAAATGTGGGAATAAAAACCGAAAGCCCTCTGAGTCACTGGGACCGGGATAATCACTTCCTGTTCTGCGAGCAGGCGAACACTGTCTAGCAAGCCCCTTGCCTTTAGAGAATCTTTGGGAAGGTAAGTAACCAAAAAATTTTGAGGTGGGAGTGACCGAAATTCCAGCTTGTAACCTAGTTTTATCAGGTCTAAAATATAAGGGCTCTCTGAGATCTTCTCCCACTGGGGAAGGAAACATGAGAGCCTTGCGCCCACTTTTATGGCGTCATTTAGGATCTTTGCTGGACGGTCCGGACCCGGAAAAAAGGATTCCACCTTTTTCTTTGCCCTTTCCGATCCCCCATTTCTTCCTTTGTCCCCCTTTGCCCTTGAACTGGCCTTTTGCAGGGGGGCCACGAAAAAATTTCCTCCCTTTTTCCTTCTTGGGTTTGGAGGGAAATTTCTTACCTTTTTCTGTGGATCGGGAAAGGACCTGTTCCAGACCCGAACCAAAGAGTAGGGAGCCCTCAAAGGGAATACCACAGAGTCGGGACTTAGAAGTGAAGTCTCCGTCCCAAGTCTTAACCCAAAGGGCCCTCCTGGCTGAGTTCAGTAATGCCGCTGACTTAGCAGTCGTCCTTACTGTCTCTACTGCCGCGTCCGCCAAAAAAGGCGATAGCTCTCCCCACCACTTCCAGGGATTCTACTACTTCCCTGGATTCCTTCTTATGTGTGAGATGGTCCATCAGCTTGTTGAGCCATGCATCTGCGTTCCTGGCTACACAAGCTGAAGCCAATGCAGGGCTCATGGCCGATGCATTGGCTTCCCAAGCTCTACGCAACAGGATCTCAGATTTTTTATCCATCTGATCCTGAATGTTACCTGCGTCCTCAAAAGATAAGTCCGACCGTTTAGAAACCTGCGCCAAGGACGCATCTAAACGTGGGACTTTGAAAATTTTTTCTTCCTCCTCCTCCTTAAAAGGACATCTCCGTTTCCAAGTTTTAAGTCTGAGGAGTTTACGCTCAGGTTCCTTCCATTCCCTTAAGATGATATCTTTCAGGGACTGGTGAACTGGGAAGGATCTGGCCTGTGGCTTACCCAAACCTCTATAGACCTTATCCTGAGCTGACACTTGGGCGGAAGGTAACTGAATGTCCTCTGACGCATATACTGCCCTGAGGAGACCCTCCATATCCTCTGCTGAAAAGAGGTGTCCCCCAGATCTGGTCTCTACATGGCTATCCTGATCTGAGTCCTCCCCTTCCTGGGAACTCAGGTCAGAGCTGCAAACCTCCTCCTCTGAATAGTATGGGGCAGGTTCCTGAGACCCTCCTGTAAAGGTAGATCTATCTTCCTGTGAGGGAGAGCTTTCCCTTACTGATCTGACATCCCCCTGACGCTGATCAAGTGTGGCTTTAAAAGACTGAAGGGTAGCTAGCATCTCAACCTGAAGTGCCCTGCATTCCTTCGCAACCTCTGCTGTCTCTTTGCCTGCCAATTTGTAAATACGTTTGTAACAAAAAGGCTTGCTGTGGTCCTGTGGGAGTTTAGTGCTACAAGACCCACAGCGTTTAGTTTTGGATGTGGCTTTCCCAGACCTACTGGCTCTCTCCTGAGCAGGGCATTCGGTCTCTGTAAGAAAGGGACACCCCATTAGCCAACATCACATACACAAACAGTGTGGGGGACAGGGACAATAGGGCCACCCCAAATGTCTGCCCCCCCTCGCTCCAGCCGAGTCACTCACCCCCTGTGGCGACCTCTGATGCCGTGAGCTCTGGTCCGCCTTCCATCCTCTGCCTCTACACCGGTAGATGGATCTTCTGTGAAGGCTGTGGACCTTGGGCCCCCTCTTTCCAAACAGCCGCCTCGTGCTCTGACCGCCGCGCTCGCCGCCATTTTGTTGAAGCCCCGGCGCGCCGGATATGACGTCACACCGGCGCCCGGCGGCTTCCGGACATGCGCACTAGCGACTACAGACGCCGCTTTGCACCGCGGTCTATCCCTAAGGATGGCACGGCTCCCTAAGGGGAAGAAAACGTTCGGCCATTGGAGCCCAGCTTCCGGCCGACGTGGGGTGTATCAGCGCCCCCCCCCAACCGTCCACCACTGTCAGGTATGAGGGGAAAGGTTAGGTGGCCCCTGGGGTTATGGACAACTCACCTGTCCTAGTGCCCCAGCCTCTCCCATTCAGGAATGTTTCTTTTTAGGGAGAGCAGAGGGAAAAACCCCTTAATCTAAAAGGCATTTAAAAAATGCTTGAACAGAGAACCCCACAGGCACCACTGACTGCTCTGGGTCTGTTCATTAAGGGGGCGACCATGGTCCCAGACCTGAGGTCTTAGAAAAAAAATAACAAACGGTTTCGCAGCCATCAGCGTGTGGGAAACACAATCAATAACTGAGGGTCAGAGGGAGGGGTGGGGCTTTTTAAACTTTGTTAATTGTGTTTCCTGCCAGGTGTGACCAGTCATCCTCTCAGGTGTGCCGTCCTGGAAGATGACTAGAGAAAGTTATAAAGCTTGTCTGAGCTGTCAGAAAAATGGGGGCGGACAGCTGAAATTACACTCTGCAGAGCTCAGTGAGGGAGCTCTGAGAGCTGATTGGAGAGAAGGGACACACCATCCTTCCCACAGCATACAGGACCAGAACTGAGGCTGTCAATCAGCTGGAGGGCCCTGCCCTGTCACCTTTTTTTCTCTTGGTGTCAGGAAAACTTGTCCCAAGTAAGTCATGCTGATAGCAGAGGAAGGAGGCACCAGAGAGAAATGACACTTAATGCTCTGGATTGAGACAAGTACACACTATAGAGGCATATGCTTTGTTCATATATCATGTCTGAGGTTTACAACCACTTTAGGGAAGGAAGGAAGGAAGGAAGGAAGGAAGGAAGGAAGGAAGGAAGGGAGGAAGGAAGGGAGGTGATTCAGAAGAAACCTGGCACCAACTGAACAGATATGGGGGTTATTTACTAAAGGCAAATCCGCAAGTGCACTTGAAATCACACTGAAAGTGCAGTCGCTGTAGATCTGAGGGGAAGATCTGAAATGAGGGGGAGCTCTGCTGATTTTTATCATCCAATCATGTGCGAGCTAAAATGCTGTTTTTTATTTTCCTTGCATGTCCCCCTAAGATCTACAACGACTGCACTTCCAGTGCAAATTGGATTTGGCCTTTAGTAAATAAACCCCATGGTCTCCTAACCCCTCCAATTGGAATTGCTGATATAATCAACTTGCTTGGTTATATTTCCCTTCTATATCTTGGATTTAAAAAAATCCGACTGCAATACTTACATTCTCTCCTGCGTTGTTCTACACAGTAATTCCTTTCACAGAACCCCTCCATCTTGGCGGAGCCTCACACACAGGGTGGTTTAAATAGAGTGTAATGATGCCGCTAGTGGCTCATTGTGAACTATCCTCTGCTCTCAGGGACTGCCCACTGCTGAGAAAATATTCACCATAAAATGACCGCTCATCACATGACCAGCCTGAAGATATTTAGAAAAGTATTATATACAAGAAATAAAAAAGGCCTAACAAACACCAGAGACCACTTGGCCTTTAAAAAGGGGTGTGCCAATTCCCATTTCCTCCAATGATTCATCTTTGGATATAAAGTGGAACCTTGGTTAACGAGTAACACGGTTAACGAGCATTTTGAAAGACGAGCAACTTTAAAAAAAAAATTCTGACTCGGTTTGCGAGTGTTGTCTCACAAAACGAGCAGAATTCAAGCTAATAGGGTGTGCAGTACCGCATTTGGCCAGAGGTGCGGGGGCGCCGGTGACACTCTGAAAGGTTCGGAGCCGTTCTGAAATAAACAGAGCTCTCCCTGAGTAGTTCTGAGGCTCTCTGGTACCCCCCCCCCCACCTCTGGCCACATGTGGTATTGCATGTAATAGAAGTCAATACGGAACAAATTATCTTCTTTCCATTGACTTCTATGGGGAAACTCGCTTTGATACGTGAGTGCTTTGGATTACAAGTATTCTCTTGGAACGGATTATGCTCGTAAACCAAGGTTCCACTGTACTAAATAAAGATTTAAGTAGCCCATAAATGACCAATTTCTTTTCCTTCCACCACGGGTGGAAGGAAAGAAAATTGCTCGATTGCCCCATTAACGCAGTCAATGTTCATGAGGGAATGTCTTCTGCATCGATATTGTGATCTGCCAGCGGGGTGGTGTGGGGAGCATTCCCGGCCGGCAGAACACGTTTACTGCTAGCCTCAGGCAATAATCGAATGTTAAAAAAAAAAAAATAATAATCTGACAGGCTGGTTGTACTCAAGTCAACTGATGGATCACATCTCGGCCGGTCCCTGAACTGGCCAAATTTTCGATCCCTGTATGGTCGGCTTTATTGCATCTCTAGTCTTAGGGAGTCACACATCACTGACACAGATAAGGGTTAGATGACATTTTATTAAAAAAAAATTACAAGAGGCTTTTATTTCCTGAGAGCACAGAATGAAATGTTTTAAGCCGTTATTCACAAGTGTAAGTGCTACTGAATGTATACAGTTATTTCTATAACCAGACTGCTATACTACTGGTCACTACTGGTCACCGGGCCTGAGCCAGCTGTTCCTATAACCAAGCTTGGTAATCCGTGAAGATTTTTCCTGGGGCGGCATTGTAGATTATCATCTTTTCTCAGTCTCCACTCTGCTGTCCAACTAGAGAATCGTTCTAAACTCGTCAAATATGAAGTTAGGCACATGAGCTTCAACAACCTAAAAAAAGAAATAATAATAATAATATCAAGTACAAAACAAACAATGCTACTACAGGACATCACGCTGTCAGTGGCATCAATATATAAACAAGATATATTAAAAGGACATTAAAAGGAAACGTTTTTTTTTTTTTTTAACCACTTGAATACCAGGCACTTATACACCTTCCTGCCCAGACCAATGTTCAGCTTTCAGCGCTGTCGCACTTTGAATGACAATTGCGCGGTCATGCTACACTGTACCCAAATTAAATTGTTATCATTTTGCTCCCCACAAATAACGCTTTCTTTTGGTGGTATTTCATCACCTCTGGGATTTTTTATTTTCTGCTAAACAAATAAAAAAAAAATAAAAGTTTTTGTTTCTGTTAAAAAAACGTTGTAAATAAGTAAGTTTTCTCCTTCACTGATGGGGCTGCACTGACGGGCACTGATGGGCACCAATGAGGTTCTGATAGGCAGCACATAGGTGGCACTGATAGGCAGCATAGATGGGCACTGATAGGCGGCACGGATGGGCACTGATGTACACTAATGGATGGTAATGATGGGCATCACTGATTGGCAGGCATTATCGTTTGTCACCAATTGGCATCCATTTTGGGCACAGATTGGCATGCCTGGTGGCCATGGGTGGTATACCTGGTGGTGACTAGTGGTGGGCATCCCTGGTGGTCCAGTGTGGGCATCCTGGGGGAGGGGGGGGGGCTGCGCTGATAATCACTTAGCACAGACCCCCTGTCAGAAGAGCAGCCGATCGGCTCTCCTCTACTCGCGTCTGACAGACGCGAGTGAAGAAAAGCTGATCAACGACTCTTCCTGTTTACATCGTGATCAGCCATGATTGGACAGGGCTGATCACATGGTAAAGAGTCTCCATCAGAGACTCTTTACCTAGATCATCGGAGTTGTGGTGTGTCAGACTGACACACCGCAACATCGATCGATCATGATGCGCGCCCCCGGGTCGTCTGGTCAGGATAACGCAACCACTTTTCCAACGTAATTTTGCTATATGGCAGATACCAAGTGGTTAAACAAAACAACCCACACACGTTGCCATTGCTACTAGTCATTCTGTAAATACTACTTTCCTGGTGGTCATGTTTAGGCCTCATCTACACGGGTAGTTTGGCTTGTAGCGCCTAAAAAATTAGTTTTTATTGGGACCTGTATAGTGTTCAGGGCATACGTCCCTGTACGCATAGTGCCCTTTACGCAAATACCGCTTGGAACAGCATCCAGCTAGCGCATATTTCATCTAGTCATTGCTTTGACATGCTGCTGGCAGTGGGCTGTGTGCGGCACCTCTGCCTTCCAGGTGCCAAAAACACTTGTTTTTTTTTTTACAATGTACAAGACAAACCACCCATGTGCAAGAGGTCTCTTCCTTTAATATTTTGTATCCCATTCCTGGATCAAAACATGCAAATAAGGAAGTCTGATGTTCCATGGACATTTCCAATATGCATGCTTGGTTCCAGACCAGTGAATTAGTATCATGGATATTGGCAATGGCAGTCCTCATGTGTCTTTCAGAAAAGGTTTTTGCTAAAGTTTATCTAAAGCCAAAAGATTTTTGTTAAATTTGGAGAGAGCAGTGAGGGGTTAGAAGCCCTTTTAGATATTTATCGCTGTCTGGGCCCTTGCTGGAGAGTTTCACCCTCTCCATCTGTCCTGCTAACCATTGGCAATGAACCTGAAAGTGATGGGATATGAAATCTAAAAATTCACAGTAGTCACTGGAACAGAAAGCCAGGAAAAACACTTGTTTTGTGGCACTGGCTAAATTTCGATCAGTGTGTAGTTGTCCCCGTTCAACAGAAGTCAATCAGTAGATCAGCTTCTATGGAATGGATAAGTTGGAAGATCTTGGTCGATGAGCAGCTGCAGCCAGTGATCAGTGTATTCTGGCAACGCAGAGCCCAGCTGTTAGAATACAGTGTCCCAGTGGGGAACAATCCTCCATCCACCTCACTTGTGTGGATAGTGGAATCTGTTTTTATCCCCCGTTCAGACTGCTGGCTGAATAATAAAAAAATTAAAAATAAAACCCCCCCCAAAAAAAAAAAAACACACACCTAAAAAAATAAAATAAAAAAATACCCTCATCTATGCGCAGCTCACGAAAGTACTTCCCTTCATTTTGGAGATATTGTCACTGCCTTATTTTTATGTCTCTAAAGTAAAGGGAATTCTCCCCAATGGGATACATAAAACCTGGTAAGGGTTCTCACACTATCCAGGGGAAAACAAAATTGGTTTTAGTTCCACTTTAAAGCCCAAATCCAAGCATATTTTTTGTTTGAAGGGGGGGAAAAAGGTTAAAAGGCGAGCCTTTCAGTTTTTTCTTTTTTACCGCTTTCCATTTTCCTGTAAGGAAGATTTTCCATCAATTCCTGTCTCAACTGTCACTGGGAAAGGAAGTTCAGAAGCAAATCTTTTAAATAAGTTGTACCTGGTGGCAGCCATATTTGCTTAATGCCTATGCAAGCCCTGCCTCCTGCTTAGTAGTGCTGCACAATGACTGTTTCACTTCAACAAAAGCCTCTGAATAAAGTTAGCTTCAACATACAAAACACAATCTGTTATGGCCATGTTCAGAAACTCGCCATCTTTTATTTAAAAAATTGGCAAGATGACTGCAAAAGACTTCGGAATGCCTTTTGTAAAGAAGTGCTTAATGGAGGTTTATAAGTAAGCACTGCTTTGTGAAGTGTGTTAAGGAAATCTGAAGTCTTTTGCTGTAATCTTGCCAACATTTTGGATTAAAAGCTCAAAGGTTTCTGAACATGGCCGTAACAAATTGCTTTCTATATGCGGAAGTTGTGTTGCGTTTGGGCATGGACTAATGTCGGTACCAGGGAGGAGGGGTGCCTTGTCCTACATGTGGCAGCAGTTCTTTATTTGAAAATTGAACATCTCCATCCAATGTGACAGAGCTTGAGCTATTTTACAAAGACGAATGGGCAAAAATATCACTCTCTAGATGTGCAAAGCTGGTAGAGACATCCCCAAAAAGACTTGCAGCTGTAATTGCAGTGAAAGAAGGTTCTACAACGTATTGACTCCGGGGGGCTGAATACAAATGTACCCCACACTTTCAGATTTATATGTAAAAAATGTGGAAAAACATTTATCATTTTCCTTCCACTTCACAATTATGTGCCACTTTGTGTTGGTCTATCAGATAAAATCCCAATAAAATACATTTACGTTTTTGGTTGTAACATGACAAAATGTGGAAAATTTCAAGGGGGTATGAATACTTTTTCAAGGCACTGTATGGGATAATGATTCAGACACTAAATCTACTTACCCTCCTGGGCAGCTTAGTATAGTGAACATAATCCTCCAGAAACATAAGTGCACCAACTACATCTGCTGGCATCTCTGGAATCTTCTGGCTGGAACCCAAAAACAGAAGTCATTCTCTCCAAATAATGTTACTTCAGACTCACCAACAAACACTATAAAAATGTATATAAACTACTAATGGACTCTTGGTTGAGAGGAGGAAAAGAGGGGCAAATTCCGTACAATTTATCTTGCACTTGAAATCAGCTTGGGATGCTTCTGAATTCCTTAGCTGCTTGAAGCTGCTTGCATTATGATTGACTTTTATAGGGAGAAAAGATAACCCAACACGAATGAACGTTCTTGCACTCACCTTGTGCTCTGCTCCATAGAAGAGCGAATAAATTGCCCAATAAGGGCAAGAAACTGCTCTGTATACCGGGAGTGGAACTGTTTCAGCAACGTCAGTAAGCCCAGGACTAGTGGTGGCCAGTCAATGGCATCTGCTGGCTTCCTGCAGGCCATACCTATGTGGTAGAGACAGAAGCATCAACTGCTGGTTTATACAGGTTGGGGCCTTTCACCAAAATAAAGAGGTTCCCTATCCTCAATTCTTAGTATTGCTAAGTTGCAGTGGAAGCCCCCCCCCCCCCCATAAAGGGCAGTGTGACTCAAGAGAATGGCTTTAGTTTAGCAGAAAAGGATCACTCGGCTTACTGTAGACGATGGTGCACTCAATTTTTGAAGCTTGTGAAGCACCTCATTATCGGATTACCAGGCAGAAAGGGTTGCATGCCCCTAGATAACATCCTGATAGTGAGAAAGCTGCGCATGAACCTGCCACGCAAGTGCAATTAGTCGCCTCCTGATGACTTCCTGGAGGTCCCGAAACATGTAGAGGGCGGGTACTTTTGGCAATTACACCACTTACGCTCATTGGAACGCACGTTGGCTCCTATGTGAATGGGAGCGGCGCCATTTGCCCGAATAAGCTTTGGCAGATCATTCTGGGTGCCAGGACAGGCACCCTACTTTGTGAGTGTCATTTTTTTGTATAGGTGGTGGCTTAAATAAACGTTATTATGCTACCAGGTGTTAGAGCTGCACGATTCTGGCTAAAATGAGGATCACAATTTTTTTGCTTAGAATAAAGATCACCATTCTCTCACGATTCTCGCGGCATAACATCATCTTTCACATTATACAAAAAAAAAATGGGCTAACTTTACTGTTTATTTTTGTTTTTTTATTAGTGTATTTTTTCCCCCATTACTACGGTACTTTATTTTTATTTTATTTTATTTATTTTCATTAGTAATATTCTCCTTTCTTTTTCTTCCTTCTTCTTTTTCCTATTATTATTGTTTTTATTACTATATTCTGTGAAATTTGTTATATTTTCTCTCTACAAGAAGAGAAACATTTTTCTCTAAATAATATAATAGTTCCTCTCCATAATTGCATAATATTATATTTCCTTTGGACCTTCCCTTACCCATACAGACATTTTACAAGTGTGCACATCCCTGTGATGCTTTTTTTATTTTATATGCGTTGCAGGCTGCCATGTTATGGTGTGAAACAACACCTATCATGACTGAAGTATGACGGCTGCTTCCGTAATAATGTCTATTATTTTTAGACTACGATTGTTGCCTGTCATGCTGATCCACTGACGTCAGCGCTGCCTGAGTCACCGCTCCCAAATCAGGAAATATGACCTACCAGGCTGTATACTTGTTTGGTGCTTGCAATGTAGAAAGTATTGAAGCCAGAGGATTTGCATGGCAGCCAGGCCACCGGTAGCTTCATAAGATCAGCAATGGCTGCCCACTGTGTTTATCTTCATCTTATGATGGGTTTCCTTTTGATTCTTCAGCTATAATACTGTCATATAGATCACTCTCTGTCACTCTGCATCTCTCTCTCTCTCTCTCTCTCTCTCTCTCTCTCTCTCTCTCCATGAAACAATTATCTATCTATCTATCTATCTATCTATCTATCTATCTATCTATCCATGAAACAATTATCTATCTATCTATCTATCTATCCATGAAACAATTATCTATCTATGTATGTATGTATGTATGTATGTATGTATGTATGTATGTATCTATCTATCTATCTATCTATCTATCTATCTATCTATCTATCTATCTATCTATCTATCTATCTATCCATGAAACAATTATCTATCTATCTATCTAGTATGACTCTAACATTTCTGTTTATTTTATAATTATAATTACTTTAGAGTAGATCTGAGGCTCCATTATAGCTACACCCTCTAGCCAGTTTCTTCCAGATCTCTTAGTCACTAAAAGACTAGCATTCTCAGACTTAATAAAAATGGTGTTCCGAGTATCTGAAGTTATTTAGGGCTCACAGTTACCCTGTTTTACCAAAAATAAGACCTAGCGTGATTGTCGGTGATGGCTGCAATATAGGCCCAACCCCACCCCCCCCAAATAAGCCCTAATTAAAGTCCTTGTAGGTCTTATTTTCAGGGTAGGGCTTATTTTCAGGGAAACAGGGTAGGGCTTATTTGGGGGGTAGGGCTTATATTGCAGCCATCACCGACAATCACGCTAGGTCTTATTTTCGGGGAAACAGGGTATAATACATTGCTATGATTGCTGCAGCTATTGATATTCATGGTTTATGTTTGATGAAGGTCCTAATGTTACGACTGAGACCCCTTGGCAGGTAACGCAGGCTCACCCAAGGCATGGAATACAAGTAATAACTTGGTCTTCACTAGAAGACCCTGCAAGGAACGGTGGGCCGGTGACTCTAGTGGCCCCCCCCAGGGTACTTTGGTTAACGTTGTTACCGGGATACAACCCTCAGGATCACCCCACTAAGGGAACAAAGTGGCTACAATGCAGAGATGGTACATATTAGCAGAAGGATCAGGCAGGCAGTAGACAAGAGCATAGTCAGTGTTCAGGCGCAGGTCAAGCAGAAAGATAGTTGGTATCAGATTGAGGCAGGCAAGATCGTTTTTGATATCCAGGCAGAGGTCAGGCAGGGCAGGCACGAGAGTATCAGGAACAGGCAGAAATGCCAACAGGGGCAGGATACTCAAGCATAGTTGTCCTGCCTGGGTCAACAGGTAAATCAAGAACAAGAAACTAGCACACAGAGTAGCTGGTAAGAAGTCATGGAAGCAATTTTAGATTGGCTGCCAAGCTCAACAAGCACAGTTCGTTTTTTCAAGTACTTTGATAAATAAGGATCGTTGTTAATGGCTGATTGGGGTTGATTTACTAAAGGCAAATAGACTGTGCACTTTGCAAAGTGCAGTTGCTAGTAAATGAGGTAAAGCTTCACTTTGCAAAGAATACCCAATCACGTGTAAGGAAAAAAAAAAATAAATAACAGCATATTTTCTTGCACATGATTGGATGACGGTAGTCAGAAAAACTTCTTGAGTAAATACACTTGCAGAGTCTATTTGCCTTTAGTAAACCACAGTCTATTTGCCTTTAGTAAATCAACCCCGGCATGTCTGTTATTACAGAAAGAGAAGTGTGCGCCCTTTAGATTATAATATCTGTATGATTGTATAATTATGTGGTTATATTTTGCAGAGCAAAACGGACAACAACGTTCATGGATCTGTAGTCACAAATGGAGCTACTGCATCTGGGACCATGACAAGCGATGAGCCCGATGTCATCATTGTGGGGTCTGGAGTGCTTGGCTCAGCATTGGCCGCAGTGTTGTCCAGGGATGGCAGAAGAGTAGCCATCATTGAGAGAGACCTGAAGGAACCCGATCGTATAGTGGGGGAGCTACTGCAGCCAGGAGGGTATCAGGCCCTGAAAGACCTTGGCCTTGGTGGTAAGTGAAGAGGCATAAAAGCTGAAAGGTGTTTGATGATCAGTTTTAACACATTTGAAACCACAACAAAATTACAATCAGTCGAACAATAAACCATTGGCAACCACTAAAAGATCATTTCTAATTTTTCTGATCTCTGCAAACCAGCAATTCTCAATCAGTGTTCTATGGAACTCTAGTGTTCCTAGAGGTAGCTAGAGATTCCTTGGCCTGTGGCTGTAGTTTTACTTTCCTGGTGCCAATCCATGGCAGCTTACTACCACATGCATTCCTGGAGCCAACATGGCATCATATTACCACGTATGCTTGCCATGGATTGGGGCCAGGCAAGGAAAATTATGGTAAGTATTTGATACAATTTTCCTTTTTCCTGGAGCCAACATGGCAGTAAATGGAAAATTGTATGAAATACTTACCATAATTTTCCTTTCCTGGCCCCAATCCATGGCAAGCATACGTGGTAATATGCTGCCATGTTGGTGCTAGGAAAAGTCAATGAGAATGCAATCGTAACTTGAAGGAGCATAGAAAGATCAAAAGGCAGATCAGAAGAATGTCAGAATCACCTGTAAAGGAATTCAGATGGAACGCAAGCTGAATGCTCCTGAAAGAATGATGCATTCACTCACGAGCTTTAAAGCTGAATTCCAGGAATTTAACAACTTTGCAAAAAGTGCAGGCACACTATGAGTTAAGACTAATTAGGTACATGTCACCTCTGGGACTTATCTTTATTACTTATATGTGACAGGTTTATTGCACTCTCAGAGGATACACTCCAGCTGTGAGAGGAGAAGCACACATAGCAGCTTTGCCCGCCCTGCCCTTCTGCTGCCCATTCACAGAAGCCTTTGTATGATGTGAATGAGTTCACATCATACAAATGCTTCTGTAAATGGGCAGAAGGAGGGGTGGGCATAGCAGTTCCACTGACTCTGCTTTTGAAGAGGCTGAGACCACAGAAAGCAGCATTGGATCTCCAGAAGCTATCTTCCTGGAGCACACTAAACCTGTCAGATGTAAATAGTAGAGATAAGTGTACATGGTGGTAGGCACCTCGTTGGACTTAACTCATGGTATGCCTGCAGTTTTTATGAAGTAGCTAAATTAATGGAGTTCAGCTTTAAGGCATACCAGATGAAACCATTAATCATAGCACAGCTGGGGATCAGAGTAGTAGACAGTGAGTGTCTAAAGTTGGCCATACACCAGTAGAGTTGGGTTTGACAGTTTGTATGGAAATGTTGAGAAATTTTTCATCAGAGCATTCGATGATGCCATCATTATGTCAACTAATTTTGTTTAAAAGTGGTTCAAAAGGCTGGATATTTTTTTTACCTTAATGCATTCTTTAGATTAGGTTAAAAAATGTCCCATTACTTGTATCGCCTCCTCACCAACCTACCCCCACCCCCCCCTCATATACTTACCTGAGCCTGGAAACTTCCTATGGTGATGCACTGAGAAGAAGAGGACCCCAGAGCGACAAGAGAAGGCGAGTGAACGCATTGGGGATGTGGCCTGGTCGGAGTCCAGGCTGAGGTTGCCATTCATTCATCTAGTTTAGGGACAGCACGGATGTGCGGCTCCAGGGAGTCCTTTCTTTACTGGCAGTGATTGTAGGAGCTGGGACAAGGCTCCCTTCCCTGTCGGCACTCCCAGCGGCAGATGCTTGGGATTCACACCCCGTTCCTGCGAGCTTGAGCGGCACACAAAGCAGTCCAGGGTTGGGGAATTTCTAAAGCTATCCTGAGCTGTCAGAAAAAAGAGGGTGGAGAGCTTGCAGAGCTCAGTAAAGAGAGCTTTGACAACTGATTGGATGGAAGGGACACACCAACCTTCACACAGCTCAGAGGAACAGAGCTGAGGCTGTCAATGTGCTGGGCCTCCTCCCCTGTCACCTTTTTCTCTTGCTGTCAGGAAAAATTGTCAGAAGTGACTCATGCTGATAGCAGAGGAATGAAGCAGCAGGCAGAAATGGCACTTGGGGCTCTTAACTGAGACAGATACACACTATAGAGCCACTTTAACATATTGGGGGTTATTTACTAAAGGCAAATCCACTTTGCACTGCAAGTGCACTTGGAAATAAAGTCGCTGTAGATCCGAGGGGGACATGCAAGGAAAATAAAAAACAGCATTTTAGCTTGCACATCTTTGGATGATAAAATCAGCAGAGCTTCCACTCATTTCAGATCTTCTCCTCAGATCTACAGCGACTGCACTTCCAAGATCACTTTCAAATGCACTTGCAGTGCACTTGTAGTGCAAAGTGGATTTGCCTTTCGTAAATAACCCCCATTGACTGGCGAGTGTTACATGTTGGTGGGCATAATAAACAATAATAATTAAACCTATTTTATTATGTTAATGTGTATTTCATAGTTACAATATGTTGGTACATGGCACGCTTAGGTGGCCAGACACTATAGCTAGCTTCTGTGTTCTTCACCTATAGCAGCCCCCTCTTCCATAAGGCAAGCAGGCCTACCGATACTCGGTTGCCCCCAGGACTTATACACAATGCTATAGTGCCTCGTCACCACACTGGGACAGACACTAACTGAGTAAAGCAAACAGGTAGTTGCAGTTGGCAGACAGGCAGAGTGGTTCAATGACAGGCCAGGTACAAGGCAGGCAAGGTTCCGAGTAGTCAGGGTCTAATCTTTTCCTTAAAAGGCAGGCAGTGTTCAGAGAATAGTTGATATCTGAAGTCATAAACAGGGGAATCCAAACAGCAGTGCAGGACAGACAGGAAGCTTGGAGCATGTATTACACACGCTATCACAAGCATGAAACTGCAGGCTTGGCTGGCTTAAATCAGGTTGGGTCTCCACCCTGAGACTGGCCACATCAATCACCTTGCAGGTGGATAGACAGACAGAGAGAATGTATCACAACCAAAACCAGGATGCTGGAACGAGACCAACAGCTGTAAAGGATAAGGACGTGCTACACGCTCCCGAAACTATAAATGTGTGGTTAGATGCATGTTCTGTCTAACCTAACGTTTTAACAGCTTTTATTTCGTATTTATTGCCAAAAAACAGTAAAAGCTTTACTCTGCTAATGATGTCATGGAAATAGAGATCTTTTTATTTGCATATTATCAACAGAAGCAGCATAGCATCTTCAAAATCTGTCATGTTCTTATAAAATATGATGACCATGTGGTTCCTCACAGTGTTATATATTTGCAGATGCAGCGGAAGGTTTGGATGCCCATGTTGTACATGGATATATTGTCCATGACTTTGAAAGTAAGGCAGCAGTGGAGATTCCTTACCCAAAGAATGATAAGGACCAGCTGCAGTGTGGAAGAGCCTTTCACCATGGCCGCTTCATCATGGGGCTTCGCAAGATGGCCATGGCTGAGCCAAAGTAAGTGTAGACCTCTGTCACAGTGACTGGTTGAGCGCCCAATATTGTAACTCCCCTCTGAATTGACCTGAGTGATTGTATGAGAGAGCAGAAAGTCACACATCTGTTCAGCTTTATGACCCTCTTGAGCCAGAAGGAAGAAGGGTTGAGGAGGTTCATTCCATTCTGTTAGTCTTCTGATTTCTTTTTTAGCACTCGATATATTGAGGGGACAGTTCTGCAGTTAATCGAAGAAGACAACGCCATCCTTGGAGTCCAGTATAGGGACAAAGAAACAGGAGATGTTAAGGTATGATATGAAAAAGAGAAGCTATCCTATCCTCAGACAACTCCTATCCTTGTGTCCCACCATGATGTTCTTCGGTAGTAACGAGATCTTCTTTTGGGTTAAGAAAATCTGTGTCATGATAACATGTAATGATCGAAAGTGCTAGCTCCCAAGTTTCAAATGCTAACTGGCCACTGCAGTTCTAAATGAGTGCAGAACTTGCTTTCATCATACCATCTCTCTAGACAACCTAAGGACATGTGTTTATGGGCGTTTTGCTTGTGTCCAAATTGATCTCCTCCCTATACAAGTCAATGGGAATGCAAAATAAGCTAAGAAGGAGGTCTAAAGCATGTCAGAAGGAAGTCAACTGCAGGTCAGATGCAAATGTGAAGGAACTCAGAAGTGTCTCAAACTGATCTCAAATGCAAGCTTAAAATTCCTTAAGGCTGAGTTCACACTATTGCGAATTGGAAGTGGGTTTCCCTGAATCCAATTTGCACAGCAAGAGATTGTGACCGACTCTCTATGGAGCCGGTTCACACATCTCTGCAGTGGCTCCGATGCGCTTGTGCGTTTTTTGGTCAGTTTCAGGTCGGAATTCTGCCAAAAATTCGGGCTGCAATCGGACCTGAAACAGTGAATGGGGATGCACCAAACTCCTGCTGTGAGTCGGAGCGTGCTGCAGTGTGTACCCAGCCTTAAAGTATACTCCATCTTTCATACCATGTTTCATGTTACACCCTTTTGTAGGGTTGTAGCATGAAACAAGGTTACATTCCCCATCCTCTAAATGCCCCTCTCCCACTTACCTGAATTGCAGGGTTCTTTTGTTTAGTTTGGAACTGGTTTAGCTGTGTGTAGCTCCACCAGCACAACCACATCATTAATTCCCAGATCCATTCACAGGATATGTGAAAGGAAGACTACAAGTCACATCTGCAAATGCAGCATAGGGACTCGTAGATCTCAATGGAGCCCAAGTGCAGTGACGTCACCGCAATAATAAAACCTTTTTATTATTATTATTTATTATTAATTTGTTCCATTCCATTTGTTTAGATGCAGTATTCATTATTTCGGATAATTTGTAACTTCAAATTTGAAAGGAAATTCCAATACCTATAATTTAATAGTTAGTTATTATTAGTTACCGTATTTATCGGCGTATAACACGCGCTGGCGTATAACACGCACCCCAAGTTTAGGAGGGAATTTTAAGGAAAAAAACTTTTAGGATGGGAGTTTAAGGAAAAAAAAAAAACTTACATTTAAGTGTCCATTGCAGCCTTGTCAGTGCAGCCTTGTCCCCAGTGCAGCCTTGTCCCCCAGTGCAGCCATGTCCACATTGCAGCCGTGTCCCCAATGCAGCCTTGTCCCCAGTGCAGCCATGTCCCCAGTGCAGCCTTGTCCCCAGTGCAGCCATGTCCACATTGCAGCCTTTCCCCCATTGCAGCCTTTCCCCCCATTGCAGCCTTCAGCCTTGCCCCCATTGCAGCCTTGCCCCCATTGCAGCCTTGCCCCCATTGCAGCCATGTCCCCATTGCAGCCTTGCCCCCAGTGCAGCCATGTCCACATTGCAGCCGTGTCCACATTGCAGCCGTGTCCCCATTGCAGCCTTGCCCCCATTGCAGCCTTGCCCCCATTGCAGCCTTGCCCCCATTGCAGCCAGGTCCCCATTGCAGCCTTGTGTGTCCATCGCCATTTAAAATTGGCGCCGACAGGACACCGAAGCAAAGCGAACGCCACCGAGATACACATGTACTTGCTACTCGGCTCTTGTCGGCTCTTCTCGCCTCCGCTCACGTGACTGTGAGCGGAACAGAGAAGAGCCGAAAAGAGCCGAGTGCACTCGCTATGTGTAGCTCGGCGGCGATACACATGTACTCGGCTCTTGTCGGCTCTTCTCGGCGCCGCTCACGTGACTGTGAGCGGAGCAGAGAAGAGCCGAGTACACTCGCTATGTGTAGCTCGGCGGCGATCGTTCCGCTCTGCTCACAGCTAGCGGAGATCGGCGGGGGATCGCTGGGGATCGGCGTATAACACGCACCCACGATTTCCCCCTGATTTTAAGGCGAAAAGGGTGCGTGTTATACGCCGATAAATACGGTAGTTATTATTTTGAATTTTACTGATTTTCTTTCTTTTTTTCAGATTTTCGAATTTCCGAATTCCGAAAATCCGGAAATTAGGAATTCGAAAATCTGAAATTCGGAAATTTGAAAATTCGGAAATCTGAATTTTTGGATTTCTGAATCTTCGAATTTCCGAAAAAAAAAAAAAACAAATGAAACGAAAACAAACACATTTTTTGTCAGTGCACATGTCTAGCAGATTGTTGATTTTCAAATACGTCTATTGCAGGAACTTCACGCTCCACTTACTGTTGTGGCTGATGGGCTTTTCTCCAAATTCAGAAAAGATCTAATTTCCGGCCAAGTCAAAGTTTCCTCGCACTTTGTAGGATGTATTCTAAAGGTACGGATCTCATATGTGTACCTTTTCAACACCAGTCTTGCCTTTCGTTGTGAATCAGCCCCTATGAGTTATAAAACATTATTTATGTCAGAATAAAGATTATGTTGATCACGTAAATTTATTCTCTGTTTATTTTTATGTCCTAGAACTCCCCCCAGTTTAAGCCCCATCATGCAGAGCTTGTCCTGGCCAATCCCAGTCCAGTTCTGATTTATCAGATATCGTCCACCGAGACTCGAGTCCTGGTTGATATCAGAGGAGAGATGCCCAAAAATCTGAAAGAATACATGCTGGAAAACATCCTACCACAGATGCCTGGTAAGCCTGCGCTCCATAACAACTGGCACCCTCTCCACATTTTTCTTTGAGCATAGATCTGTATTTTAGATGGGTGTGGTGGGAAGGAAATACAGTATATAACAAATATTATAATATTTTCTATTCCAGTGATTTTATATGCCAGCGTCCCCTTTATTCTATGCATTAGCAAATGTGCCATATTTTTTAAATAAGACCACCCTTGATCGGACAACAAAGAGAAGATACCTTTTGATAAAAAGATTAAATTTGTACATTGTGATGTAAATATGATTTTTTTTTTTACAACAGATCACCTGAAGGATCCATTTCTACATGCTGTGGAAAATGATCGACTGAGGGCAATGCCGGCCAGTTTCCTCCCACCCTCACCAGTCGACAAACAAGGTACACATTTGTTTTTCTATTACATTTAAAAGGGGATGTACATTTTTTTATTTTATTTTTTAAATAACAAACATGTCCTACTTACCTCCTCTGTGCAAGGGCTTTGCATAGCGTGGCCCTGATCCTCCTCTTCTTAGGTCCCTTAGCGGCGCTCCTGGCTCCTCCTCTTCTCAGGTGCCCCCACGGAGAGCCGCATTCCATAGGGGCACTCGTGCGGGCGTGCTCCCGAGTCCATTGACACAGACAGCAGGACTCTGCGCCGCCCCCCTGCTCCCATGTCACTGGATTTGATTGACATCAGCGGGAGGCAATGGCTCCCGCTGCTATCAATCTATCCAATGAGGACCCGAAACAGCGTCTGGAACTGCTGTGTTCGTCCCTGGAATGATCGGGTTCAGGTAAGTAAAAGGGGGTCTCTGTGCAGACGGGCTCCCGAGTCATTTGACACAGACATAGTTACCTCCTCTGTGCAAGAGTTTTGCACAGAGTGTCCCTGATCCTCCTCTTTTGGGGTCCCTTAGCGGCGCTCCTGGCTCCTCCTCTTCTTAGGTGCCCCCACGTAGAGCCGCACTTCATAGGAGCACTCGTGCGGGCACGCTCCCGAGTCCATTGATACAGACAGCAGAACTCGGCCCCGCCCCCCGGCTCCCATGTCACTGGATTTGATTGACAGCAGCGGGAGCCAATGTCTCCCACTGCTATCAATCTATCCAATGAGGACCCGAGACAACGACTGGGCCCCGGCTCCCATGTCACTGGATTTGATTGACAGCGCTGCTATCAATCTCTCCAATGAGGACCCGAGACAGCGACTGGAACTGCTGTGCTCGTCCCTGGAATGATCGGGTTCAGGTAAATAAAAGGGGGGCTCTGGGGGGCTGCACTACAGAAGGGTTTTCACTTTAATGCATAGAATGTATTAAGGTGAAAGACCTTGAGGGTTTACAACCCCTTTAATTCAATTCAACTTAAGCTTTATTTGGGTAAATTACAGCTTTGATGAGGTATGTTATCTATTAGCCTGTCTTTGAAATGTTTCTTTAAATGTCTTATTAAACAGAGCAGCGAATACATTAAACCTTATATATCTCTGTCTCTGTGTTGCTCGTGCAGGAGTTTTGCTACTGGGGGATGCATACAACATGAGACACCCGCTGACAGGTGGCGGAATGACTGTTGTACTGAATGATGTGAAAATATGGAGGAATCTCTTACAGGATCTTCCAGATCTGAATGAACACTCAGAAATACTGCAGGTGAGGTATTCACTGGAATTCGGACCTTCTGTACTTGGCTCTACATTTTATAAAAAGCAGATTATCAGAAATAGTTACATAATGAGTACATGCTTGTCCTGCCATATTTTGGTAATGGTGCTACGTATACCATTACATAGATTGTTGGTATCATTGGAAGGGAGTATGCCCCATTGTTGGTGTCAATGGAAAGAATTGTGCCCTATCGTTGGTGTCAGTGGGAGGAATTATGCCCTATCGTTGGTGTCAGTGGGAGGAATTATGCCGTATCGTTGGTGTCAGTGGGAGGAATTATGCCGTATCGTTGGTGTCAGTGGGAGGAATTATGCCCTATCGTTGGTGTCAGTGGGAGGAATTATGCCCTTTTGTTGGTGTCAGTGGGAGGAATTATGCCCTATCGTTGGTGTCAGTGGGAGGAATTATGCCCTTTTGTTGGTGTCAGTGGGAGGAATTGTGCCCTATCGTTGGTGTCAGTGGGAGGAATTGTGCCCTATCATTGGTGTCAGTGGGAGGAATTATGCCGTATCGTTGGTGTCAGTGGGAGGAATTATGCCCTTTTGTTGGTGTCAGTGGGAGGAATTATGCCCTATCGTTGGAGTCAGTGGGAGGAATTGTGCCCTTTTGTTGGTGTCAGTGGGAGGAATTGTGCCCTATCGTTGGTGTCAGTGGGAGGAATTGTGCCCTATCATTGGTGTCAGTGGGAGGAATTATGCCCTATCGTTGGTGTCAGTGGGAGGAATTATGCCCTTTTGTTGGTGTCAGTGGGAGGAATTGTGCCCTTTTGTTGGTGTCAGTGGATGGGATAATGCCCCAAGGGCTGGATAAAGGCAAGCAAGGTGCCATCATTTGAAGGCCACTACTGTATAAGCTGCTAGTCTCTTTGTAGTTTACATAGTGGCTAATGAGTTCATCCTCTCCCTCTGCGTGGCAGCCAAACACCCAGCATGTTGGAACTGATGATAAAAAATGAAATCTACGCAACAATGATATAGATTTAACATATGCCATATGCAAAAAACAGACTGCAGGAGGCTTTGTGTTAAGGCGAATGTTCATGAAGATCATTAAACAAAAGTTTGCTGCGCAATGACTCAATGATTATTGGATGAATGACTGGGGCTCATTAGCACATTGGTCTTTATGGACCTTGCTTTGTGCTCTGGTGCGCAGTCATGTTGGAACAGGAAGGGACCATCCCCAAACTGTTCCCACAAAGTTGGGAACATGAAATTGTCCAAAATATCTTGGTATGCTGACGCCTTGAGAGTTCCCTTCACTGGAACTAAGGGGCCAAACCCAACCCCTGAAAATCAACCCCACACCATAACCCCTCCTCCACCAAATGATTTGGACCAGTGCACAAAGCAAGGACATGGATGAGCGAGCTTGGGGCTCAGGAACTTGACTGGCCTGCATAGAGCCCTGACCTCATCACCTTTGGGGTGAATTAGAGCGGAGACTGCGACCCAGGCCTTCTCATCCAACATCAGTGCCTGACCTCACAAATGCGCTTCTGGAAGAATGGTCAAACATTCCCATAGACACACTCCTAAACCTTGTGGACGGCCTTCCCAGAAGAGTTGATGCTGTTATAGCTGTAAAGGGTGGGCCAACTCAATATTGAACCCTACGGACTAATGCAGGCCATACATGGTCGAATTTCGAACGAATTTTCTTTTCAAAATCAGACAGTTCGTTTTTTTTGTGATGCGATTGTGCCACCATTGATTTTCGAAATTCGGCTGACCAAGCCTTCAATTTCACCTCATGTTGCTACAGAAAATAATTTTCTTTGCCGGGAATCTTCTTTTCTCTCCGTAAAATTTCTTTTCTTATTACATTTCTCGCACGATTCGCCCATCATTGATTAGAAAATTGGTAGTTTTTCAAAAAATTTCCAACATGTCCGATCCCTCAAATTTGATTTCCGCACGAAAATCGGCTGTTGCTGCAGCCCACTAATGGGGCGAAATTCATACGAAAATTCTTAGATACGATTTTCGAAAGAAAATTATTTCGAAATTCGAACCGTGTATGGCTGGCATAAGACTGGGATGCCATTAAAGCGGAGGTCCGCCCACCGCTGCAGAAATGAAAAGCCAGCAGCTACACATACTGCAGCTGCTGGCTTTTAATAATAGGACACTTACCTGTCCTGGAGTCCAACGATGTCGGCGCCGCAGCTGATGTTTCCAACAACTGTCGGGTGCTGCCCCCTTTGCGGGTAAGAGAACCTGGGAGTGTAGCCTTATGGCTTCATGCCAGGAACTCTACTGCACATGCGCTCCGCTCCGCTCCTCTCTCCTACTGGCCCAGCGGCAGAGGAGGGAGCCGAGTGGTGATATCAACAGCTGCGGCTCCCGGAAGTGGGGACAGGATCCTCCCCCCCCCCCCCCCCCGAAAGTTGCCAAATGTGGCACCGGAGGGGGGGGGGGGAGGAGACAAATCAGCGGAAATTCCACTTTTGGGTGGAACTCCCATTTAAGGTTCATATGTGTGTAAAGGCAGGTGTCCCAATACTTTTGATAATATAGTGTATGTATATATAAAGAATAAAAAATAAAAAAAATAAAACACACAAATTTCCTTGCTCTGCTTGATATAAATAATACTGTACTACAATGTCTACTGTTATATTACCCAGACCTATATTGACAGGCGGGAATGTCTTTCAGGCTAAGAAGAGGTTTTACTGGTCCAGGAAGAAGTCGCACTCGTTCGTGGTGAATGTTCTGGCCCAGGCTTTGTATGAGCTCTTCTCTGCTACAGATGGTGAGTGGAAACTGTAATCTGATACACAACATGACGATGACATCACACTGCCTGGTAACAGAACTCTGCATTGTTTGCTAGAGCTAGGGAGAAGCACGCCATGTAATCAGATTACCTGTGTGGGAAATTTAATCTGAAGAGACCAAATATATATTTTTTAAACTTTAACCACTTAAGGACCGAGCCTCTTTTTGAGATTTGTTGTTTACAAGTTAAAAACAGTTTTTTTTTGTTAGAAAATTACTTAGAACCCCAAACATTATACATTTTTTTTCTAACACCCTAGAGAATAAAATGGCGGTCGTTGCAATACTTTCTATCACACCGTATTTGCGAAGTGGTCTTACAAGCGCACTTTTTTTGGAAAAAAATAATTTTTTTGAATTAAAAAATAAGACAACAGTAAAGTTAGCTCACTTTTTTTTTTTTATATTGTGGAAGATAATGTTACGCTGAGTAAATTGATACCCAACATGTCAGGCTTCAAAATTGCGCCCACTCGTGGAATGGCGACACATTTTTACCCTTAAAAATCTCCATAGGCGACGTTTAACCGCTTCCCGACCGCCTCATGTAGATATACGTCTACAGAATGGCACGGGCAGGCAAAAGCACGTACGGGTACGTCCCCTTTAATTTGCCTGCCAGCGGCGCGCTCGCGACCCAGTCGGGAGCTCCGTCACCACGGCCGCGGGACCAGCGGACCCGATCGCCGCTGGTATCCCGCGATCGGGTTACGGAGCTGAAGAACGGGGAGAGGTCTATGTAAACAAACCTCTCCCCGCACTTCCTACTCTGCCTGTCACTGATCGGCTGTTCCCTGTCATCGGGAAAGCCGATCAATGACGTCAGACGTACAGCCACGCCCCCCTACTGTAAAAAAAAAAACACAACACGTCACACTGACTCCTCCCCGCCCCCTAGTGGTTAACTCCTTCACTGCAACTGTCATTTACATAGGAATCAGTGCATTTAAATAGCACTGATTTCTGTATAAATGACAAATGTCCCAAAAATGTGTCAAAAATGTCCGATGTGTCCGCCATAATGTCGCAGTCACAATAAAAATCGCTGATCGCCGCCATTACTAGTAAAAAAAAAAATATTAATAAAAATGCTATAAAACTATCCCCTATTTTGTAAACGCTATAACTTTTGCGCAAACTAATCAATAATCGCTAATTGCGATTTTTTTTTACCAAAAATATGTAGAAGAATACGTATCGGCCTAAACTGAGGGAAAAAAAATTTTTTTATATGTTTTTTGGGGATATTTATTATAGCAAAAAGTAAAAAATATTGAATTTTTTTCAAAATTGTCGCTCTATTTTTGTTTATAGCGCAAAAAATAAAAACCGCAGGCGTTTGGGAGCCACGACGCACGACCGCGCAATTGTCAGTTAAAGCGACGCAGTGCCGAATCGCAAAAAAGGGGCCTGGTCCTTTGGCTGCCAATTGGTCCGGGGCTGAAGTGGTTAAAAAACTCTACAGGTTGCATGTTTTGAGTTACAGAGGAGGTCTAGGGCTCACTCTACCGATGTGTGGTTAGAACACCGTTTTCATATGCGGACGCTGGATGCTGATGCGTTCGCTTCTGCACGCGAGCTCGGTGGGACGGGGCGCATTTACATTTTTTTTTTAATTATGTATTTTACCTTTTTATTTTTTCACTGTTCTTTTAAAAAAAAAATGTGTCACTTTTATTCCTATTACAAGGAATGTAAACATCCCTTGTGATAGGAAAAAAAAGCATGGCAGGACCTCTTAAATATGAGATCTGGGGTCAAAAAGACCTCAGATCTCATAATTACACTAAAATGCAATAAAAAAAATAAAAAAATGTTGTCATTTAAAAAAATTTAAGAGCCCTTTAATAGCTATGGGCGGAAGTGAAGTTTTGACGTTGCTTCCGCCCTGCAATGGTATGGAGACGGGTGGGGGCCATCTTCCCCTCACTCGTCTCCATACCCATGATATGCCCAACTGCTCCAGTAAGCAGCGGAGGGCACCGGTGCACGGTGGGAGGGGGACCCTCTCCCGCCGCCGATAAAAGTGATGTTGCGGCGAATCCGCTACAGAGACCTGCATTATCGGAAACCGGACCGCTGACCGAAGAAGAGGATACCGGGGTTATGGCAGCTATCTACTACTATAACAACAATATTCCTCTTCAAAGTTAGGCCGTATATCGGTGTGCGGCAGTCCAGAAGTGGTTAAAGTGCCACTAAGTATTAAGTATTTATTATATAATATTCATAAACTGGTTTATATAGTTACCAGTCACTTGTCTGTAAGGGGGACAACTGATACTTCTATTATGGGCGAATACTGATGGGTTAACTCATTCACTGGCTTGCTATAGTCCCTGGGCACTTGAGCAGTGAGATCTGTCCTCAGAAATTGCTGCCTCTTTCACTTCTCACAGTAGATTCTCACTCATGCTTTATTCTCCATAAAAGGAAAGTGTAGTGATTCTGTATAGATGTTCTTCGTTTTTTTTTTTTTATTCAATTTTTTTTTTTTTTTTAAGCCAGACAAACATAAAATATTGCATACAATTATTTGGTATTTACATACAGTATGCAACCAGCAGGCATAGCTCTGGGTTCCTGCTCATCTTTTTCACGCTCTCATTGGCTTCTCTGATGCAAAAAGCCTGTTGTTACAGAGTTCAGTAGCTCAAACTAAAGTTACACACGCTATTGAAACAGTCAGAGCGGTAATCCCTCCACCTCCTACCATAGGGCTGCTTAGGACTATCTGAAAGGGAACAGCTATGAAACCGCTTACGAAAATACCTTGTAATAAATGTGTATTTTTATATATATATATATATATATATATATATATATATATATATATATATATATATATATATATATATATATATATATATATATATATATATATATATATATATATATAAAAAATTTAAAATGAAAAACTGTTTCCCATAGCAAGATCAAACTACTTTGGCAAAAGAGGACCCATCTGGGCATTATAAATATGAATTAGCTGCAAAAAGTCTAACGTGTCCTCATTTTAATTTGTAGAATCTTTGTATCAGCTGAGAAGAGCGTGCTTCAATTACTTCAAGCTGGGAGGAGAATGTGTGGCTGGCCCCATAGGTCTTCTCTCTGTGTAAGTGTGTTCATTGTGCATACTGTATATTAAGGGTCAAAGTGCATAGTTCAGTAACCAATCAGAACTAACCTTTCAACCAGTACTGTGGCAGGGTCGTCCAGCTCCCAGGGCAAGTATCTAGAACTGCGCCCCTCCCCTACTGTTAATATATGCTGTAGAATGGGTGTACCACCTTGCGTCTATTCTTTGCCCCCTTGCTTCACTGTGCACGGGGCAACTTCCCCTCCTGCCCACCCTTTGTCCCGGGCCTGTTTTCAACCATCTATAAGCTGAAATCTGATTGGTTGTTGAAAGTTACAGCACTTTGCACTGCTTGACATGGGTTTACACCATTATTAGTAGACATGTGCACCGACAAAAAAATGTCTTTGTTTTTGTTTCATTCGTTTTTTTGCTTTTTTCAGAAATTCGGATTTCTGAATTTCCGCAATTCAAAAATCCGATAATTTGAAAATCTGGAAAAAATAAGAAAATTTGTAAAATTTTAAATAACTAACTAATAATAACTAACTATTAAATTATAGGTGTTGGAATTTCCTTTCAAATTTGGCTGTTAGTGAACGTAACGAGTACAAATTTATCCAAAATTAGGAATTATCCGAAATATTGAATGCCGCATCTAAACAAATGGAATGGAACAAATTAATAATAAATAATAACAATAAAAATGTTTTATTATTATTGTTATTTATTATTATTAGATCGTTACATTCCATTCTTTTAGATATGGCATTAGTTATTTCAGATAATTCGTAACTTCGGATAAATTCGTACTCGTTACGTTCACTAACAGCCAAATTTGAAAGGAAATTCCAACACCTATAATTTAATAGTTATTATTATTATTAGTTAGTTAGTTATTATTTCAGATTTTCATCCTTTTGTATTTTCCGATTTTCATTCTTATTTTTGGATTTTCAAATTTCCAAATTTTAGAATTTTCAAATTTCCAAAATTCTGAATTTCCAAAATTTCGAACTTCTGAAATCTCGAATTTCCGAAATTTCGAATTTTCCAATTTCCAAAATTTTCTAATTTCGGAAATTCTAAATTGAAAAAATTTGTAAATTTCGGAATTAACAAATTTGTTCAAAAACGAATTTGGAACTAAACGAATTGCACGTGTCTAATTATTAGTAACCTGTTAGAACTCTACAGCTATGACTATCAAATAATAACGTTGACTCTTCTGTCTTTCCACCTTGCGTCCTTTCTTTGCCCCCTTGCTTTACTGCGCCCAGGGCAGCTTCCCCTCCTGCCCACCCCTTGTCCCGCCCCGTTTTCAACCATCTATAAACTGAAATGCGATTGGTTGTTGAAGGTTACAACACTTTGCACTCTCTGGCATATGTTTAACACCATTATTAATAACCTGTTAGAACTCTACAGCTATGACTACTAATAATAACGTTGGCTCTTCTGTCTTCCCACAGACTGTCTCCCCAACCCACAAAGCTCATCGGACATTTCTTCGCCGTCGCCTTTTACGCCGTCTACTTCTGCTTCAAGACGGAGCCTTGGCTAACGAAACCCCGTGCCTTTTTCAGAAGTACCGCCATCCTGTACCGAGCTTGTTCCGTCATCTTCCCTCTCATCTACTCAGAAATGAAATACTTGGTGTATTGATTACTGGAGGAGGAAACGTTCCCGTCTCTCCGAGCATACAAAGAGGGGCCTCGCGATATCAAAACAAGACTACTAGGCCCATCACACTGATTCCTAATTTTAAACAGAAGAATGATTGCAAAGTGCAGCGTGACTGCTTGTCCAAACAAGCTTCGGATTAGACATCAACAGGATCCAGAAACCCCGTGAGGTGGTTGCTGCCAGATGGCAAATCAATATTACATTTCTGGTATTTGCATTGGCAGCTGTCTGGTAGAAAAATGAATTCTAGATCTTTTCATGAAGTATATGGAACAGACATTTACCCAGCAAAAGGGGGTCTGAGAACGGTAGCGGCGCCACGGTTGATTTTACCGTTTTCGATAGCGACAAACTTCTTATGAACCAAAACAGTATTTGTGGGTCAGTTCCTGGATCAGATACTGGCCACAGCATTCCTGAAGTTTTCATTTGAAATACAGAACTTGATTTTTTACCTTAATTTAGCTGCATAAACTGACAATGCAGCCTGAGTGGGATGAGAAACCGGTTACTTCATACTATCAGTTACATTCTCTCCACCAGAGACCCCAAAACTTCTTTTGTAGGCATCATTCAGAAATAACAACTGCCCACCATGAGTAAGAAAAAAAAGCAGCACAAATTGTTAAAATGTTTGCAAGGGTTGCATACACAGTTTTACAGGGAGTGCCAGTATAAAACTAAGGTAAACATTGGAATATATGAGAGACCTGGAAGAAATGATGAAATCATTTTCAACTGGATTTTCTACCTAGCATCTAATGGAGATTACTGAAGAGCTCTTCTGCCCTCCATATGACACTTTGCATAGTTTACAATAGCCTCAGTTCACTGAGCTATAATGCATGTGTTATTTGCTATACCAATACTTGTTACTTATAGCCATTTGAATGTCATTTTTGGCTCTCTTTGGCTACTGTTTTTGACAATATTGGCTGTTATGGCACATAATGATTGCTACAGCTTAGTGCAGCCTTTCTCAACCTCCAGAGGTTGTTTGGGGTTCCTTGAGCAATTCATTTCTGCCTCTCAGGTAAGTAACCACTGATACCATTGATCTTTTATCTATTTTTAGAGGGCATTCCTCCCACTGACCATCAATGTAAGGCCTCTTTCACACGGGGCGGATCAGTGCTGATCCGCCCCGTGGATATCCGCTTGCTTAGCGGGGATCGCCCATTAAATTGGTTTAATGGGTTCACAGAGACCTGAAAACAATTTAAAGGGTTCTTCTAAGGCAGTGATGGCGAACCTTGGCACTCCAGATGTTTTGGAACTACATTTCCCATGATGCTCAACTACACTGCAGAGTGCATGAGCATCATGGGAAATGTAGTTCCAAAACATCTGGGGTGCCGAGGTTCACCATCACTGTTCTAAGGTATAAAGGTTGAGAAACGCTGGTACAGAAAGTGTTCAGGCTCTGCTACGAGGCTGTTGGGAGCCACATGAAAGGTAGACAAGAGCTGTATGCAGCTCTGTGGGCACCTGTAACCGACAGGTATACTTGCCCTTGTTGGCACGTTGTAGCATATTATCTGTCATTCAAGCAGTTTCTGCATTAGTATGCTTAAAAAATTACATTGGATCTACTTGTTTTATAAAAAACAATTGTGTTTTTTTTTTTCTTGCTGCTTGTGGCCATGTCCAATGTCTGTGAAGGTTCATCAGGTCATGGTATATCTAAAACGTTCAACATTACACAAGTCCAGTTGAATGTGACTTCTACTAGCTAGACCATGCCCAATGTATATTATGTATTTCCATTAGTGCAGGGGCATGTTTTCAAGCCTTACTTGTACCCTATACAATGGGGTTGAGTTACTAAAATTGTAGAGTGCAAAATCTGGTGCAGCTGTACCTGGTAGCCAATGGGCTTATAACTTCAGCTTGTTCAATTAATCTTTGACAAAGAAACCTGGAAGCTGATTGGTTTCTGAGCTGCACCAGATTTTGCACTCTCCAGTTCTAGTAAATCAACCCCAATGTCTTTGCGACTTGTGTCCGGCTTCTGTTGTGACCACTTTGCCATTGTCCTGGGGCCAAGTAGCAGTTTGCCACCACCATGCCTCATAATTTAGGGAGGTTCTCCAAGAAAGAATCATTCTGATTGATTATTCTTTTATCCAATCATTCCACAAACACAAGTTTATGGTGGCATTTTCAAAAAGATCGATTGGTACCTCCTTGTCCAATCACACTGAAAAACTAGGAACTCAGCAAACATTTTTTTTTTTTTATTGTGTCCATTTGGCCTACCTTTGGGTCAAACAAAAAAAAACTAGGAACTCAAAAAACATTTTTTTTTTTTTTATTGGGCCCCGTTCACACGGGCACAGGCACGGGCACGGGCACTTTCATGCAGACCTCATTAGAAAATCCATGGAGCCCTATAGAGAGGGGGATGTAAATGGACATTTGGCCTACCTTTGGGTCTGTCCAGATCTGGCAAAAAAAACAGAAAAGGACTGCATACTTTTTAATTATTGCGGCTTGGATCAGAGGTAGCCTGATGTAAATAGGCAGCAGACTCCGTTTACACCCGGCCACCCATAGAGCCGACAGGGGTCTGCCCATGTCCACCAGGCGGAAACTGAACAGGCATGGCTGTGACATCAGTCTTGTTCGGCTCTGATCAGCAGAGGACATGCTTACAGATCCTCTGCTGATCAGAGCAGACTCCGCTTTGTGTGCCTTATTGGGGTATTTGACATTGCCTTTCATTTCAGTGCAAAAAGTAAACAAAGCAAGTGTGAGAAAGAATTGGAAACGACTGAAAACCTTAGTTAGACTTACCGGTGACGGTATTTCTACGAGCCTTTCAGGACAGCACCTTGGAGAGAGCGCAGCTCCGCCTTTACCCAGGAAACACTGCGTGACAACGCCCCTTTTTAAGATCAGCTGCTTCCACCATGCCTTCAGTTGTTATCGAGAAATCCTCCGACATGCTGGAAAATATAAGCAGACAGTTACCATGCCCTATAATTATACATTATACATCATAACCTAGGGAGGGAAGTAGGCTGCTGTCCTGAAAGGCTCGTAGAAATACCGTCACCGGTAAGTCTAACTAAGGTTTTCTCTCTTCGCCTTTCAGGACAGCACCTTGGAGAGGATAATCAAGAAACTTACTTCAGGGTGGGACCACTGCCTGCAAAACCTTTCTCCCGAAGGATTGGTCTGAGGCTGAGAGCAGATCCATACGGCAATGCTTTATAAAAGTTTGAGAAACTGGACCATATGGCAGCCTTACCAATTTGCTCAGGCGATGCTCCGGCCTTTTCTGTCCATGATGCCGCTACTGCTCTGGTCGAATGGGGCAAGATTCCTTCTGGAGGCTCCAAACCTAGAGAGGCGTATGCTCCTTTAATAACTTGCTTTAGCCATCTTCCAAGGATGTTTTTGGAAGCTTTACATCCCTTGTGAGCGCCTTCCATTAGAACAAAGGGTGAGGATGATTTTCTAAAGTCCCTTGTTATCTCCAGATACTTAGGAAGATATCTCCTGACATCCAGGGTATGGAAGGCTTCTTCTCCTGGCCCCGACGGTGAGGGGCAAAATGTAGGGAGAATAAACTCCTGTGCCCGGTGAAAATGCAGGGCTCACCTTCGGTAGAAAGGCTGGATCTGTTTTTAGGACTACCCTATCTGGTAAGCATCTCATGAAGGGCTCCTTAATTGATAGAGCTTGTAACTCGCTGCCTCTACAGGCTGATGTTACTGCCACCAACAACACAGTTTTAAACGTTAAAAACTTAAGTGAGGATCCTTCTATGGGTTCAAACGGAAGCTTTGTTAGCCCTTGAAGAACCAAAGATAAATCCCATTTGGAAAAAATAACCACAGATCTAGGCTTTACTTTAGCCATAGCTCTGAAAAAACGAATTATCAGGGGCTCCCTTACCAGGGTTCTTTCAAAAAACCTAATAAAGCCGCTACCTGCGTCTTGAGCGTACTAGCTACTAGGCCTTTCTCCAATCCTTCTTGAAGGAATTCTATAACTGAAATTGTACTAGACAAACTAAAGTCTTTTCTGGAACACCATGTATTATATACTTTCCAGACCTTAAAATAAATGTCTGTCACCTTCTTCCTACTTGCAAGAAGGATAGAGATGAGTTTTTAGGCCCTTTTGTCCTAGGATTTGTTCTTCAGAAACCAAGCTGCCGGGTTGAGAAACGTTGGATCTGGATGAAAAAACTTGCCCTGACTCAGTAGATCTGACCTGTTAGGTAACTTCCAAGGAGGTTTTACTGAGAGGTTCATTAGGGTTGCAAACCACGGTCTCTTTGGCCAATAAGGAGCTATCAGAATTAGTTCCGTGGATTCCAGTCTGAATTTGGCTAATACCCTTGGAATCAGTGAAAATGGGGGAAAAGCGTAGGACAGATAGAAATCCCATCTGTGGGCCAGAGCATCTATCCCCAGAGCTTGATCTGTTCTCTGGGGGGAGAAGAACACTGGTATTTTTGCATTTTCTTGTTTTGCCACCAGGTCCACCTGAGGACAACCCCACCTCTTGGCTATTGTCTCGAATAGATCCTGATTCAGAGACCACTCTGCTGCTCTTAATTTTTCTCCTGCTGAGGAGACCTGCCAAGGCGTTTTCCGTCCCTTTTAAGTGGAACTGCCGATAGGGAGGCCAAATTGTTCTCTGCCCATCTCAGTATTTGGCAGGTTAACTCCAACAAAGTTCTGCTTTTTGTGCCACCTTGTTTTGTTAGATATAACACTGCAGTCATATTGTCCGACCAAATCTGGACATGCTGACTTCTTAGAAGTTCCTGGAAGGACAGAAGACTCAGATGAAATAGCCTTAAACTCTCTCCAGTTTAATGACCTACTCGCTTCTGGCTTGGACCAACCCCCCTGGAATAGTTTGTTCTTCCAGGAGGTCGCTTCCCCCCCCCCTGCGCTGGCATCTGTAGTCAGCCTTTGGGTTACTGGGAAGGACCAGTGGAGACCTTTTGAGATGTTTCTCTGGTTCCTCCATCACCAGAGTCATCTTTTTGCTCTTACCCCTATGACGAACTTTTCCTCCAGAGATTCCTGGAAAGACCAATTTGTCAACATGTCCGCCTGCAGCGGACGAGCATGCAGTCTGGCCCGCTGTACTGCGGGGATTGCTGCTGTCAGTAGACCCAGAGCCGACATGGCTTGCCATACTGAGAACCTTGAATTGGACTGAAGTGCCTTCAGAGCTGTTTCTATTCTTTCTTGGGGTAGACCCATCTTCTGATCCAGTGAGTCTATTTCGTACCCCAGAAACCTTACTCTTTGGGCAGGCTTTACGTTGGACTTCTGAATATTGAGAAGCCAACCCAAGCCTCTTATATGTGCTTGAGTCACTTGAAGATTGACTTCCACCTGACTTTTTGAGTCGGCGAAAAATAGCAGATCGCCCAAGTAGAGCACTATAGGGATCCCTTTCAGTTTCAGGGGTTCCAATGCTTCTGCCATCACTTTCGTGAATACTCTGGGTGAGAAGGAGAGACGGAATGGCAGGGCTCTGAACTGTAGATGCCAGATCTCCCCCTTTCCCAGATTGACTGCGAGGCGCAGAAATTTCTGGGACTGGGGTGCTATTGGGATATGGAGCTATGCATCTCTCCAATCGATGGAGGCCATGTGACACCTGGGGGTCAGCAAGTTCTTCACCGAAAAAATCGTGTCCATCCTGAATTTTTTGTACTTTATGGACCGATTCAACAGCTTTAAGTTGAGGATCAGGCAGAATTTTCCTGATGGTTTCTTGACCCAGAATATATGGGACTAAAACCCTTTTCCTTCTTGCCCCTCTGGGACCTGAGAGATGACATTCTGTTGCATCAGCTCTTGAAGAAGGGACTTCATAGCCAGAGCCTTCTCCTGATCCCTCGGCAAGTTTGTTATGTAGAACCGATTTGGGGGGTCTTCTAAAAACTCTAGATGGTAACCCTGCTGGATTATCCCTAGAACAAATGGACTTCTTGTTGTTTCTTCCCAACTAAACCAGAAGTCCTGAAGCCTCCCACCTACTGGGAGCTGGTCATTTCCTCTCTGAGGATTCCAATTTTCTTTGTTTGGTCCTTTTTCTGAGGAAAAGCTTCCTTTTTGTCTGCTGTCCTATCAAGTACAGCCTTCTAATTCTGGACCAAACAACAAATCCACTGAAAAGGGAATTTCACACAGTTTCGCTTTAGAGGCTGAATCCCCTGACCAGGTTTTAAGCCAGAGGGTTCTCCTTGCGGAATTGACCAGTGCTGATGACCTGGCAGACATTTTGATGGACTCTGCCTAGGCATCAGTCATAAATTTGACGGCTTTTAATAGAGTAGGGAAGGACTCTAATAATTCTTTCCTGGAGGTACCTGCCACCACCTGATTTTTGAGTTGGTTTGACCAGCATTCCAAATTTCTGGCCACCACTGTGGCTGCCATTGCAGGTTTCAGATTGGCTAAAGAAGAGTCCATGCTTTCTTCAGTAGCCCATCTGCTTTTTTGTCCATAGCGACTTTGAGAATTCCCCTATCCTCAAAGGCTAAGCCCGTCTTTCTGTACACTTGAGAGAAGGCAGTATCTATCCAAACACACTCCCCATTCTCCTCAAAAGGGAACCTCCTTTTAAGGGCTTTAGAGAAGAACTGTCCATTCTCTGTCCTTCCACTCCTTTAATGGAGTCTGTTAACACTTTGTGTACAGAAAAGACTATGCTTGACCTCCTCCAGCCCCTGGTACATTTTGTCATGTACTGACAGCTGAATTTTTTCTTCCTGGATCTCCAGTGTAGTATAAATTGCCTTGAGTAAATCATCAACTTCCTCAAGTGACAGTTTATATCTAGAAGCTTTGGCTTCTTCATCCTCTTCCTCAACATCAGAATCAAACGTTGAGGGAGGAATACTTTCCCTTTCTTCCTCAGACTCACTTTCAACTTGCACAGAAGTGGACGGAGGGAGACTGGATTGAGAACTCTGTTCTTGGCTGGAACTCTGACCACGTTTTTTCACAAGGGAGCGTACTGTCCCTAGGGCCTCTGCTATTTCTTTTCTCACTGAAGACAGGAGTTCCTTGCACCCCTGTGAGGACTCCTCCTTCACTAAACCCGCAATGCAAGATCTGCACAGGGGTTTGGGCCAAGAGTCCCTTAAAGGATTTTTACATGAGGGTCATTTTCTTGAAGTTCTCTCTGACTTAGCAGTAGCTTTCTGACACGACAGAAATAAAAGAACCCGCAGGTCCTCTTTAACTGCAGCCACTAAAGAGTACAACAAATAGACCCCAACGCCAAACACCCTAAGTGCCCAGAGTCTCAATCCCTGCTGAACTGCTAATGGACCTTTACACCAAAGCAGACAGCTGCAGGTTTAACTTAATACATGAACAAAAAACACCCAGTGATGTAAAGGAAAGAGGTCCCTCTGTACCTCTCCTACCTGGGACTGGCCGGGAGCCTGGGCGCCTGCATCCGCCATAGCTGCTGAAGATTCGTCCTCCATTTCGATCGTAGCAGCCGCCGTCCGCGCGCTTTGAATGGCTTTCCGACCGTGCCAAACAAACGGAAGTCCCGGCCAGAGGACCTGCCCCTTCCTCCTGCGTTCCAGCAGCTGGAACCAATTGCTGCTACGCCCTGCCGGAGGCCTCCACCCACCGGAACTGGCGTCCCCCGCCGTCCGGGATTCGGCGCCGCCATGCTGAGGCCTGGCATGGAACGCTCGTTTCTGAGCACAACCGCGGCCCCCCGAACGCACGGGCGATCAACCTCCGGCAGTCCATTACTCCTGTGAGCCGACGAAGGAAGGGAACACCGGAACACCTAACCCATCGTTCGGGAAGGTGCTGGGCTGGTCTTTGCGAACGTAAGCACAAGGCACTGCCAAAACCCTCGTTTTTTCCTTAAAGAGAGCGCAGCACCCCTGGTTCCCCAGCAGTGTTCCACCATGGCGGAGGAAACACTAAAACTGAAGGCATGGTGGAAGCAGCTGATCTTAAAAAGGGGCGTTGTCACGCAGTGTTTCCTGGGTAAAGGCGGAGCTGCGCTCTCTCCAAGGTGCTGTCCTGAAAGGCGAAGAGAGAAAAATGGTTATGATACAGTCATGTTGAGTAGCAATTGTAACGTGCGTGGCGAATACTGTTTGCAGAGCATCTGTTCAGTGATTTATATACTTCAGCTCATTAACTTACAGGGAGAGTCAGGGGTTGTATGACATTTGGGTTATTTATCTGAAATCAATATATATATATATATATATATATATATATATATATATGAATGAAGAGTTACAGGAACGTCTTCACTTTTCAGCACAACTGACTTCTGATAAGGGCTCAGATTTCGTAAATCCCTCAGTTTTTCCCTTGAAGATAAAGTCCATGTAAAGCCTATATGTTTTGTTCAAGTCATAATCAGGCATTTAAGGCAAGTTTGCATGTTAAATATCTAAAAAGAAATGTAATGTAGCTTTTTCTTTTAATGGTAAATGCAGTTGTTTATTTATTTTTTCCTGCACCCTGGTAAACAGTGCTGGAGAACAATATGGTGGAAGGAGCGAACTGGACATCATTTTCCTAAACTCCTACAGATAGGACAATCTGCCATCAATCTAAAGGGCTGTAGGCAGAGATAGGCATGACTAATTTACCAATAGAGGCCATCAACGGTGCAAACATCTAAGCAGCTAGAGTAGCCACCACTGTAGTTATTTACCAAAAAATAATAAAGACGTTGTCACCCTATCATAGTGCCTATCCAATGGTTCTACTGGCAGAATCAACAGATATTTACAACATTTAAGGGGGCACTTAGATTAACAGAAAGCCTGGTCTGGCTGATGAGCAGTCTATATCACATGTGATTTTATACTTTGACCATTGGTTTTACCAGCTTGCTGGGCTTCTCCTATGGGTCACAGGAGTGCAATTCCTTTTTGCACTCCTGTGACCCGTTTTCAGCAGAGAGCGGGCTGACGTCACGGGAATCAGTCCTCTGCTGACGTCACAGGAATCAGTCCAGGCACCGCGTCATCCCAACAATAAAGTCTGGATCTGCCAGGTGCCTGGACTGATTCCCGTCTCAGCGAGCCGCTGAGCGCCTGAGACGGACACTCCCTGCCCCTCCACAACTCAGCGCTCCAATGAGGGGGAGCGCTGATTGACAGTCAGCAGCTCTCTGCGTGGGGAGCTGTGAGAACCAAGCGATCGGTGGTGTTCAATCGCTCGGTTCTCAGTGCAGAGGTGGTGGGGAACCGATGCTGCATCCACGTAGGGAAGTATGATTATGGAAAAAAACAAAACAAACATACTACTCTTTTAATGAGCTGAGGGCTGTACTTCACGAGGCAACCCTCTCTGCGAGTAAGAAAAAAGAGGAAAACTCTTTCCTGGAGGATCTCTGTGAATTTTAGATCATCTTCATGTTTACTACTGGCTTCTGTAGCCGGCATTGTGCCTGGGAATCAACAAGCAAACGAACGCCTTCTTTTCACCTGTGCTACCCTACTCTGTCTCTTTTACTTGGCCTTTGTGAATTGCTGGGGTTCTGTACTGGACTGAACTGTAAATGGGTTTAATTTACCTAGATGTTGTACATTAATGGCTTATTTTATTTGGACAATTCCTGGTGGTGAAATAACATTCAATGTTTGACATCACCAATAATTAGAGCACTTCACTGAAGTTCTATATTTTTGTACAGTAATATTACACATGTATTGTAAGTGCGTTGTTTTTATATTTTATATTCTGCAAAAAAATTTATGTACAAAGCATAATTTAACAAAGATGTTAATTTTACAAATTAAATTGTTTTGTCAACCGATTGTTGCTGAATGTTTTATAACAGCTTAGGAGCTTTTTTCATAGCCAAGAGGTCATTAATGCATAAATACAAACAAATGGCCACTGCCCCACCTATAACTGGCCTTTGCAGCAAGGAGCACATGGAAGGGCGACACATGTCAAACAAAACCAAAGAAAAGTCCCAGCTCAACTTACCAACCAGCCTGCAACCAACCAAATTATCCCAACAGTATGCATTAAAACACGTTCGCTAATACATGCGTAAGCTGCAGAATCACTTCACGACATCCTAGTATTATCCGCAGTCCTAACTCTAAATTTTGAGAGCCTCCATAGTGGAAGCACATTTATTATAATAGATGGGCAGAGGGCAGATGAGCCTGGAGGTAGCCTTAACCACTTCCACACCGGCGTATTGTAATAGGACGCCCACAGATGGGATCTCCCATATGACGTCCTCTCATTCCCGGTGCGCGTGCCCGGCGGCAGCGATGTCCGCTGGGCACCCACGATTTCCCGGGAACACAGCAGGACCGTGGATCACAGATCCACGTCCTGTCAGAGGAGAGGAGACCGATGGTGTGTTCCCAGTACAGAGGAACACCGATCGGTCTCCTCCCCTTGTGAGTCCCCTCCCCCTACAGTTAGAATCACTCCCAGGGAACATAATTAACCCCTGCAGCGCCCCTAGTGTTAAACCCTTCCCTGACAGTCACATTTACACAGTAATCAATGCAATTTTATAGCACCGATCGCTGTGTAAATGTGAATGGTCCCAAGAATGTGTCAAAAGTGTCCGATATGTCCGTCACAACGTCATAGTCATGAAAAAAAAATCGCAGATCACTGCCATTACTAGTAAAAAAAAATGCCATAAATCTATCCCCTATTTTGTAGACGCTATAACTTTTGCATATACGCTTATTGCGATTTTTTTTTTTACCAAAATATGTAGAAGAATACGTATCGGCCTAAACTGAGGAAAAAATTATTATAATTTTTTTTTAAAAATGGGATATTTATTATAGCAAAAAGTAAAAAATATTGTTTTTTTTCAAAATTGTCGCCATTCTTTTGTTTATAGCGCAAAAAATAAAAGCCGCAGAGGTGATCAAATACCACCAAAATAAAGCTCTATTTGTGGGGAAAAAAAGGACGTCAATTTTGTTTGGGTACAACGTGCACTGGTAAGGAAGGGGGTAAAATCCTCCAGGGCTGAAGTGGATAAAAAGGCACAGGGGCGCAGTGGACAACCAGCATATAGCATAATGGCAGCAAAAGTGTCCAGTGCGCCCCTCACCAATACAGTGGAACCTTGGTTAACGAGTAACGCGGTTAAAAAGCATTTTGAAAGACAAGCAACTTTTTTTTTTTTTTTTTTTTCAATGCTGACTCGGTTTGTGAGTGTTGTCTGGTAAAACAAGCAGAATTCAAGCTAATGGGGTATGCAGTACTGCGATTGGCCAGAGGTGCGGGGGTGCCGGGGACACTCGGAACGGTTTGGAGCTGGTCAGAAATACTCGGAACTCCGAGCCTGTCCGAGTTCAGGCGAGCTGTCCCCGCTGTCTCGGGCGCCCCCCCCCCCACCTCTGGCCACATGCGGTATTGCATGTAATAGAAGTCAATGCGGTACAAATTATCTTAGTTTCCATTGACTTCTATGGGGAAACTCGCTTTGATATGAGAGTGCTTTGGATTACAAGCATTCTCCTGGAACGGATTATGCTTGTAATCCAAGGTTCCACTGTATTCCAACAGTACAAAAAAAAAATGGTCACTGCCCCCACCTATAACTGGCCTTTGCAGCAAGGAACACATGGAAGGACAAGGTATATTCCCAGCTCAACTTACCGACCAGCCTGCAACCAACCAAATTATCCTGTCTAACAGTATGCGTTAAAAACAGTGGTTTAGATTGCACACATTTGCATAAGCTGCAGAGCCCCATTGTGGCACCCCAGTATTATCTGAAGTCCTAACTCTAGGCTATGTCGATCATTGAAGCCTCCTGCCTGCATGTGATTGCCATGTCATAGCTTAGGAATCAGAGCGATCAGTAATACCTGGAACTGAGTGTAAGCAACCGTTCAAAGTGTCCACCACTGGCTCTCAAAGACGTGACATTAATCTATTTCCAGGATAGGGCACTGAGCTGGAGAACAGTAATATAATTGCAGGCAGAAAGGGGTTAAAGGGTAATCATGCTTATAGGCCAATCGCCTTGTTGCGATTGGCTGACAATGCTTAGTGCATCACGGTGGTGGAGGACATGCACTTTGCACTGCTTGCTTTGTAGGGGGCCAGTGTGGCATCTTCCTCCTTCACCATTTTGGGTTGAGGCATAACATTGGATGGTGTACAGAAAAGAAAAGGGATGGGATCTGCATCGGGCTGGGCAGTTGTCCTTTATGACCCAGCCTGACACAGACTGCCACCCCCACATTTTGCACCTTATGGCAAGGGTATTGCTTTAAATGAAAGGAAACCCATGATATATGATAATAGAAATATGTAGACGGACTGCTCTAGATTCTCCTTTTAAGAGTGTTTGTTGTCATTTGTAATACTTATCCAGGGGCTTCTTATTTGGAACAGGTACGCTGATCAGGAGTTCTGACTACATTTTCTGCATGCTTTGTGTCAGGAACTCAAAAGTATTGAAGCCGGGGGAAGCCAGATGTGAAGCATTTGTAATGTCAGCAATAGTAGCATTGATAAGGTTAAAGGTAGACTGGGGTGTCAAGATGTGCTGCTCATTGTACTTTGAAGAAGCACAAAGAAACTGGCAATGTTGAGGACCGTAGACGAAAGTGGTCGGCCAAGGAAACTTGACCACTACAGCTCCAGAAGGTTTACCCCTCTTCCTGACCAGGCCATTTTTTGTGATACCGCACTGCGTTATTTTAACTGACAATTGTGCGGTCGTGCGACATTGTACACAAATAAAATGTACCGTTATGTCCTTTTTCCCCACAAATAGGAGGTTTCTTTTGGTGGCATTTAATAACCTCTGCGTTGTTTTTTTATTTTTTTTGCGCTATAAACAAAACAAGACCGATCATTTTGAAAAAAAAAAATATAAAATATTTTTTTACTTTCTGCTATAAAACATATCCAATAAAAAAAAAAAAAAATAAGTAAAAAAAGTGAATTTCTTCATCAATTTAGGCCAATATGTATTCTGCTACATACTGTATTTTTGGTAAAACAAAAAAACAAGCGTATATTGATTGGCTTGCGCAAAAGTTATAGCGTCTACAAACTATAGGAGATATTTATGGAATTTATTTATTTTTACTAATAATGGCGGCAATCAGCGACTTATAGCGGAACTATCACATTGTGGTGGACAAATTGAACACTTTTTTGGGAACCAGTTACACGAATACAGTGATCAAATGCTAAAAATATGCACGGTCACTGTACCGACACTGGCAGAGAAGGGGTTAACATTCATGGCGATCAAAGGGTTAAATGTGTGCCTAAAATGTACTTGCTTACTGTGTGGGGGTGCTTGTACTATGGGAAGGCAGAGGATCCATGTTCCTGCTCTGCAGAAACACAGGATCACTACCTTCCCTTCTCACACAACGGCAGTCTGCCTTGTTTACATAGGCAGACCGTTGTTGTGCTTCTGTCCTGGACAATTGGTGGGTCCCAGTGTCATCTCACAATGGGAGCGGGTCGCAGGCGGCGCATGTGTGCGAGTGTGTGTGCCCCAGACCCGGAAGTGCAGGATCAGGTATTCTGCACAGGAGAGCCGCCTTGCCACTATATATATATATATATATATATATATATATATATATATATATATATATATATATATATATATATATATATACATATATATATATATATATATATAATTTGTTGCACAGTGAAGCTTCATTTCATTTACAAAGCGCTGTACAAACTGGGCTTGCAAAGTGCAGTCTATTTCCCTTTAGTAAATCAACCCCTATACAATATATATATATATATATATATATATATATATATATATATATATATATATATATATATATATATATATATATATATATATATATATATATATATATATATAAAATCACACACACCGTATACGGTCGGCAAGCGGTTAATGCAGCAGATGAAGGATACGGCACGTTTACTTCCCTTCGACATTGGAAGATATCTAGCAGTACCATCAGCACAGAACTGTCAGAAACCAGTGGGACCCAGGTATACACATCTACTGTCCAGGGAAGTCTGGCCAGAAATGTTCTTCATGGAAGAATTGCAGCCAAAAAGCCATTCCCCTGACTTGGAAATAAGGCTAAGCGGGTCAACCATGTATGGAAACATAGGAACTGGGGGTTCAGAAATATGGCGGCCGGTGCTCTGGACTGATGAGTCAGAATGTGAAATATTAGGCCTCATGCACCGAGCCTAAACACCCAATGTGCACGAGGCCTTAATTAGATCAAATTTTCTGTTTTTAGGCTCGGTTCACACGTCTGCGATACGGGAAAACCCGCAAATCCACTGCAGGTTCCCGCATCGCACCCGACTTTTACAGCAGTTCACGATACCTTATGTGAATGGCCGGGAGTGTCAATACCAATACCTTGTTAATGACACCCCCATTTCAGCTTGCATGTGGCACTGCAAACCCACAGGTCGGACATGAATTGGATCGCATGGGTGTGAACACCGATGTGATCCGATACTGGTGCGGACCAAAAAAAGGGTCCTGTGCGAGTTTGGTCCGATGGTACTATCTGTATGTCTGAAATCACATTGCACGGACATCGCATGTGATTAGCACTGCGGTGCGAATTACATGCGATCTCGCAGAGCACTGGCACTTAAACAGCCATACTATACATACAACACAATATACTGCGATTGTTATAAATAAGGAGCAGCTATATACCAAATGCAACACGTCTTACAGAGTGTTAGACATCATCTGCTGTGCCAATAACTGGATTGTCGTTGTTCTCTGCCTCTTAAAACTGAAACATTCACTAGGAAAATCCTCATAATAAGCTTCAGCAGTGGCTGCTGTGCAGCAATTCAGTTATCCAGGAATGTGCTGAGCGATTCCTGCCATTAATCCTCTGTTTACAGCCTCTTTTGTAAGTATATGTCAGGCACAGTCCAGCGTATTTACAAAGACCTGCAGTGCTGATTCCTGAAAACTGGACTAGATGAAAAATAGGAGAGGAACCCATAGCAAGCTGGCTTCATCTTATAACACCTCTAGATACTCCGGGGTGCTCAGAATGGCAAGCCGGGTCCACCTGTTTTCAGGCACCGATTGTTATGCATGACTATCACAAGTATATTAAAGTGGTTGTAAACCTTCACATATACCCAGTGAAGTGACTGGCCTCAGGTGATACACAGAGATGAAACAAATCCTCCCACATAAGTTGTACCTGTTTATTTGCAGTCTTCTCTTTCCCCACAGCTGTTCACAGTCCAAAAGTTATAAAGCTTGTCTGAGCTGTCAGAAAAAAAGGGGGTGGAGAGCTGAAGTTACACTCTGCAGATCTCAGTGAGGGGAGCTCTGAGAGCCGATTGGAGGTAAGGGACACACCATCCTTCCCACAGCATATAGGACCAGAACTGAGGCTGTCAATCAGCTGGAGGGCCCTGCCCTGTCACCTTTTTTTCCTCCTGGTGTCAGGAAAACTTGTCACAAGTGATTCATGCTGACAGCAGAGGAAGGAGGCACCACAGAATAATGACACTTAATGCTCTGGATTGAGACAATTACACACTATAGAGGCATATGCTTTGTTCATATATCATGTCTGAGGTTTACAACCACTTTAAGGAAGGAAGGGAGGTGGGAGGTGAACCAGAAGAAACCTGGCACCAACTGATCAGATATGGGGAGTTATTTACTAAAGGCAAATCCACTTTAGTAAATAACACTTTGCACTACAAGTGCACTTGAAATTGCACTGAAAGTGCAGTCGCTGTAGATCTGAGGGGGAGATCTGAAATGAGGGGAAGCTCTGCTGATTTTTATCATCCAATCCTGTGCAAGCTAAAATGCCATTTTTAAATTTTCCTTGCATGTCCCCCTCAGATCTACAGCGACTGCACTTCCAGTGCAAATTGGATTTGCCTTTAGTCTTGGTCTCCTAACCCCTTCAGTTGGAATTGCTGATAACCAACTTGCTTGGTTATCTTTCCCTTCTATATCTTGGATTTAAAAAAATCCGACTGCAATACTTACATTCTCTCCTGCGTTGTTCTCCACAGCAATTCCTTTCACAGAACCCCTCCTTCTTGGCGGAGCCTCACACACAGGGTGGTTTAAATGGAGTGTAATGATGCTGCTAGTGGCTCATTGTGAACTATCCTCTGCACCGTCAGGGACTGCCCGCTGCTGAGAAAATATTCACCGTAAAATGACCGCTCATCACATGACTAGCCTGACGATATTTAGAAAAGCATTATATACAAGAAATAAAAAAGGCCTAACAAACACCAGACCACTTGGCCTTTAAAAGGGGTCCCATTTCCTCCAATGATTCATCTTTGGATATAAAGTGGAACCTTGGTTAACGAGTAACGCGGTTAGCGAGCCTTTTGAAAGACGAGCAACTTTTAAAAAAAAAATTCTGACTCGGTTTGCAAGTGTTGTCTCACAGAACTAGCAGAATTCAAGCTAATAGGGTGTGCAGTACCGCATTTGGCCACAGGTGCGGTGGCGCCGGTGACACTCGGAAAGGTTCGGAGCCGTTCTGAAATAAGCAGAGCTCTCCCTGAGTAGTTCTGAGGCTCTCTGGTACCCCCCCCCACCTCTGGCCACATGCGGTATTGCATGCAATAGAAGTCAATACGGAACAAATTATCTTCTTTCCATTGACTTCTATGGGGAAACTCGCTTTGATATACGAGTGCTTTGGATTACAAGCATTCTCCTGGAACAGATTATGCTCGTAAACCAAGGTTCCACTGTAATAAAGATTTAAGCAGCCCATAATTATGCTCGTAAATTAAGCAGCCCAGATTATGCTCGTAAATTAAGCAGCCCAGATTAGGCTCGTAAACCAAGGTTCCACTGTAATAAAGATTTAAGCAGCCCATAAATGACCGATTTCTTTTCCTTCCACCACAGGTGGAAGGAAAGGAAATTGCTCGATTGCCCCATCAACGCAGTCAATGTTGATGAGGGAATGTCTTCTGCATCGATATTGTGATCTGCCAGCGGGGTGGTGTGGGGAGCATTCCCAGCCAGCAGAACACGATTACTGCTAGCCGCAGGCAATAATCGAATGTTAAAAAAAAAAAATAATCTGACAGGCTGGTTGTACTCAAGTCAACTGATGGATCACATCATCTCGGCCGATCCCCTGAACTGGCCAAATTTTCGATCCCTGTATGGTCGGCTTTATTGCATCTCTAGTCTTAGGGAGTCACACATCACTGACACAGATAAGGGTTAGATGACATTTTATTAAAAAAAATTACAAGAGGCTTTTATTTCCTGAGAGCACAGAATGAAATGTTTTAAGCCGTTATTCACAAGTGTAAGTGCTACTGAATGTATACAGTTATTTCTATAACCAGACTGCTATACTACTGGTCACTACTGGTCACTACTGGTCACCGGGCCTGAGCCAGCTGTTCCTATAACCAAGCTTGGTAATCCGTGAAGATTTTTCCTGGGGCTGCTGTGTAGATTATCATCTTTTCTCAGTCTCCACTCTGCTGTCCAACTAGAGAATCGTTCTAAACTCGTCAAATATGAAGTTAGGCACATGAGCTTCAACAACCTAAAAAAAAAAAAAAAAATAATAAAAATAATAATATCAAATACAGTTAAATAAAACAAACAATGCTACTACAGGACATCACGCTGTCAGTGGCATCAATATATAAACAAGATATATTAAAGGACATTAAAAAGGAAACTTTTTTATTAACCACTTGAATACCAAGCCAATGTTCAGCTTTCAGCGCTGTCGCACTTTGAATGACAATTGTGCGGTCATACAACACTGTACCAAGATTAAATTGTTATCATTGTGTTCCCACAAATAGAGATTTCTTTTGGTGGTATTTCATCACCTCTGGGATTTTTTATTTTCTGCTAAACAAATAAAAAAAAAAAAGTCAGAAAATTTTGAAAAAAAAATTGTTTTTGTTTCTGTTAAAAAATGTTGTAAATAAGTACGTTTTCTCCTTCACTGATGGGGCTGCACTGATGGGCACCAATGAGGTACTGATAGGCGGCACATAGGTGGCACTGATAGGCGGCATGGATGGGCACTGATGTACACTAATGGATGGTAATGATGGCCATCACTGATTGGCAGGCATTATCGTTTGTCACCAATTGGCATCCATTGTGGGCACTGATTGGCATCCATTGTGGGCACTGATTGGCATGCCTGGTGGCCATGGGTGGTATACCTGGTGGTGACTAGTGGTGGGCATCCCTGGTGGCGTGCCTGGTGGTCCAGTGTGGGCATCCTGGGGGGGGGGGGGGGGGGGGGGGCTGCGCTGATAATCACTTAGCACAGACCCCCTGTCAGAAAAGCAGCCGATCGGCTCTCCTCTACTCGCGTCTGACAGACGCGAGTGAGGAAAAGCTGATCAACGACTCTTCCTTTCTTTACATCGTGATCAGCCATGATTGGACACGGTTGATCACATGGTAAAGAGTCTCCATTTACCTAGATCTGAGTTGTGGTGTGTCAGACTGATACACTGCAACAGCGATCGATCATGATGCGCGCCCCCGGGTCGTCCGGTCAGGATAACACAACCACTTTGCCAACATGATTTTGCTATATGGCAGATAGCAAGTGGTTAAACAAAACAACCCACACACGTTGCCATTGCTACTAGTCATTCTGTAAATACTACTTTCCTGGTGGTCATGTTTAGGCCTCATCTACACAGGGAGTTTGGCTAAAAATGTTGTTTTTATTGGGGCTGGGGAGTACATGTGTAGCGTTCGGGGCATACGTCCCTGTACGCATAGAGCCCTTTACTCAAATACCGCTTGGAACAGTGTCCAGCTACCGCATATTTCATCTGGTCATTGATTTGACATGCTGCTGGCAGTGGGCTGTGTGCTGCACCTCTGCCTTCCAGGTTCCAAAAACACTTGTTTTTTTTACAATGTACAAGCCAAACCACCCATGTGCAAGAGGTCTCTTCTTTTAATATTTTGTATCCCATTCCTGGATCGAAACATGCAAATAAGGAAGTCTGACTTTCCACGGACATTCCCAATATGCATGCTTGGTTCCAGACCAGTGAATTTGTATCCTTAGATGGAGATTGGCAATGGCAGTCCTCATGTGTCTTTCAGGAAAGGTTTCCTTTAAAGTTTATCTAAAGCCAAAAGATTTTTGTTAAATTTGTAGAGAGCGGTGAGGGGTTAGAACCCCTCTTAGGTATTTATCGCTGTCTGTGCCCTTGCTGGAGAGTTTCACCCTCTCCATCTGTCCTGCTAACCATTGGCAATGAACCTGAAAGTGATGGGATAGGAAATCTAAAAATTCACAGTAGTCACTGGAACAGAAAGCCAGGAAAAACACTTGTTCCGTGGCACTGGCTAAATTTCGATCAGTGTGTAGTTGTCCCCGTTCAACAGAAGTCAATCAGTAGATCAGCTTCTATTGAATGGATAAGTTGGAAGATCTTGGTCGATGAGCAGCTGCAGCCAGTGATCAGTGTATTCCGGCAACGCAGAGCCCAGCTGTTAGAATACAGTGTCCCAGTGGGGAACAATCCTCCATCCACCTCACTTGTGTGGATGGTGGAATCTGTTTTTATCCCCCGTTCAGACTGCTGGCTGAATAATAAAAAAAAAAAAAAATAAAACCCTAAAAAAACAAAAAAAACAAACACACACCAAAAAAAAAAAAATACCCTCATCTATGCGCAGCTCAAGAAAGTACTTACCTTGATTTTGGAGATTGATTTTGGAGATTGATTTTGGAGAGACTGTCACTGCCTTATTTTTATGTAAAGGGAATTCTCCCCAATGGGATACATAAAACCTGGTAAGGGTTCTCACGCTATCCAGGGGAAAACAAAATTGGTTTTAGTTCCAAGCCCAAGCCCAAATTCAAGCATATTTTTTGTTTGAAGGGTGGAAAAAGGTTAAAAGGCGAGCCTTTCAGTTTTTTCTTTTTTACCGCTTTCCATTTTCCTGTAAGGAAGATTTTCCATCACTTCCTGTCTCAACTGTCACTGGGAAAGGAAGTTCAGAAGCAAATCTTTTAAATAAGGACACAGTCAGCTATAGTACATAAGCGAAATCTGAGACACTACCAATCTGTAGCAGTTAAAGCGGAGCTCAACCCTAAAGTGGAACTTCCGCTTATCGGATTCCTCCCCCCCTCCGGTGCCACAATTGGCACCTTTCAGGGGGGAGGGGGGTGCAGATACCTGTATAATACAGGCATCTGCACCCACTTCCGGGACTAGCTAGCTGCAGCTGTCCCGCCCCTATCCCCTATCCCCCCCCCCCCCCGTTGTGTCCTGGGAAACACACAGTTCCCAGCACACAACAAGGACCAATAAAGACGCGCATGCGCAGTAGGGAACCGGGCAGTGAAGCCGTTGTGGCTTCACCTCCTGATTCCCTGACAGAGGATGGGGGCGGGGGCAGCCGAGAGACGAGCGATAGCTCGTCACATTCTGCCGACATCGCTAGAACAGGTAAGTGCCCATTTATTAAAAGTCAGCAGCTGCAGTATTTGTAGCTGCTGACTTTTAATATTTTTTTTGCGGGTGGAGCTCCTCTTTAATATTAGTAGCTGCTCATGTTTCGTGCATTTAGGAACACATCCAGCCCTTTTTTTTTTCCTGCTAGAACTAGCTTCTGTGGAGCATTTTACCCTCTCTTACAGCAAAGTACGTTTTTCCCTTATTAGTATAACTAAAGGCAAAACTTTTCTTTGAGTGTGGAGTGAGATTAGAACCACTGTCAGGTTTTTATTGCTGTCTGTGTCCGTTATGGAGATTCACCTTCTATTTGTCCTGTTTACCATTATGATTGAAAGATACATCATAGGTATACTGGTGTCAACCTAAATCTCAGAAGGTACCAATGGGTCCCTACTTAGGGAAGCACAAGAATACGACAGGTTGTGATTTTTAGCTCAATGTCGGAATTTGTTGACGAATCTATCACTGGAACTGGAGGAAGGCTGGGTGGATGGGATTATCGGACAAATAATCATCCATTTTTTTTTTGCATGCTAGTCTCATATCGAACCTGAAGAGTTTACTAAAGTAACGAAAATTCTCGTACGACAGAATAAAAATTCGGAAGTGATATAAATTGTTGTAGTGTATTTGTATTGTATTTTTGAAACGACAACTGTACTGATTAAAACGAAGATCCGGTATCACACGAGAAAAATTTCCGTGCTTGTCCCATTGGATAATAAAATTGGATGAACTGTCTCAAAAGTTAATGATCAGTTTTCGTACAATTGTCTGATCGTGTGTACGAGCCATTTAACTAGCTCAAAACAACATGTAACTGGCAGATCATATGACTTGTGAAGTAAGGGATGGGGCCTGAATTTAAAAGGAATAATTTAAACATCCCTAGGGTGATAATTTGCTTTGCAAGTTTTGCTTCCCAGGCTGCATGACAACAACCTCCACAGAAATGTGCCCATAACAGCCAGGGCTCAGAGGAAGTGGACTAAATTGATGCTGACCGTCATTGAACCTGGAAGACTGAGGACATCTACTGACAGAGTGGAATAACTGCAAGAGATAGCTACAAACTAGAAGAACGTTTTGAAGCAAAAGATGTCCATGTGATCCGCCTAAAGGATTAAAGTGTAAGCAAACCCTCCTATCGTTTTCAGCCATAGAAGCTGCCATCTTGGCCTTTGTTTAATCTACAGCTGCCATGATGCTGCACATGTGATCAGTTACGACACCAGCCATTGGATGGTTTGACACTTTGGTTGAGAGCACAACCAATGGGAGAGTTACATTTCCGGCACATGCCGGAAATGAAACTAGTAAATGGATGGGTTTACTTCCGCATTCATTTTATCAATTAATTTTATATTTAAACCTAATTTCTGTATATAGACTGTAAACATGTACCTGGTGGCAGCCATATTTGCTTAATGCCCATGCAAGCCCTGCCTCCTGCTTAGTAGTGCTGCACAATGACTGTTTCACTTCAACAAAAGCCTCTGAATAAAGTTAACTTCAACAAACAAAACACAATCTGTTATGGCCATGTTCAGAAACTCGCCATCTTTTATTTAAAAAAATTGGCAAGATGACTGCAAAAGACTTCGGAATGCCTTTTGTAAAGAAGTGCTTAATGGAGGATTCTAAGTAAGCACTGCTTTGTGAAGTGTGTTAAGGAATTCTGAAGTCTTTTGCTGTAATCTTGCCAACGTTTTGGATTAAAAGCTCGAAGGTTTCTGAACATGGGCGTAACAAATTGCTTTCTATATGCGGAGGTTGTGTTGCGTTTGGGCGTGGACTAATGTTGGACCTCGGTACCAAGGAGGAGGGGTGCCTTGTCCTACATGTGGCAGCAGTTCTTTATTTGAAAATTGAACATCTCCATCCAATCTGACAGAGCTTGAGCTGTTTTGCAAAGAAGAATGGGAAAAAAATGTCACTCTAGATGTGCAAAGCTGGTAGAGACATCCCCAAAAAGACTTGCAGATGTAATTGCAGTGAAAGGCGGTTCTACAAAGTATTGACTCAGGGGGGCGCCATACATATATACCCCACACTTTCAGATTTATATGTAAAAAATGTTGAAAACCATTTATCATTTTCCTTCCACTTCGCAATTATGTGTCACTTTGTGTTGGTCTATCAGATAAAATCCCAATAAAATACATTTAAGTTTTTGGTTGTAACATGACAAAATGTGGAGAATTTCAAGGGGTATGAATACTTTTTCAAGGCACTGTATGAGATAATGATTCAGACACTAAATCTACTTACCCTCCTGGGCAGCTTAGTATAGTGAACATAATCCTCCAGAAACATAAGTGCACCAACTACATCTGCTGGCATCTCTGGAATCTTCTGGCTGGAACCCAAAAACAGAAGTCATTCTCTCCAAATAATGTTACTTCAGACTCACCAACAAACACTATAAAAATGCATATAAAACTACTAATGGACTCTTGGTTGAGAGGAGGAAAAGAGGGGCAAATTCCATACAATTTATCTTGCACTTGAAATCAGCTTGGGATGCTTCTGAATTCCTTAGCTGCTTGAAGCTGCTTGCATTACGATTGACTTTTATAGGGAGAAATAACAATCCAACACGAATGAACGTTCTTGCACTCACCTTGTGCTCTGCTCCATGGAAGAGCGAATAAATTGCCCAATAAGGGCCAGGAACTGCTCTGTATACCGGGAGTGGAACTGTTTCAGCAACGTCAGTAAGCCCAGGACTAGTGGTGGCCAGTCGATGGCATCTGCTGGCTTCCTGCAGGCCATACCTATGTGGTAGAGACAGAAGCATCAACTGCTGGTTTATACAGGTTGGGGCCTTTCACCAAAATAAAGAGGTTCCCTATCCTCAATTCTTAGTATTGCTAAGTTGCAGTGGAAGCCCCCCCCCCCCCCCCCCCCCATAAAGGGCTGTGTGACTCAAGAGAATGGCTTTAGTTTAGCAGAAAAGGATCACTCGGCTAACTGTAGACAATGGTGCACTCAATTTTTGAAGCTTGTGAAGCACCTCATTATGGGATTACCAGGCAGAAAGGGTTGCATGCCCCTGGATAACATCCTGATGGTGAGAGAGCTGCGCTTGAACCTGCCACGCAAGTGCAATTAGTCGCCTCCTGATGACTTCCTGGAGGTCCCGAAACACGTAGAGGGCGGGTACTTTTGGCTATTACGCCACTTCCGCTCATTGGAACGCACGTCGGCTCCTATGTGGATGGGAGCGGTGGCATTTGCCCGAATAAGCTTTGGCAGATCATTCTGGGTGCCAGGGCAGGCACCCTACATTTTTTTGTATAGGTGGTGGCTTAAATAAACGTTATTATGCTACCAGGTGTTAGAGCTGCACGATTCTGGCTAAAATGAGGATCACAATTGTTTTGCTTAGAATAAAGATCACCATTCTCTCACGATTCTCGCGGCATAACATCATCTTTCACATTATACAAAAAAAAAAAAATGGGCTAACTTTACTGTTTATTTTTGTTTTTTTATTAGTGTATTTTTTCCCCCAAAAAATTTTGTTTAAAAGACCGCTACACAAATCCAGTCTGACATAAAATATTGCAACAACCATCATTTTATTTTCTAGGGTCTCTGTTAAATAAATAAAAAAAAATTGATAGATTATATTATATATACACACACACATATTATATATATATATATATATATATATATATATATATATATATATATATATATATATATATATATATATATATATATATATATATATATATATATATATATATTAGTATATTGGGTAGTTTCTGTTGAGATTATGATTTAAAAAGAGTAAAAACAGTTGATTGATAATAAATGGCTTCAGCCAAACACCAACCATGAGTGAAAGAAATGTGTTTGTGTTATCATTCATATTCTTTGAAAAATGGCCAAGAAATCAGATTCTGCCAGGGTATGTAAACTTATGAGCACAACTGTATATTGAGTAAGGTTAACAGTGTTTGTGGCCATATTTTTAGTCCCGCCATATTTGATATCAGCAAGTTTCATTTATAAAGCTGAACTCCACTTTGATACAAAAGTAGTTAACATATAGATCTGCGATTCTTACTTGCCCTAAGATTTAGAAATCTGGTCACTTAATCTCTTGATTTTAAGTAGATGAAATCGCTTAATGGTTAACATTACATTAACTCAAGCTCTGTATATTAAATAATTGCCTTTTTAAAATAAAAATATTGTTCCCATGCCTCTTTACAGCACCTCCCTGTCTATATTTGCTCCAGTGATGGCTGCATGGCATTTCAGAGTAACTCTACTCTTGTTGAGAACAAACATTCCCCTCTGGGTGATCTATGCACATTGCAAGATTTTAACACACTTTGTTTGCAACTTCCTACTTTCTGTTATTCTAGAGTTCCAATGCTCTGTCTCCCGTTGTGCCCCTGCATTTCCCATGGGCTTACAATGGCTGTTTCAACACATTTTACAGTCCGGGTCCACTGTTATCACAAACAGGAAACCAGCCCAGATTCTGGAGGAATAGCCATTTGTCTATGTCCGTGTGCAAAATAAATGTGAATGGGAGTGATTTTATAATAACCAGCTGCTGCACTTGCAAGGTTCTAATGAGGAAAGTGGCTGGGTCTGCATCCCTTAAAGTGGATGTAAACTTGAATTTTTTATTTTTTTTGTCTGGCACAATATAGGGTATGGGATTTTAGATCAGCTGAGCCCAGTCTTGCCACAAAGAGTTAATCCAGCTCTGAGCAATCCTCATATCTTTTTCAGTGAAATAAAATGGACAAACTGTGAAAACTTTGTCCGTTCTTCCCCCTTGCTGTGATTGACAGGTGATTTACATATCTCGTGCACTAGCCTAAGACATGCATTATTTTTTAATTCCCGCCCCCACTCCTTTCTTCAGCAGCTCTGCAAGGATTGGCTGTTCCACACCTCAGCATGATTTGGCATGCTGAAGTCATGTGGGGACTTTTCTGGGTTTTGACTGGATGTTAGAGATCATAGCAGAAGTTCAGTGTAAGAAATACACAGGAGAAAATGCATGTTGATAAGGGGAGTGTAGAGGTGGGCAGGGAGTCTACTGACATCACGACTCCACCCACTGAGCCCTGGAAAACAGACCCACCCACAAAATCTGCAGTTTTTCGACTCTCTTAGCAGACAGAGGGGAGACATTTGACAGATAAGTATACATGCAGGAGGCATGTATATCCTTCTAGATAACCAATATTGAGGAGAAGGAGAAGAAGAAGAAGAAGAAGAAGAAGAAGAAGGAGAAGGAGAAGGAGAAGGAGAAGGAGAAGGAGAAGGAGAAGGAGAAGGAGAAGGAGAAGGAGAAGGAGAAGGAGAAGAAGAAGAAGAAGAAGAAGACCCCGGCCGGCTATAAAAGCCTGAGAACCGAGCGGACAGTTCTCAGCATTGTGTGACCAGAGAGTCACCCACTCTCTGTTCCCCCCCCCCCCCCCCACACTCACTGGAGTTGGAGGCTGGAGATGGACAAGGAATACTGGGAGCTGCAAACAGAGGTGTCTTCTGCCTGGCTAGGCTGTCTATAAGATGTGCCTGTATCATAAACTGGCTGAACAGACCAAAAGATTCTTAGGCAGATAATACAGTCCACATACATGCAAAGGTGGAGTTCAGCCTGTATAATAAAATGCATAGTAGACTAAGCAAAAGGGATAAAAACTATCCACCTAAGCAACACTATACTGTATATAAAAGCGATTACTCCAAAACAATGCAATACAGTACCTAAGTTCTTGGTATACTGAAGCTTGGGTAACTGAGTGACCAGAAAGAGGAAGTTGGTGATGGGGAAAAAAGAAAGCTGCTTCGTGGTGACATAAATCTGTAAAATCAAACAGACAAAAAAAAAAAGCCAAGAGTCAAGCGGCATCTACGGAAAGAGGCAGCTCTAAAGAGAAACATCCCTAGTAAATTGATTAGGATAGTACATTTCATAACATGCATCTAATGGAATAAGAAAACAGACATTTCACATGTGACAGGTCCTCTTTAACCTCTTGCGGCTGGTCACTGTACATATACAGATGGTCTGCTCCCCTATTGTTCTGGCAGAATGTACTTTCTAGGGAACTGAGCTTCTGCATGTGCAGTCTTGTCATTGGATACATCGGATTACAGGCAAAAAAAATGACACAGAGTCAGTGAGAGTGCCTCTGGACCTCATGATCACTATGACAAATCGCAAGTTGTGATGTGCCACTTATTGGCCAATGATCAAGAAGCACGGTTTACTCTCACACACCAAATCGGTGTGTAAGGAAAGAAAGCCTCCTGAACAACAGCTACTGTATCAGTAGTGCAATACATCACCAAAAAATAAAAAATCAGCACTAGGGACATTATTACATTTAATGAGAAAAGTCCCTTGTGCCGGTAGTCACGGTGGAAATCTTCAGTCTTCTGCCCCCCCCTAACATGCCCTGCAGTTGGCATCTTGGGTGCTTGCAGGGGTTAATACTAGTGGTAGACTATAGCATTATGAATGGAAGAGGTTGTCTACTATTCATAGATCACTTTTAACTCATGGAAGCTATAGTATAGTTTTTAGGAATGGAGGAGGGGGTCAGAAAGGGTGGGTATACTTGGCACTTTTGAGGTGTATCTGTCAGAAGTCCAGGGCTTGTATTAACCTCTGCTGCACCAGAAGACCATGATTGCAAGTTATGGGAAAGGGTCAGAAGACTTTGAATTTCAAATTATTACAGCCGGCACCAGCAGAAGGAACACTTCACAGAAAAAGTAAGCAATGTCTCTGTTTGCTGCTTAAAAAAAATACCCAAGCTTAACAGAGAAGCATGGTCTTAAATAAAAAAAAAAAAAAAAAAACGAACTATACTTGCCGAGATGGCTGCAGCATTGATCCGATGCTGCATCTGTTCCCTGCTGACTCTAAGACTGAGAGCTGAGTGATCAAACACTGCCGATCGCCCAGCTCTCCGCCTGCGGTGTGCAGAGAGATGGTGACTGCCAGTGCAGTGATCTGCCCCTCCAGCACTCAGTGGAGAGCCGGGCTGTGGAGGGGAGGGGGAGCCGCTGGAGCAGGCTCTCAGAGACTCACTTGGAGACTGAGCCAACTGCCAGTCCAGGCATCTGGGCGGATCCCGGCTATATGGACCAGCTCTGTGATGGCAGCTTTAGGCTGCTGTCAGCTGAAAATGGGTCACAGGAGTGCAGAACAAACTGTGATCCCCAGGAGAAGTACAGCCAAAATAGCTTTGGTTATACTTCTCCTTTAAGTTTTAATGTGCCTAGTGCACCATTACCAAGCACTACATTTTATACCCCTAATTTCCCCCCCAAAAAATAAAAAAAATTAAATAATAAGATCACCATGGGACGTTGATTTACCAAAATGGGGTCATTTTGGGGGTTTTAATACTGTCCTGGCATTTTTATTTGCTAGGTTTTAAAACAGAAAGCAAGGAAAACTGTTTTTCTTTTTTAAATATGTTTCTGGTCTTTTTTTCCTTTATATAGTAAAAAATAAAAAAACCTCAGCGCTTATTAAATACCACTAAAAGAAACCTTTGTCTAAATATATACAGTCAAAACAGATGGTACACGAGCAACTCCGCCAACACTTCCCACCACTGCATAAGTGCAAAATACTGATAATCCCTACAGCTGCCACTTAAATAAAGCAAAATGTGTAAACAGTATTCAAACCTCTAATAGAATAGTGGAATAAATATTGGCGCTAAATAAACAATCCTAAAAGCAAATCATATATATTATATATATATAATGAAATATTGGAACAATATACTCCGACTGTGAAAGTGATATCAACAAATATTCATGAATATTTAGTGACATCTAGTGATCAGTGTAGAAAATATAAATATAAATATATATATATAATATAATATATATATATATATATATATATATATATATATATATATATATATATATATATATATATATATATATATATATACATATATATATATATATACACACATATATATATATATATATATATATATATATATATATATATATATATATATATATATATATATATATATATATATATATATATATATATATATATATATATATATATATATATATATATATATATATACATACATACACATACATACATACATACATACATACACACACACACATTTCACAACCAAATATTAATAACAAACACCCTGTGACAAGTGTAAAGTAATACAGTCTCTGTTACTGAAGTGCTAATTAATAGTCCATATATGCTGTAAATAAATCCGATGAATGATGTGAATTCAAATATTCTATGTGCCGAACTCCTAATGGAGTGCATTCAGCGCAATACAAATCCCATATCAAATCAAACTTGTAATCTTCCACCACACCTCTGTGCTAGCGATTCCACTCCCCTCAAGGACACGCACTCACCAGCTGCATTTGCCTCCCACTCTCGTGTTTGGCTCAACTCGCCTCAACCCACACATGCAGGGGTTAAAATGAATCTCCAAACTCCAAATCGTATACAACAAGGTTCCTTTTCCTTATCGGATGGTTGCTCCACATGCAAATGAAAAAAACGCTCCAATAGTGTGATATAGCATTGGGAAGTGGAGGCTTGGGACGAGTAGCGGGTAAGACTATTATCAGCTACCGCACACCTTGGGTCCGCCGCAACCACAATAGATAGTTTCATCAGTGCATGGAATTCCTTGTTGCGACTACCCTTTTGCTTGTTGTGATTTTGGCACATGTGAGAGTAATGGTGTGGGATTGCCTAACCTTTTAATAAAGTGGTTTGTACTATATCACACTATTGGAGCGTTTTTTCATTTGCATGTGGAGCAACCATCTCATGAGGAAAAGGAACCTTGTCATATACGATTGGAGTTTGGAGATTCATTTTAACCCCTGCTAACCCCTGAGTTGAGCCAAACACGAGAGTGGGAGGCAAATGCAGCTGGTGAGTTTGTGTCCTTGAGAGGAGTGGAATCGGTAGAACAGAGGTGTGGTGGAAGATTACAAGTTCAGCACATAGAATATTTGAATTCACATCATTCATCGGATTTATTTACAGCATATATGGACTATTAATTAGCACTTCAGTAACAGAGACTGTATTAATTTACACTTGTCACAGGGTGTTTGTGTTATTAATATTTGGTTGTGAAATATGTATGTATGTATGTGTGTGTGTGTATGTGTGTGTGTGTGTGTATGTGTGTATATATATATATATATATATATATATATATATATATATATATATATATATATCACTAAATATTCACGAATATTTGTTGATATCACTTTCACAGTCGGAATATATTGTTTCAATATTATATATATATATATATATATATATATATATATATATATATATATATATATATATATATATATATATATATTTGCTTTTAGGATTGTTTATTTAGCGCCATTATTTATTCCACTATTCTATTAGAGGTTTGAATACTGTTTACATAAATATATACAGTATCTATATATAAAAATTTCACTTGGGTACAGTGTTGCATGACTGAGTAATTGTCAAAGTATCGCAACACTAAAAACTGAAAAATGCCCTCATAACGAAGGAGGTGAAACATGGTAGTACAGAGACGGTTAAGCTACAGCGCATCTTAGATGGTCATGAAAAAAATGGAGTGTGTTACTTTGTTCAGAGGGTTGTGTGTGCCGGCAGCCTCCAGGTAGGCAGTGATCTCATACAGCAGAGTGTTGTCCTCCTTGGGGCATGGCAGAGATGGATCCTGGTAATGAGCTTTTATATCTGACAGAATGGCTCTGGAATGGATAAAAGAGAACAGTCACCACCTGTTTAACATGTATTATACAATGTATATAGTTACAGTCGGTAAGGTTGAATAAAAACACTGGTCCACCCAGTTCAACCTGTGGGTGTGTATTTATACCATTTTACGAAATATTCTTTTTAATATCATATTGGAATATTGTATTGCATTATTAATCACAAATGTATATGTACAAGCATTATAGGAAAGGAGTGGTGCGGCACTGTTTTCTCATACATAGATCTTATAATAGGCTTGTTGGACATTCCATTTCCAAGCCATTACCATTGGTATGGAGTTGTCCAAACACTTTGCAACTATACTAACCATCCATTCTCCCCAAAATATCTTGGTGTATCCTTAGGAATTTGTGTTCATTCAGCCAAAAGAACATATGTGAGGTCATGTACTAATATCGAGAGGGGAGATTTGCCTAGCAAGTATTCATTACAATTCATCCCAAAGGTTTTATTAGGGTAGAGATCCTGGCTCTACACCAAACTCATCAAACTAGGTCTTAAAGCGGAAGTAAACCCTTTGATTTAAATAGTTAAAAAAAAAAATGGCATGCCGGAAATGCTACCTGTCACATTGACTATGCTTTCAACCAAACTGTCAAACCATCCAATGGCTGGTGTCATAACTGATCACATGTGCAGCATAATGGCAGTTGAAGATTGAACAGAGGCCAAGATGGCAGCTTCCTTGGCTGAAAACGATAGGAGGGTTTACTTCCACTTTAATGGAGCTGGCTTTGTGCACAGGGGCACTGTCATGCTGAAACAGAAAAGGGCCTTCACCAAACTGTTCTCACAAGACTGGAAGCCTACAATTGTCTAAAATGTCTTTGTATGTTGTAGAATTAAACTCCAAGTAAACTCCAACAATGAAGTGTTCTCTACAGCCTGCCTTGGTGGAAAACTCTAAAATACTTTCCTATGCTTCAATGGCCCCTCGCTGGCTTCTTCTCCCCAGCTTTCTCTGGGTGTCAGTCTTTGGCCATCTCAATTGGCCGATGTGTGATGACATCGTACACCTATGCACGTGCAGGAGTGCATTTATCCCGACACACAGGCACTGTGCCTGAATGCAGACTGAGCTGCGCATGTGCAGCTCAGTGTACATTCTACAGAATACTGTGAGCAAGAAGGTTTATTTTATTGCAGAAGAGAAAGAGCCTGCCTGCTCCCAGTTTTTTAGTTTTAGACTTTAGTTCCGCTTTAAAATGGAACTAAACCCACCAATTTAAAGAAAAAGAAAACCCCCTTATCCTTTTCCGCCAAGTGAAGCTGCCATATTAGCCTCTTTGATTTGTAACGGTCATGGTGTCGCACATGTGATCAGTTAGACCCCTTTCACACTGTTACCGCATTAGTGGTAAATCGCCGCTAGTTTTAGCGGAGCTTTACCCTTGTTTTAGCAGCGCTTTCCGGCCGCTAGCGGGGGGGGTTTTTACGAAAAAAAATGAAGGGGCAGTGGTGGGGCGGTGATTGATAGGTTTGGTTACACTTTAGGCCCCTGTTCACACCGGTGAGACTTGTCATGCGATTTTTACAGGTTCACAACCTATTGACTACAATGGAACCATTCAAAATGGTGTGCCGCCGACTTTACGGTGCCGCACCCATTTAAAAAGGATTTCCTGCTCTTTTTAGCGACTTGCATAGACATCTTTGCATGAAGTCTCACAGATGTCAGCCAAGTTGCACCTTAAGTTGACACTGACATGCGGCTTTGAAGTTGCACGATTTCAAAGCCACATTCAGTGTAAACCAGGGGTTACCATTTCCCAAAACATTGCGTGAATGATAATGGTCACATCATCTTACTCATTAAAGTTGTCCAGAGCTGCTGCCAGGTGTTTGGAGTCAAACTTGCAGGAATAGTTTAACTCATTAGCAATCTTCTGCCGGAGAATCTGCATCTGACCGACCTGTAACAACACAAGAAAGCCAAGGTCTGACAAAATAGTGCAAGATGGATCTATTATTTTCATTCTGATGACATTCAGGGGAGATTTACTAAATCTGGAGCACTTCAGCTTGTTCAATTAAAGGAATTGTAAAGGCAGAGTTTTTTTTTAATCTTAATGCATTCTATGCATTGAGATAAAAAAGCCTTCTGTGTGCAGCAGACCCACTCAGCCACCCCTAATACTCTGTCCAGTGATTCCATGAGTGTCTCATACGTCAGAGATTCTCCTTCCTGATTGGCTGAGACACAGCAGCGGTGCCATTGGCTCCTGCTGCTGTCAATTAAAGTCAGCTAGGCAATCAAGGGAGAGACGGGATGGGGCAAGGGCTCCGTGTCTGAATGGACACAGGGACCTGTGACTCAGCTCGGGTGCCCCCATAGCAAGCTGCTTGCTGTGGGGGCACTTAAATGGAGGGAGGGGCCAGGAGCACCGAAGAGGGATCCAAGAAGAGGAGGATCTAGGCCTCTCTGTGCAAATCTACTGCAACAGAGCAGGTAAGTATAACACGTTTATTATTTTTATAAGAAAAAACAAAAAACAAAGACTACAATCACTTTAAGCGTTGGCAATAAAACCTGGAAGCTGAATGGTTTGCATGCAGACCTGCACCAGATTTTGCACTCTACGGTTTTAGCAAATAACCCCCACAGGGAAGATATATGCAATTGATAGCAAAGATTCATAGGTTTTGTTTTTTTAAAGACAGAAAACTAACAGGAGCCAAGTAATTGGCAGGTATTCAGGAGCCCTCTAGTGGTAATTCACCATTACTGAATTAATCGGTCTACAGTTTGTCTCCTCCTGCAGTCAACTGATTGCTTTTCCATTTTAATTTGGCTGGGATGCCCTAGTCTGGGGTGCTTGTCTCCCTGAAGGGGTCTGGGGGCTTCTAGAGCCGTACATGAGTTTAGGTGGACATATTGTTTCTATTTAAAGCAATGGTTTACTGATGAAGCAGAGGAGCGAAACATGTTCAAACCACAAATTAAAGACTGAGAGGCAGCTGTTAAGTTTACCAATTTTTGTATAAATTAAAGCTGACCCCTGGGATAAGCAAATATGGTCCAAATAGATGGGGCATTTGTATTATTTGTGTATTTCTTCCAGATCTGTACAGTAATCCTGTGTGAGACTTTCCCCTTGTGCAGGTGTTTTGTGTAATAAAGACCGGTCACTGCTGCGCTCTCTCCTTGTGCAAGGTGACTGGTCTTGTCTCCGCCCCCTCCTGAGGTTTTCTGTAAAACAGCCTGAACTGGGTGGGGCTGCTGGGCCCCTCCTGCAGCTCTGATCTCTACACAGGATACATACAATATTTGCAGTGTAATATTTGGGTTTGTAAGGCATTTGGCGTAGACAAAGTTGATTTATATCCTTTGTGGTTATTTATTTAAAATGAACGTTTGTTTCTGAATTTCATCTTTTACTAGTTCAATTGTATGGACAGTTTTATGGGGCTGATCTGATCATTAAATTAGGGGTCTAAGAACCAAGCATTACAAATGGTGGCACTGTTGGGATTTTTTTAATTTCAGGTCATGTGATCAAACCCTAACGCTACAATGTTGGCAGCGCTTGTATTCTTTACTTTGGGTCATGATATTAAAGTGCCAAGTACTACAACAGGTGACGTGACCGGGGCTCTCCTCCTACCATGTCCCCCCACGCTCATTTAGTGTATAAATTTGAACAGGGCTGTGCTTGCTTTGGAGTCCCAAAAGAAAGAAAAGTGGAAGTCACATTCGTAAATCACAGTTGTTGACAGTGTTGAGCGAGAGTTGAGAGATGAACTATATCAGTGTACTGCTGCTTCTTATTTGTCCAACCAGCAGGATAGGTGTTTGATCAAAAGTGCTCACTAATGCCCCGTACACACGATTCGAATATCGGACGACCGATCGTACGACCGTTTTTCGGTTAACAATCGCAAGTAGACATTGAATAGCCAATAAAGTCACGAAAATTCTCGTACGATAGGAAAAAAAATCGGAAGTGATGTCATGTGTTGTAATGTATTTGTATTGTATTTTCGGATGACAACTGTACTGACTAAACGAAAATCGTACGAGGAAAATATCCGTGCATGTCCGATCGAATAATATCGGACGAACGGTCGTGATCGGCTGTCGGAAGTAGTGTACACATGATCCGAAAATCGCACGATCCTCCCTCGGACGATCGTTTTCGTCCGATATTTGGATCGTGTTTACGGGCCTATAAGGCCCCTTTCACACTGAAGCGTTTTTCAGGCGCTACAGCGATAAAAATAGCGCCTGTATAGCGCCTGAAAAAAGCGGGTCCTTTCACTCCAGTGTGAAATCAATGAGGCAGCGCGGCGATACCGCCGCTTTGAGGGGGGGGTTTTAACCCTTTTTCATCCGCTAGCGGGGGTTAAAACCGACCGCTAACGGCCGAATACCGCGGCTAAAATGACGGTAAAGCAGTGCTGCTTTACTGCCGACGCCCGCACCGCCCCAGTGTGAAAGGGGCCTAAATTGCAGGACTTGGCAGTGCTGTCTGGTAGGGGTGGCTGGATCACAAGACTGAGCAGAATATCAGATAAGCAAGTCAGATCATTTACATATACTGTATGTATGTATGTATGTATGTATGTATGTATGTATGTATGTATGTATGTCATCTGTATCTAACAAAGACAGAACAAATCAGTTATATAAACTGATTTAATTACCTTCAGTATTGAATCCAGATAAGGAGTCCAGACCTTTGGGGTTTTGGCAATAGCAGATGAATATATTTTAGAAGAGTTGGCTGCAGAGAAACAGATATTATTGTTAGCATTAGAAAAAAAATATAACAAATGACTCACTCCAGAGAAAGGAAAGCTGGAATCTGATTGGGTATTATGGGCAGGTCAGCGACACTTTATTTTCACGGACTATTAAATGGATAAGATCCAGTAGTCTACTTTCTCCAAATGATTGAGGGACAAATGACCACCTCTACGCACTTCATGACCACTTTATTAGGTACACCTATTTAGTACCATGTAGAACTCCACTTTTGCCTAGAAAAAGTTGGAATACTTATGGTATGGATTCAACAAAACGCTGAAGAACGTTTCATAGGGATTTTAGTTCATGCCGAGTTAGAAGGGGCCTAAACTATATCTTGTAGAGAACACCTAGAAATGCGCAGGATAAAGTTGCGAGTACATAGATTAAGCACTGTAAGATTAATTTATGTACTCACGACTTTATCCTGTGCTAGGCATTGATCTGTGTAAATGTGGATAAACTTTGTAATATACACTTATTCTTCACTCATTTTTCCCTGTATCTTAAGCATAAACGATACGATTTGTCACCACAAGATGGCCCCAAAATGAAGTTCTGACGTAATTGATATTGATTGGGCATTTGCCCTTTAAAAAGGCGTTGCTACTGAACGTCCTACGTCCTGACGAAGCGCACAGTCACGTTGATGTAGGCAGCGCCATCTCCACCTTGTGCTTCACTATGCGTTCCAGCAGGCGCTCGCAACTTTGAACCGCTTCTTTCGTTTGGACGGACTGGATGAATTGATGGCACGTTCATTTATGGGTCTCTCTATCCGACGTATCTACATCTGACCAGAGGTCTAGCATTAAGCTGCCACTCAAACAACTGAGCCGACGAAGCAACTCGAGTTTACAAAGAGGAACCGCCAAGGAAGCTGATCACAGCATCCATGAAAAGAAGACGGTTTATATTCCATTCTTATCTCAGTTAAATCCATGGAGCGGCAAGAGCCTCTGGGCAACATCATCTTATCCTGCCCTTATTATATTCTCTTGTTGGTCTCTCAGCATATCATACAATTATCATGCTGATCTGTGAAGTATCTCAAGGCATTCTGAGTATACCAATACCGATAGCCTCTTTTACATAGGATTGGACTGAGTTACCTATGTGTACTGAGAGAGATATATTCTCCAGTTTTCACTCCAGCGTGAACATTGGCTAATCTATTACTCAGTTTATATGCTATATGCTGACATATAAAATTTGCTTAACTGGTCCAAGATTACCTAGGATTAGTGTTTTTCCATCATAAGTGACTTGTATATCTGGTCACCTGAATCTATACAATCACTGCACAAGTCCTGTATAGGCCATGCTAGATACAGATGGTACAACCAATCAAAAGTGATCCTAGCAATCCCAGTCCTTCCTTATTGGATACGCATGAGTGTGTGTGTGTGTGTGTGTGTGTGTGTGTGTGTGTGTGTGTGTGTGTGTGGGGGGGTTTATGTTGGGTCTGGCACCATATTGTTACATCGTTGTCAATATTTAATTGCAATTTTAACTGGGTGCACTGGGGGGGGGGGGGGTTGGTCTCACTAGTATGGTGTCATTATACCCCTAGAGGAATAATCTTATGGCTGAATTTTCTTCTTATAGCCTTTAAGGTATCATGTCCATTGGATGAATCGATGATAATAAAATATTATTTAATTTTACTATACGATTTGAAAAAGTGGGTCCTATGCTTGATTTTATTTTTGAACTTTCAACTATTGGAACTTTCAGCTGTATCTGTAGACCACCATCATCATCATCATCTCCTCACACTGATCACAGCTGCTTGGTCTCAGGTGCTCCCTATCCAATGCCGTTTCACGCTAACTTCAATGTAAGTGTGCTGCTTATTTTAATAAAGTGATTTTTATTTGATACGGACCTCATGAATGAATGAATGATTTGTATAGCGCTGCAAATGTGAACTGAATCGCCTCAGCATCCTGCTGTTCGTTTTCTTCAACTTACTGATTATTACTGCACCAATAATCAAATCACCAGTCATCAGGCAGCAGCTCTGAGGTGAGCAAAAAAAAGGTTTGCTTCTCAAGAAAAATGTCTGCCTCCACAGAGACACAGTGCAGAACAAGGCAGAACGTGGTCTTTGTTGGACACAACTTCCACAATACAGGTCCTCTTTAATAGCATCATGCAGTTCCTACAGATATTATTATTTAAAGGTACTTATATAGCTCCTTCAATTTATGCACCACTTTACATATACATTGTACATTCACATCGGTCTCTACCTTCAAGGAGCTTACAATCTAAGGTCCCTAAACTCGCATTCATATACTAGGGCCAATTTAGACAGAAGCCAGTTAACCTACCAGCATGTCTTTGGAGTAGATATATTTGACATCTAGGGGTGCAACGGATCAAAAAAACTCACGGATCGGATCGTTCCTCGGATCAGAGTCACGGATCGGATCATATTTTGGATCAGCAAATAATAATTGAATTTGTAAAAACCTGTGAAATTCCGCCACCATATAGTCCCCACGTCATCTCCCCCACTGTAATATCCACGTCATCTCCCCCACTGTAATATTGGCTGGGTATCGCAGAGTATTGGCTGGGTATCGCAGAGTATTGGCTGGGTATCGCAGAGTATTGGCTGGGTATCGCAGAGTATTGGCTGGGTATCGCAGAGTATTGGCTGGGTATCGCAGCGTATCGGCAGGGTATCGCAGCGTATCGGCAGGGTATCGCAGCGTATCGGCTGGGTATCGCAGCGTATCGGCAGGGTATCGCAGCGTATTGGCAGGGTATCGCAGCGTATTGGCAGGGTATCGCAGCGTATCGGCAGGGTATCGCAGCGTATCGGCAGGGTATCGCAGAGTATCGGCAGGGTATCGCAGAGTATGGCAGGGTATCGCAGAGTATTGGCAGGGTATCGCAGAGTATCGGCAGGGTATCGCAGAGTATTGGCAGGGTATCGCAGAGTATTGTCAGGGTATCGCAGAGTATTGGCAGGGTAATGCAGAGTATTGGCAGGGTAATGCAGAGTTTGTTTACAAGTGATCACTCCGTCATTTGATGGAGCGATCACATTGTAAACAGAGGCCGGGTGTACCAAGATGGCCGCCGCTCCGGAGCTAGGCCGAAGCCGCGGCCCTTCCTAAGGCCGAGGCCGCGGAGCATAGTGCTCCGCGGATGGCGGGGTGTGCCGATCCGAACAGGGTGACCCGTTTGGATCACGGATCGGCGACGATCCGTTGCACCCCTATTGACGTCTGACACTAGAGGACCCCTTAATAACTTCCTATTGGAGGAAAAGCTTTGTGGAGCAGACACTGGTGCTGATGTCAGGCCACTGTCTGATACTGGGTCCGCAGTGGCACCCATTGTCATATGTTTTTATGATTCATTTTATTTTGGATTTTAACTTACAATTCCAATAAATACTACACTATGGAGACTTCATCTGGCTCCCGGTGAGCTTTATTTACTACAGCTATATCTGGATGGTGCGAGTTGCTCAACAGCCTTCCCCACAACAGATGGCAGATCTACACTGAATGCGTGTTGGCTGCTGTAACGGCAGCCAGCTTTTCTGGCGAGTGTCCATTTCACAGGAGTGCGGCGGATGATTCTGGAGCATTGTACTGGATCACCTCTTTATTATTAGTCACCACCAAATTTTTGTGCACATCTTTGCACTGAACTATTGTTTTCACCTACAAGTTTATATTGCTGATCCCATCATGGGACTGTGTATTTAAATCTATATTTTTCACTACATTGTTTTTTTTATTGAGAAAGGAGATCAGACAGTGGTCCGAATCGGATGTAGCCTGATAAGTAGCGCTAAAGTAAATCACACACAATTACATATTAAATAAAATAAAGATAATACAAGAAAAACTAGACAGATATGACTTTACAAATAATCCCTCGTGATGACTGATAAAAGGTGTCCTAAATAAGAGATCAATATCGTACACAAACAATTGAAGATGTCCTTCAAACAATATAGTGTATAAAATAGATATAGACAAAAAAGTGCTCCAGTGTTGATAAGTGTTCATAAAGATGTGAATCAAAAAATATATATATCTGCAAGTGAAAAAACAAATGGATGAAGCTCCTATAAAAAGGACGTGTATCTTCACAAACGTATATAATCGATCAATCTTCCACCACACCGTTGTGCTCAAAAGTGTCCACTCCCTTAGGAAACTCACTCACCGAATATCGTTGCCCACACTCACGTGTAAGGCTAAATCGCATAACCACTTTCCCACACTCGGTCAGCGTTCTTCCAATATATTCTCCAGTGTTAACAGCTAGGTGAAAACGCAGTGTTCCATATGCAAATAAACAAATGTGCTCCAATAGTGTATTATTGCAAATTTATTAAAATAGCCCACACTTCAAGCTTCAAACATTAGACTCACATTTTAAAAGAATAAAATAAGCAGAAACAGGATCACCAGACGCCACAGCAAGCTCCACTTCAATATTCAAAGACACTGCAATCTCACTTCAGATTATAGATACTAGGTCACGGCGGACCTGGGGTGTTTGCAAGACCACCCTGTAGTTCTCACCCTCCACTGTTATTGGAACGCCTCAGTATTTCCACCGCAGCTGGTAGGGACAAGTAGTTCATACAAATACTAGATTCAAATGCCGCTAAGCCACGCCCCCGACATGTTTCGTCACTTCCTGGACCAACCCCATGAATAAGTCCAGGAAGTGACGAAACATGTCGGGGGCGTGGCTTAGCGGCATTTGAATCTAGTATTTGTATGAACTACTTGTCCCTACCAGCTGCGGTGGAAATACTGAGGCGTTCCAATAACAGTGGAGGGTGAGAACTACAGGGTGGTCTTGCAAACACCCCAGGTCCGCCGTGACCTAGTATCTATAATCTGAAGTGAGATTGCAGTGTCTTTGAATATTGAAGTGGAGCTTGCTGTGGCGTCTGGTGATCCTGTTTCTGCTTATTTTATTCTTTTAAAATGTGAGTCTAATGTTTGAAGCTTGAAGTGTGGGCTATTTTAATAAATTTGCAATAATACACTATTGGAGCACATTTGTTTATTTGCATATGGAACACTGCGTTTTCACCTAGCTGTTAACACTGGAGAATATATTGGAAGAACGCTGACCGAGTGTGGGAAAGTGGTTATGCGATTTAGCCTTACACGTGAGTGTGGGCAACGATATTCGGTGAGTGAGTTTCCTAAGGGAGTGGACACTTTTGAGCACAACGGTGTGGTGGAAGATTGATCGATTATATACGTTTGTGAAGATACACGTCCTTTTTATAGGAGCTTCATCCATTTGTTTTTTCACTTGCAGATATATATATTTTTTGATTCACATCTTTATGAACACTTATCAACACTGGAGCACTTTTTTTGTCTATATCTATTTTATACACTATATTGTTTGAAGGACATCTTCAATTGTTTGTGTACGATATTGATCTCTTATTTAGGACACCTTTTATCAGTCATCACGAGGGATTATTTGTAAAGTCATATCTGTCTAGTTTTTCTTGTATTATCTTTATTTTATTTAATATGTAATTGTGTGTGATTTACTTTAGCGCTACTTATCAGGCTACATCCGATTCGGACCACTGTCTGATCTCCTTTCTCTATATACACCCATATCAGTAGCAGCTTTTAGCTTTAGGTTGGTCGTCCTTGGCGCACGGGCTGGAATTTAGTTTGTTGCGCATTTTATACTTATTCCTACTTTTTATATTGTTTTTTTTATTGTTGATTTCCATCCATATGATTGGACTTTATATATATTTATTTTTTACTTTAGCATTTTTCACTTTTAACCCTTTTTTGGACTTTATTCTCATCGCTATTCATTTACTTTTGGCACTACACACTTTTTCTACAGATATGTTGGCCACACATTTATGCTGCAAGCCCTGTTTCAACTATTGCTGTGTACTCCATTTATCTGCATATTGCAGTAAAAATTGAGATTTGTCAGACCAGGCAACTTTTTCCAGTTTACAATTGTCCACTTTTGGTAATTCAAAAGGAGGCTCTCGGTAGCCCCATTTTACTGTTCTTAGCTCACAGGAATCAGAGAATAGTGGCAAATTTCTGACTTTGAACACGAATGCCACATACACACGATCTGACTTTTCGGCCGGACTATCCGGGCGACTTATCGAAAGTCCGTTCATTTCAAAAGGCACACCCCTACACCATTTTTTCTGGAAGTCCTGGAGGCGAGCATGCGAGGTGTAGGGTGGGCGAACGGTTCGGCTCAAGCATAAGTTCGGGCCGAACTTTGGTTGTTTGGCGAACAACAAACAATATGCAATGTTCGGGGAAATACGAAAGCCGCAGAACACTGTTTATCAGAATCTGGAAGCCCCATTTAACAAGGGACGACTGTCTCGTCTTTTTTACCATTTTTTACACTTTTTTTTGGGAAATGGTAGGGGTACAATGTACCCCGTTACTAATTCACATGGGGGGCCAGGATCTTGGGGTCCCCTTGTTAAAGGCAAGGGTTGTGGGGATAAGGCATGTTGCTTGGTATGGTTCAGGAGAGGGGGCGCTCTCTCGTCCCCCCTCTTTTCCTGGTATGGATTTTGGGGGGTCTGGTATAGATATTCAGGGGACCCCTACACCATTTTTTTATATGGTGCAGGGTTCCCCTTAATTTCCATACACGGCCTGAAGGGCCTGGTAATGGACTGGGGGGGAGGGGCATGCCGTTTTATTGCCGTTTCTATGATTATGATTTAAAAAGAGTAAACACAGTTGATTGATAATAAATGGCTTTGGTATGGATTTTTGGGGGGGACCCCTACACCATTTTTTTAAATGTGTAAAAGTCCCGCGGACTAGCACACATACGGCCGGATTGTCCGCCGGACTGCTGAGTCCGGCGGATAATTTTGAGTCAAAACTTCTAAGTCCGCCGAACTTTTGGGAAGAAAAAGTCAAATCCGCCGGATAGTCCGATCGTGTGTACGCGGCATAAGAGAGTCATCAGTATTGGAGATGATGCAACTCTTCTGGGTCCAACAATCATTCCATAGTCAAAGTAATTCTGATCATGCGGCTTCCTATTTATGTATTCACATGCATTTTTTCGTAACTCAATGCCATTTGCTTAAAAAAATATGTAGTCACTGATTAAGAGAGGTTTGAATGCCTGATAGTTTCTGCTGGCTAATGCAGTTCATTTGGTCATCCATGGCCTATACTGTATATACAGTCACTTACCTATAATACCTTTTAGTGGACTGACAACTTTCTGCAGAGCTCTCAGAGTATCCTGGACTGTTTTATCTCTTAGGATCATCCGCTGATACAGTCTGAGAAAGTTCTGTAAAAACAGTTGAGATTTCTCATTAGATGTAGGTTGGGAAATATGGTTACCTGTGTTTACAAACAAGAACAGCAAAGGCATCCTCTGACTATTCACCTTACCTGCATTCCCTGACAGCTCCTGGCTCCTCTGCAGTCTGCAAATTAAATCCCCTGTGTTGGGGACCAGGGGGATCATTAAAAGACACTCCACAGGCCATGCGGCCTAACGATTACCTGCTAGGCCCAAGCACTGTGATGGGGGAACAGGTCCTGTGCTCCCCCATACTGAGAAATGCCAAGTATTCTCGTTTACCTTATAAAAGTTAGGAGCGGTGGGGGAGAGCAGGTACATAGAGTATAATGCCCCGTACACACGGTCGGATTTTCCGGCGGAAAATGTTTGATCGGACCATGTTGTCGGAAAATCCGACTGTGTGTGGGCTCCATCTGACTTTTTCTGTCGGAATTTCCGACGCACAAAGTTCGAGAGCTGGATCTCAAATTTTCCGACAACATGGTCCGATCGCGTCTAGCCTAGTCCAACAGGCAAAGTGCCACGCATGCTCAGAAGAAATTTGGGTATCGCAGAGTATTGGCAGGGTATCGTAGAGTATTGGCAGGGTAATGTAGAGTATTGGAAGGGTAATGCAGGGTAATGCAGAGTATTGGCAGGGTAATGCAGAGTATGCAGAGTATTGGCAGGGTAATGCAGAGTTTGTTTACAAGTGATCGCTCTGTCATTTGACAGAGCGATCACATTGTAAACAGCGGCCGGGTGTACCAAGATGGCCGCCGCTCGGAGCTAGGCCGAAGCCGAAGCCGCGGCGTTTCCTAAGGCCAAGGCCGCGGAGCGCGCAGATCCGAACAGGGTGACCCGTTCGGATCACGGATCAGCGACGATCCGTTGCACCCCTATTGACGTCTGACACTAGAGGACCCCTTAATAACTTCCTATTGGACGAAAAGCTTTGGGGAGCAGACACTGGTGCTGATGTCAGGCCACTGTCTGATACTGGGTCGGCAGTGGCACCCATTGTCATATGTTGTCATGAAGCTATTGGCTACTGGCCTCTACATAGTCCTGTCGTACGCGTTGTACGTCACCTCGTTCGGAATGATCAGATTTTCCCACAACTTTGTTCGACCGTGTGTATGCAACACCAGTTTCAGACAAAATCCGCCGGAAAATATCCAACGGATTTTGTGGTCGAAATGTCTGACCGTGTGTACGGGGCATTAGTGTCTCACTTACAGGTCTCGTCTCTCCAGCACCCTGTGAATGGACAGCCGAAGGAGAAACAGAAAGTGATGAGCTCACCTATCAGTCACTCTGCTCTCTCCTCTTATTAGAATAGCATGCTCCTTGCACTGCAGCACAACTGGCTGACTCTTTGTGCTACTACTACTTCCTCTCCCAAGCAGCTCTGCTGTTCTGGAACTGCAAGAGGCGGATACCAAAACAAGTTCAGGTACTTCCACTGCTTGCATTTTAAAATAAAAATACATTTATTGGCATTCTAACTAATACAGAGCAGCACAAATGTGTGTCTATTATATCTGACTGAAGTCATGCTTTAAACAAATCTATTAGGATTTTTAAAACACACTGGGGATTATTTACAAAAGGCAAATACACTTTGCACTACACGTGCACTTGGAAGTGCAGTCCCTGTAGATTTGAAATGAGGGGAAGCTCTGCTTATTTTATCATCCAATCACGTGCAAGCTAAAATGCAATTTTTTATTTTACTTGCATGTCCCCCTCAGATCTACAGTGACTGCACATCTAAGTGCACTTGTAGTGCAAAGTGGATTTGCCTTTAGTAAATAACCCCCACTGTCTCATTGGTGATTAACAGCTGCTCCCTATTTTGGCTCCTTCACAAAGTATCTATCACCTAGCCCTAGAGCCTCTAACAGGCAGTTTTTGCTGGCTCCAGCCAAGACCTAGAGAGTTGTCAGGAGTACATCAAGGCTTAAAGTGGTTGTAAACCCTTACAAACCACTTTGACCTACAGGTAAGCCTAGATTAAGGCTTACCTGTAGGTCCAATAAATATCTCCTAAACCTACATGGTTTAGGAGACATTTAGAAAAGAAAGGGCACCGCTATCTACGGCGCATGCGCCGTAGACAGCGGCACGCAGGCGCACTGCGCATGCCGAGATAACGGAGATATGCCGCTCTCGTGCGCATGCGCGGGAGTGACGTCATCGCCGCTCCAGCGAATGACAGCGCTGGAGCGGCGAGACCCGAAAGTCACTCCGGGTTTGATGGCGGCGCAGAAGATCGTGGATGAGGAACGCTTCGGGGGCTTCGTTCTCAGGTAAGTCATTCATAATGAGCTAGTATGCTATGCATACTAGCTCATTATGCCTTTGCCTTGCAGGTTCGGTTTTTTTTTTTTTTTTTTTTTTTTTTAAATCGGCTTTACTTCCTCTTTAAGAAGGTCAGCACCCAGTGACTTCTTCAGAAGGCCTGCTGCAATTGTCAAATATGGGAACATAGGACAGATCCTGGCAAAATTACAGAAAACAGCAAATTTCCCCCGGAAGAATCTGTTAATATTATCCCGCTTCCACTATTGTGACTAGAGTAAGTGGTAAGATACAACCACAGAATAGGTTTGATTCAGGGCTTATAGTTGATCTTTACCTGCAGCTCCTTGACGATCATGAAGCACAGCAGTCTGTCCAGCCCATTTAAGCCAAATGTTCCCAGGGAATACTGGATCTCGGAGAAGAGGCAACTGTTGGTCACTTCATGGTGGGTGCGCATGTCATACCAAGTGTTCATCTGGTCTATGTAACACGTCACTCTGTGGTGAAAAGACATTGGGGGACATATATTAGAAAATTACACTCACATGGAAAGCAGGGTGCCTTTCATTTAGCAAATTCTGTGCAAAATTCAGATGTGTATTTGAAACGCCTTCTTCTAGAATCCTGGGCAGCCAAGTATGACAGATTTGCAAAGTTCTGAGACAGATTTGGCTCTGAAAAGGGGACGTTTTTTTACACCAAACATGCACAATGAAAAAAGTGGCCAGGGTCAGGTTTTATATTCTGCTGCGCTGTTACTTTAGAGAATCAGAGGGAGGAGTTTATGAATCAAGCTTTAACCACCTGATTACTTTGCACTTAAACCCCCCCTCGTGACCAGACCAATTTTCAGCTTTCGGCGCTGACGCACTTGGAATGACAATTGCGCGGTCATACAACGCTGTACCCAAATGAAATTTTTACAATTTTTTCCCACAAATAGAGCTTTCCTTTGGTGGTATTTAATCACAGCTGGGGTTTTTATTTTTTGCTAAACAAATAAAAAAAAGATGGAGAAAAAAAATAAAAAATAAAATCATGTTTAATAGTTTGTTATAAAATTTAGCAAACAGGTAATTTTTCTGCTTCATTGATATGCGCTGATGAGGCGGCACTGATAGGCGGCACTGGTGGGGACAGATAAGTCGGTACTGATGGGCACGGATGGGTGGCACGGATGGGCACTGATAGGTGGCACTGGTGGGGACACCTATGAGCACTGGTAGGGGACACCTATGAGCACTGGTAGGTGACACTGATGTGCAGCACTGGCACTGTGGGCACTGACAGATGGCACTGGGGGCACTGACAGATGGCACTGGGGGCACTTTTATTTGCAAATGTGGGCATATTGCATATTGCAGTGAGAGTGACTCATGTCCCTCTCACTGCCGCCGGTTATCGGCTTTTTTTTTTCTCCTCGCGCGGTCAGAGCGAGCAGGAAAAAAAGCCCATTACCGGCTCGGTTAATATCACATGATCAGCTGTCATTGGCTGACAGCTGATCATGTGGTAAGGGGTCGGGATCTCACAGACTCACGGATCACAGAGCGCGCCGCGCTTGCCCTACATTAGATCCGCGCTGTAGCCGTCATTTGGCTATAGCGCGGGTCTATAGTGGTTAAGCTTGCAGTAAATCCGTTACATAATCTGATCATAATAATAGTCTACGGCCCCTTTCACACTTGTGCGACTTCAAAGTTGCACAATTTTACCGTGATTTCGCAGCGATTTCAAGGAATGCCTGTGTAAGTGGCATCAAAATCAGACCAAAGTAGTGCAGGGACTACTTTGAAGTCGGAACGACTTGAAGTCGTACTAATATGAATGGCTGTCATTGGAAATCATGGGGAACGACTTGTCATGCTACTTTGCAGTCCCAAATCGTGGGACAAGTTGTATAAAAGTGTGAAAGGGGCCTACACCGGTTTAGCATTGCCCGATTATGTGACAGTCCCCCATTCTGTTATTGGTCAAGCACGAAAGTTTCAGGGGACTAGTCAACAATTCTAAACATTTAAAAAAGGCATTAAGTGGGGTCTGCATTTAAAGCAGAGTTCCACCATTAATATAATGTTTACATGAATCAGCAGCTTTCTGCATGAACAACGACATTTTGGGAAAATCTTTTTTTTTTTTTTTTTTTTTTTTTTTACTTACTCTCTCTGCATTGTTGCCATGGGGTCACTTCTAATCTGTCACTTCCAGGCCACGGCAATTTACGTCATATCCCGCGGGACCTGTGCTCCTGGGAGGTGTGTCATTGTTTCCCAAGGAGTCAGTGGGCAGCCCTGAAGGATAGTATCGCGTTCTTTCAAAACAGGAAATGACGCAATCAAAGGCAGATCTAAGCGCCATTTTAAAAAAAGGGAACAAAGCCCTCTGTTGCCAGAACAATATATTTTCTATACAGAGCAGCCAGCTGAGGAGAAGGTGTGTAAAGCGGCTACGGCAGCGATCTTTGAGCAGATTTACACACACTTTCATATCTAATTCTCCAGGAGGACTTCAGACAGACTAATGCCGCGTACACACGAAGGGACAATCCCGCGGGATTATCCTCTGGACTCAAGTCCAGCGGACAATCCCCTCATGTGTGGGCGTCGGCGGACTTTTTGGCACCAAAGTCCGGCGGACCAAAGTTTTAAGTTTGGTTTTAAAATTATCCGCTGGACTTGGCAGTCCGGCGGACAATCCCGCCGTTAGTAGGCTAGTCCGCCGGACTTTTTAAATGAACGGACTTGCCGTTCACCGGCAAGTCCGTTCATTTAGCACGTGACTTCAGGTTACGTAGCTAGCGTAGGCAGTAAATGCCGCCGCGCTAGCTCCGTCACCTGGCATGGATTTAAAGGGACTCCCCACGCCGAAAAACGGCGTGGGGGTTCCCCCCAAATCCATCTCAGACCCTTATCCGAGCACGCAGCCCGGCCGGCCAGGAAAGGGGTGGGGACGAACGAGCGCCCCCCCCCCCCTCCTGAGCCGTACCAGGCCGCATGCCCTCAACATGGGGGGTGCCCTGGGGAAAGGGGGGCCGTGCGGCCCCCCCACCCCAAAGCACCTTGTCCCCATGTTGATGAGGACAAGGGCCTCTTCCCGACAACCCTGGCCGTTGGTTGTCGGGGTCTGCGGGCGGGGGCTTATCGGAATCTGGGAGCCCCCTTTTATAAGGGGGCCCTCAGATCCCGGCCCCCCCCCACCCTATGTGAATGAGTATGGGGTACGATGTACCCCTACCCATTCACCTAAGGTGTAAAATGTAAAGTAAAAAAAAACACACACACTTTTGAAAAAATATTTTATTGCACTGCTCCGGGGGTCTTCTTCCGTCTTGGGGGGTCTTCTCGCCGGACTCCTCCGCCATTTACCAAGCTCTTTTACCGAGCGGAGAAGTTCGGCTACCTTCTTCGTCGTCGCCGCCGTCGTCGTCTGGGGGTCTTCCGGGGTCTCTTCTGTTCTTGCCGCTGTCGTCGCTTTCTGCGCCGCCGGCGCCTCCTTCTTTTTCTTCTTCTTGTTCTTCCAATGTTGACACGTCGCTCCCTCTGGCCGGAATGCCAGAGCCGCGCTGTGCTGGCACTTATATAGGGACAAGGGGACAGGGTCACATGCTCATGTCACATGGTGACCCCGCCCCCTTGTGATGTCACAGTCCCGGAGGATGCTGGGAAACACATGCACCAGAGAAAGCAGGGGTGTATCTACTCTGAGGCATAGGCGTTTCCATTGGGTGGCATTTTTTGGGGGGGGGGTGCGCTGCCCCCAGGCAGGAGGACAGAAGCAACTCATTAATTAGTCAGGAGAAGGACCGGCAGACAGATAACTGTGTTCTGGGGAGCCCAGTGCCTCCCATGGTGTTTTGACAAAGGAGCCGCGAGCGACTCTGAAATGTGTTGGCCACACCACCTTCAGGCACTGATGTCACGCCCTGACCCCATCCTCTGCCCCATTGATCACATATGTCGCACTTGGACGAATCATGTCTCCGGGACTGATGAGGCAGCCCCAGCTGTTCACTGAATGGCTGCAGCTTCCTCATCAGACCCTATAGACAAGAACGATCTACAGTGGCTGGGGTGGGACAAATGTAGATTTTAAGTGCCCGATTTTAGTCTAGCCTATGGGAAGCATAAAACCAAAAAATACAGAGAAAGGCCAGGTCAGGCTAAAAATTATCTTTTGTGAAAACCAACCTGACACAGTCCCCTCTGCTTGTCTTCTTCTGGCGTACGCTGCCCTCTTTTCCTGACTCACAGTGATCATGGATGTGAACTCTGTAGCTGGGCAGTGCAATCACCAGCATCCTATTTATGTTTATATTTTGCTACATACTGTGCAACTGCGACACAGCTCAAGTGCAGAATACAGTAATAGTGTAGGCGGGTATAAAAGATCCCCAATTTGATCTAGTTATGCATTCATTAACCTCTTTCCATCAGCGACCATGTAAGGATATCTAAACTCCACAGGTGTTTCTTGGGCTCCCCGATCATGTGTTAACTGTACTTCGTTACAGTGGGCATGTGATCAGAAGTCCAATCTACCAGCTCCAGACTGTAAACAGTCACAGTGCTGGGATGTGTGATTGAGCATGTCCCCAGAACAAAACAGTAACATTGATCATACACATGTGACCACAGAGCAAAAAAGCCCACCGCTCTGCCATCAAATATATGCGCGTGACTGCCGTTAAGTTAAAAATGCTTCTTAACTTCATATTTTCTTTCCCTAAAAATTGTTAGTTTGGGCCAACATGGTCCAAATAATTATGTGCAGTTACATGCTGGCCCAATCTAACTTTTTATAGTGAATGGAAAACATGGAATTCTGGTTTTCTTTTTCTTAAATAGTACAGAGATCTTTGTTCTAGAATTCTGTAATCATTTGCATATGAAAGGAAGGGGCAACAATTTAGCCAATTAGGCTTTACTGCGTTGCAGAACGCTGTAAACTTAGGAAATGGAGCTTGAGGTCAGAAGAAAGAGCAGAGAGATGTCCTCATAAGTGAGCTGCTGTTTTTTCATTATCCAGTCACAGCTAAGTGTATGAGGTTCAGTATCTGAGTTAGTAAACAGACAACCCTTAAGCAGGCCATAGACGGTTCCAATCTCTGCCGATTCAGCAGGATTCAGCAGGAACCACGCAAGATTCGAACCATGCATGGGCAGGCTGAATGTACCCAAGTTGATCAATCAACTTGGGTACAACCAGCCTGTTTGATTTTACATGCGATTATTGCTAGCGGGTGTTGATGTGCTCTCCCGGCAAGGAGGCCTTCCCCTGCCGGGAGAACACAATGGCTCAGCGGAAGTGATTCTTCCCATCAAAAATGATTGTGTGAGAATAGGGGAAATCAAGCTATTTTATTTTCTATATAAAAAGAAAATCGATTCGTCTATGGCCAGTCTTATGCCGCGTACACATGATCGCACATTCCGACAACAAAACCCATGTTTTTTTTCCAATGGATGTTGGCTCAAACTTGTCTTGCATACACAAGGTCAAACAAATCTTGTCGGAAATTCCGATTGGCAAGAGCGTGGTGACGTACAACACGTACGGCAAGCCGAGAAAAATGAAGTTCAATAGCCAGTGCGACTCTTCTGCTTGATTCCGAGCATGCATGGAACTTTGTGCGATTGGAATTTAGGACAACGGATTTTGTTGTCGGAAAAATTTGAGATCCAGATCTCAAATTTTGATTGTCGGAAATTCCGACGGAAAATGTCCGATGGAGCCTACACGCGGTCGGAATTTCCGATAACAAGCTCCCATTGAACATTTCCCGTCATTAGACTTACCTGCTCACACTTCGTCTTGAAATTGACAAAATACATTTTTTAAGGAGGGCCTTCTGGTTCCTTGTTGCTTCCCTTATTAATTGTTCACTCTTATTTTATTTTTTTTGCATCTCCAATGAAAACTTACTTTGGATCAGTTATCCTCAGGATCTCCCGGCACAGCCTCCCGATAAAGGTGACAGACTCGTCCACAGGGGGAAACTTAGGGATGGGGATGTGTGTGGTCTGGTACATGCTTTGCCAGTCTTGAATCTGGTGGAAACATGAAGATCTAGAATTAGGTGAAAAGAGCAATAGGAAAAATTACACACCTTAATCAGGGAGCTTTGGAGCTACTTTTTAGAAGCTCTCCAAGTCAAAAAAAAATTCACTGCATACACTGTTCTGTCAAAAATGTATGTATTACCCCCATTTATGACCACCTCAAGGTCCTCCTGCTAACAACAGGGATACCTAAAAACAGACATTTTGGTGACAGAGCCCTTCCCATTATTTATTATAGTTTAGATTTGGAATTCTTCTATTGGCCTATTTAACAATCCATACATTATAATTCTTATTATCATAATACAGGATTTATATAGCACCAACAGTTTACTCAGCACTTTACAACATGAGGGCAGACAGTACAGTTACAATACATTTCAATAAAGGAGGAATAAGATAGCCCTACTCGTTAGAGACTACAATCTAAAATACATACAACAATACCTTTGTTCGGAGAAAGTTGTTGCACTCTTGTTCTACATTATAGTTGACAATACGTGACACTTCTTCCTGCCAAATCTTTAGACCGTAAATGCTGACATAATCCTGGATGTACTCGAAGGAGCGGTGGAATCCATCCATGGTGGCTGCCATTTCCTTCAATTTTGGCAATAGCTCACTGGGCTATAAGACAAAATGGTGCAATTATCCTGAACCAAGGCCAAGCCATCTACAGCTCTTTTCCAATGGACCAATGTAACAAAAGCTGCTATTTGTTGCCACTGATCAATGGAGTAAAATTTCCAGTTTCTAAAAAAACTGACATAGGTAAAATTTCAGGCATCCCTTACTAATCAACGAGAAAACCTCTGGCTTGAGAGACATTCAGGCCCCCACCATTTTATTTTAATTTTTTTACCCCTCCCCTCTACCACCTCTTTTGAATTGAATAATATTGACTTTCTGCATTTATAAACAACTAATACTTTACTAACCCCTGATGAAGGAGGTGCTAACAAACTAAAACATGTTGGATTAAGGATATAATTTTGTATCACCATGTATTTTTGTATTGATGTATTTCCAGTTGACTAGGCCATGCACATTCCAGGTTTCATTTTTTAAGCATTTTGATACCAATAAAATACATTTTTACTACTTCATTGTAATATGAATTGAGTGCCTTAAAAAAGTCTTATCCTAGGGAATTTCTCGCTTTCCTTCTGCTCAGGCTGTGGTCACTTTCTAAAAAGAAAACTAACAAACTGCAATATACGGAACACCTTTGGTTTTTAACTACTTCCCATCCGGCACTGCACATAAACGACCGGGTGGGCGCTTCCTCCTTCTGAGTGGATGTTCGTGAATGTCCTTCAGAAGGAGTGGGATCACGCAGCTGGGGGATCTCGATGCGCGCGTGTCCCCCAGACACGCCACATCTCGGATTGGCAGGAGGGCCCTGTGATTTGTCCTCCTGATCACATGATTGTGATGTAAACACAGTCTGGGGGGGGGGAGTCACAAGAAGCGATGTGCCTGTGTCCCCCAGAGACAGGGCAACGTTGCTCGGCCCTCCTGATCACATAACGGCTGTGTCCAATCACAGCTTCTCATGTACTGTAAACGGAGAGCCGTTGCCAAGCAATCGGCTCCGCTTCTCCACACAGAGTCAGTAAGAAGGAGAGCGGATCTGCAAGCAGGGGATCAGTGTGCATGAGCTTTTTACACATTGATCACCCAGCTAGTGTCCCCAAACAGTGAAAAACACCAACACCTGTTCCACATCTGTCCGTACATCTGCCCGTAATCATCTGGCACACATCTGCATATGATCATCTGGCACACATCTGCCCATGATCATCTGGCACATCCAATTTCATTGTCCTGGTACTCCAGGGCCTTCAAAAATTTAATAGGTACTCAGGAAATTAAATGTGTACTTTATGCCTTTAGAATGCCTGACGGGGCTCCTGGCATGTTGGGCCTCTGTATGTTGCCAGGGTGTGTAAAAGTCTCACACATGTGGTATCGCCATACTCAAGAGGAGTAGCAGAATGTATTTTAGGGTGTCATTTTTGCTATGTACATGCCGTGAGTTAGAAATATCTAATAAATGCACAACTTTGTGTAAAGAAATAAGTTTTCATTTTCTTTCCACATTTTCCAAAAACTTGTTGAAAAAAATGACATATTCAAAAGACTCATTATGTCTCGTAGAATATAAATTGGAGTGTTTGCTTTCCAAAATGGGGTCATTTTGTGGGATTTTCCATTGTCCCGGGGCTCCAGGGCCTTCAAAAATGTGATAGGTAGTCAGGAAACTAAATGTGTAATTTATGCTCCATGAACCCCTGATGGTGCTCCCTGCATGTTGGGCCTCTCTATGTGGTCAGGCTGTGAAAAAGTCTCACACATGTGGTATCACCATACTCAGGAGGAGTAGCAGAATGTATTTTGGGGTGCAATTGCAAGTTTATCTATGCCATGTGTGAGAAGTAGTTTGTTAATATGACAATTTTGTAGGGGAATAAAAAAATAAATCTTAATTTTCCAAACTATTGTGGGCAAAAAATTGTAACTTGTAAAAACTCACCATGTCTCTTACTAAAATACCTTGGACTGTCATCTTCCCAAAGGGGGTCATTTGGGGGGGGGGGGGGGGGGTGTCTGTACTGTCCTGACATTTTGGGGCCTCGAGAATTTAGATAAGCCGTCAGTACATCAGGATCAGTAAATTTCACACAAACCAATTATCATACACTTATCAGGATTTTTTTTTTTACCAAAGACATGTAGCAGAATACATTCTGACCTAAATTTATGATGAAATTTGATTTTATTGGATTTCTTTTAAAACGAAGTAGAAAATATATTTTTTTTCAAAATTGTCATTCTTTATTCGCTTATATTGCAAAAAATAAAAAACCCAGTGGTGATTAAATACCACCAAAAGAAAGCTCTATCTGTGTGAACAAAATTATACAAATTTAATTTGGGTACAGCATAGCATAAATGAGTAATTGTCATTAAAAGTGTGAGAGCACGGAAAGCTGAAAATTGGTCTGGGAAGGAACAGGGTGAAAGTGCCCAGTTTTGAGGTGGTTAAAACACATGGAATGTGTTTAGCAGATTTACACTAAAAGTTCAGTTGGGCAGGAGTGGTCCAGAGTTTCAGTTTCAGAAAAATAAGAATAGTAACAAACAGGCTATTCGTGTTGTGCGTTTCCAGGGTCTTTAGTAAAAAAAAAAAAAAAAAAAAAAAAAAAAAAAAAAAAGGACCTAGGCTGTAGTTCAAGGTACACACATATTTTAAGGCTTAGCTGGTGTGGATGATACCTTTGCTCTTGAGTTAAAGATGAGTCCCTTATGTAACGCCAGTGCCACCCTCTTAACGAGCTCCTTCCGTATGCCATCTTCTAATAACTGCTTTGGATCCACCTGGCGATAAAAAAACACAGCTATGAAACTCAGGCTCAGTTGAAAAATTTCTAATCTACCAAAATTTATTTTTTCCTGTGTACCTGCTGGATAGATGTTCAATCACCATCATATCCTGATAGGAAGTGAGGGAAAATCTTCCCAAAAGGGACACAAACTGCAATAAAAAAACCTGACAGAGGCTTTACGCACTCACTCTTTCCAGAGTCTGGATCTGGCTTTAAAAGAGAACCAGTCATGAGTGGGGATCTGTAATAATAGTTTAGCCTTATAATTAGGGATGCACCGATACTAGTATCGGTACCGATACTGAGTATTTGCACAAGTATCGGTACTCGTGCAAATGCACCAAAACCTGAAACCGATACTTTCAGGCTCGGGTCTTTGAGCTGTCAGTGGGTCTCCCCAGTGTTAAAGAAGTCCAGTAATTTGGGCTGTTAAAAAAAAAAAAAAAAAAAAAAAAAAAAAAAAGCAGCCGGCAATGTTTATTAACAACATTGCTCAGCCCTGAAACACTAAAATAAAAAAAAGAAACCTTGTTTCTTTTTGTATATTTCTGTTTCTTCATCTGCAGATCAAAGGGATGAACAAATGTTCCTCTGTTTAACCCCTTAATAACCCTTAATTTACTTTAATCAGCCTTAATTACCTCCCTATTCTCCTCCATTTAATAATTATTTTCCTGCTTTTTTTTTCTTTTGTTCACGTCTATTTTATAAACGATAAACAATTAAACTTTTTTTTTGTTTGCTTTGTTAGTGAATAATTTTACACATAAATATATTAACATATATTTACACATTTCACATTGAAAAAGCGCTAAATAAAAAAAAAATAAAGAAAATTAATTTAATTTATTTGTAAATAACTTTTCAATACTTTGTACCATTGCTGACAGCGAAAGTTAAAAGAAAACAGTTGCGGTAGGTATCGGTGAGTGCTTAAAAAAAAAATAAAAAAAAAAAGTAAAAATCGGTACTCGTACTCATTGTAGAAAAAAAAAATGGTATCGGTGCATCCCAACTTATAATATATATTTCCATAAATGCCCATTCTTGACTGGCTCCCTTTAAGGGCTCTTTCACACAGACAGTCCGTATGTCCGTTTTTACCTTCCGCTTTCGGATGAAAAACGAACATACATGCATCCCTATGGGATAGCGGGTGTCAGCGGATGAGCATCCGCTGACACCCGATATCGTCCGTGTCCGCTATGGTCCAATTCTGCAACGGAGGAAAACCCTATTTTTCCATCCGTCTGCGGATCGGATCTGATGACGACGGACTCTACGGTCCGTCGTCACCCGATCTCCCATAGGGTAGAGCGGCGCTCTGGACAGGTCCGTCCCTGCACAGAGATGATGGACCTGTCATCTTCCTGCTCAGCCCTCGATTGCTCCCGCGATCCCCGCTGAGCAATCGGATATCCACGGGGCGGATAAGCACTGATCCGCCCCGTGTGAAAGAGCCTTAAAGGTTATCTTTTTTCTTTTGTAAGGAGAACTGGGATCTGTCAGTTAGGAGCAACGCAGCAGTGTCCCCCTCTGAGACCCAATGTTTTTAATCACTGGATGTACTTTGATTACCTTAATTATTCCAACCAGAGTAGTTTTCATCATTAGCATGCCTTCAGTAAATATGGATATAGCATGGGTTAGCCTGGCCACCTACAAAGTAAACAAAGGATTGCAAAAAGAAACAGTAAAGAGGAACATACACCTAAAACTGACAGTTGAGCTTATTTATTGTAGCAATGCACAGCTCCGTTATCAAGCGTATAAACCCAAAAGAACCATAAAATCAGTGAGGGATGAATTCCGATTGGTCACTGTAATTTGCAGCACTTTAAGGCATGTTGAATAAGCTGGCACATGGACGATGTGATGAAAATATATTGTTGCAGCACTCGTCACTAACCTCATATCTGGCTCCAAGCTGTGCGTAATCTCTTAGCTTGTCCTTGTCCAAGCGTGTTGGAACTTCCATAATATCGTGTGTCTGCAGCTTGATGATTTTAGCCAGAGATGTAAACATGCTTTCTGGAATGATCTGGAGAACCTTTGGTAAAAATTAAAAAGATGGTTAATCCTAGGCAAAGATCTGGGCACTCTAGTATTCAACCATACTTTTAGTTAGACCGACATATAAAGCCCTGGCTTTAAAAAGTTTTGAGAAGGACACAAATATACATTTTCACAAAGTCTGCTGCTCAAAGTTTTTAGATCTTATTTGTCAGCTGGTACTATGGTATACTGAAATATAAATTACAAGCATTTCATAAGTGTCAAAGGCTTGTATTGACAAGTACGTTAAGTTTATTCAAAGAGTCAATATTTGCAGTGTTAACTCTTCTTTTTCAAGGCCTCCGCAATTCACCCTGGCTTTCCGTCAGTCAACTTTTGGACCACATCCTGACTGATGGAAGCCCATTCTTCCATAATCAGTGCTTGGAATTTGTTATTTTTGTTCACCCACCTCTTGAAGATTGACCAAGTTCTCAATGAGATTAAGGTCTGGGGAGTTTCCTGGCCATGGACCCAAAATGTTGATGTTTTGTTCACCAAGCCACTTCGCTATCACTTTTGCCTTATGGCAAGGTGCTCCACCATGCTGGAAAAAGCATTGTTCATCACCAAACTGTTCTTGGATAGTTGGGAGAAGTTGTTCTTGGAGGGTGTTTTTGCACCATTCTTTATTCATGGTTGTGTTCTTAGGCAAAATTGCGAATGAGCCCATTCCCTTGGTTGAGAAGCAACCCCACACATGAATGGTTTAAGGATACTTTACTGCTGGCATGACACAGGACTGATGGTAGCGCTCACCTTTTCTTCTCCGGGCAAGGTATTTTCTGGATGCCCAAAACAATCGGAAAGGGGATTCATCAGAGAAAATGACTTTACCCCAGTCCTCAGCAGTCCAATCCCTGTACCTATTGCAGAAAATCAGTCTGTCCCTGATGTTTTTCCTGGGTAGAAGTGGCTTACCGTATTTATCGGCATATAACACGCACATTAATTTTAAGAGAGAAGTTTCAGGAAAAATACTTAAATTTTAAATAAGGAACTTTGAAGCAAAATAAGGGTCAGCGCCCATTTGCAGTCTCACAAGTGCCATCAATGCAGCCTCATCAGTCCACATCAATGGAGTCTCACAAGTGCCATCAATGCAGCAGCCTCACCATTTCCATCAATGCAGCAGCCTGATCGATGCCCATCTGCAGACTAGAGGGGACAGGGAGGGGGGGGCGGAACAAGCGCCAACAGATTACATACAGTGAGAATCTCCTATTATAGACAGAACAGTCCAATGGCGGCCCAGGAGACGGGACTTCCTATTACAGAGGCCGCCAAGTAAACAGGAGATTCTCACTGTAGGTAATCTGACATCGCTCGTCCCGCCCCCTCCCTGTCCCCTCCGAGGCAGCTAAAATTTAAGTATCGGCGTATAAGATGCGCACGCTATTTGCACCGGATTTTCAGGGTGAAAAAGTGAGTGTTATATGCCAATAAATACAGTATTTGCTGCCCTTATCGCCAGGCCATCCTCCAAAAGATTTTGCCTCACTGTGCATGCGGATGTACTCACACCTGCCTGCTGCCCTTCCTGAGCAAGCTCTGCACTGGTGGTGCCCCGATCCCGCAGCTGAATCAACTGTAGGAGACGGTCCTGGCGCTTGCTGGACTTTCTTGAGCGTCCTGAAGCCTTCTTCACAACATTTGAACCTCTCTCAAAAAGTTTTTGATGATCTGATAAATGGTTGATTGAGGTGCTATCTTAGTAGCAGCAATATCCTTGTCTGTGAATCCCTTTTTGTGCAAAACAATGATGACTGCATGCGTTTCCTTGCAGGTTACCATGGTTAACAGATGAAGAAAAATGGATTTTAAGCACCACCCTCCTTTTAAAACTTTCAGTCTATTCCAACTTAAAGAGGAGTTTCCATTTAAAAAAAAAAAAAAAAAAAAAAAAAAAAAAAAAAGAAAGAAAGAAAGAAAGAAAGAAAAGAAAGAAAGAAAGAAAGAAAAGAAAGAAAAGAAAGAAAGAAAGAAAGAAAGAAAGAAGAAAAAAAAAAGTCAGCAGCTACAAATACTGCAGCTGCTGACTTTAATAATCGGACACTTACCTGTCCCAGGGTCCAGCGATGCCACTGCGCATGCGCGAGCGGCGCTGCGTGCCGTGATTGGCCGCGTAGTCATCTGGGACCTGTCACATGTCCCAGATGACTGACAGGAGGGAAGGGGCAGAGCTGAGCCCTTTCAGCGCCGAGGGGGAAGTGATGTCACCAGCCCAGGCACTGAAGGAGGCAGACTATGAGGGACCCCCTAGCAATAGGCATTTAGAGGCGAGTTGAAAACATTTTTTTTTTTCCAAATGTTTTTTTTTTTTAGGCATTTTAATGATTTTTTTTTTTTTTTGTGCGTGTGCAACACCACTTTAATCAGCATTACAGAGTGATTTCCAGCCTTGTCCTCGTCAACACTGACACCGGTGTTAACGAGAGAATCACTGACGATGTCAGCTTGTCCACTTTGTGGCAGGCCTGAAATGCAGTGGAAATGTTTTTTTGGGGGACTAAGTTCATTTTCATGGCAAAGAGAGACTTTTAAAGTAATTGCAATTCATCTGATCACTCTTTATAACATCCTGGAGTATATGCAAATTGGCATTATAAAAACTGAGGCAAATAATATTTGTATCATTCTCAAAACTTTTGTCCAGACCAGTTGTGAAAATTAAAAATTTGTATCATTCTCAAAACTTTTGTCCAGACCAGTTCTATTAAGATCGTTGGAAATATAACAAATGTGATTATGGCTATGACAAGAGTATGGGAGGCTGCTGTGGGTAATGAGATGTCGGAGCTTGACACTTGTATCAGTTTAAACATATTGCCTGTGTTCTATTTACAGTTAAGACCAGCCTTTCTCAGCAAGAGTTCCATGGAACCCTAGGGTTGCCCCAGAGGTTTATAAGGGTTCCTTGAGCAGATATGTAACCATGAACAACATTGATCTTCATAGCTCTCTGAAAGTTGGGAAATTTAAGGAGCATTCTTCCTAGTAACTATTGCACTAAAGTACTGTGAGCTGTAGATTCTCTAATTAGTAACATGGGGTCCCTGAGAGCCCAAAGTTATTTGAAGGGCTCTCCCATGTTAAAAAGGGTGAAAAAGGCTGGACAATCTTGCTCGCCACGCTCCATCCTGCTGGTTTTTGGTTTGTGATTTGAAAGTTTGGAACTGATAAAACAGCCTATATCCTAAAGAATTTCTATTCTGGGGTTGGCCTTCCTCTCCTGCCACACATTGATGTCTGTGTGAGGTCCTCACAACATTCAGAGGCACCGACGGCACAAAGAAAAAATGTGTTAGTAAGGATGTTCTATTTCCAAATACAGGTATTGTCAGGAGGTGACAAGTCACAATGTTGCAGACTTTCGATTGTGGAACAGTTAAAAGAAAAATTATGTCTCAAAGACATGTTGGCCCGACGAGGATAGTAAAACGATTAAATACCCTATTTTCTGGCATGGACGAAGTCTTTGTACACAGGCAGTTTTTCTTCTTTTTTTAAATTCTATGTGAAATACTCAAAAAAGATATGGACAAGACACATGTGTAACTCACCTTCCTGACATAGGACACCAGCTCCCCAGAATAATATTGGGAAACACTGAGGAGATCGGGGCTGTTTGCCTGGTTGATACGAAGTAGAGGCAAGTCAAGGGCAGAAGCCAGCTGTAAGAGAGGGAGAGAGCGAGGGAATTATTATTTTAAAAGTTGAAGCAATTTGCCTTCCCGCAGTGCGGGTTGAGAAGCCAATGTCTCGATGGCTAAATCTTTGATACTAGTCCCTGATGGATTAATGTGACAGCCCAGCCAAACCTTTTTTTTTGTTTGTTTAGTTTTCCATAGAGTGTGGAAGGGTTAAAACATCTGTCAGACTTAAAGGATAAGTTCACCTCTCTGAACATGTTACACATGCATTTAGGATGGAAAGCGAGAAATGCCCTAGGGCAGGGATTTGCAATTAGCGGATCCCTTTCCTAGGGGTGGGACTTTAAAAAGGCACTCAATAGTAATACACTAGAGTAATTAAAACGTCAATTTATTAAAAGAGGGAGTCCACCTAAAAATAAATATAAAAAAATAAAAATAAATTAAAAGCCAGCAGCTACAAATACTGCAGCTACTGACTTATAATAAATGGACACTTACCTGTCCCAGGGTCCAGCGATGTCGGCAGCCGAAGCCGAGCAATCAGTCGGTTCTCGGCTGCTGCCGCCGCCATTCTCATTGAGGGAATCAGGAATTCAAGTGTTTCGGCTTCACTTCCCGATTCCCTATTGTGCATGCGCGAGTCGCGCCGTAAGTGGTCCCCGCTGTCTCCTGGGACCGTGTGTTTCCCAGGAGACAGCGGGGGGAGGGTGCGGGAAGGGGCGTGACTCTATTCCTGGAAGCGGGTGCAGATACCTGTATTATCCCCCCTCAAAAGGTGCCAATTGTGTCACCGGAGGGGGGGGGGAGAGGAATCAGATGAGCGGAAGGGGTGGAACTCCGCTTTAAGTAGATAATGATAAAATAGAAAACATGGAATGCACGTGACCTAAACAACTGGAAATGCATCATAACAAAGGTACATGACAATACAGGTCATCAACCTGTATTGTCATGTACCTTTGTTATGATGCATTTCCAGTTGTTCAGGTCACGTGCATTCCATGTTTTCTGATTTATCATCATCTACTTAATTAATTGACTTTTTAATTACTCTATTGTATTACTACTGTGTGCCTTTATAGTCCCACCCATAGGGGATTTCTCGATATATCACATCTGGGAAGAATAATCACCAATAATTAGGGTGCAACAAGTAACATGTTCAGCGCCCCCCTCACCCCCCTAACCTGTGCAGGGGATCCAATCTCTGCACCAGCTGTCATATTTCCAAAATGACTCCGCCTGCACAGCCACGTCCTTCGTTCACTTGAATCTGTAAATGAGAAAACTACAAAGTTCCATCTACACCGCAGAGGACAGACTTGTAGTTTGAATGGGTCCCAAGTGTGCTGATCAGCACGCTCTCTTAGCCCCCGTACACACGGTCGGAAATTCCAACGGAAAATGTCCGATCGGACCATGTTGTCGTAAAATCCGCCCGTGTGTGGGCTCCATCTGACTTTTTTCCGTCGGAATTTCCGAAAGGATTAAATTTGAGATCCTGCTCTCAAATATTCCGACAACAAAACCCAAATCAGTCTTTTTCCGATCGTGTGTAGAGAATTCCGACGGACAAAGTGCCACGCATGCTCAGATCAAATTAGGAGACCAAAGCTACTGGCTACTTAGCCTCTACGTAGTTCCGTCGTAGGCAACAAATGTCACCACGTTCAGAATGATCGGATTTTCCGACAACTTTGTCCGACCGTGTGTATGCAACACCAGTGTCGGACAAAATCCGACGGATTTTGTGGTCGGAATTTTCGACCGTGTGTACAGGGGCTTAGTCCATTCACATGCCCTCCCCTCCAGCTTACAAGCCGACAGTCTGTACAGAGATCCGGGCTGAAAGCTGTAATGGGGAGTTTGCAGGAGTCTAAAATTGCATCTGCGATCTTCTGATTGCAGGTGCAAAACTTTGCAGGGTCCTGAAAAAACAAAACAAAAAAAAAAAACAAATGCACATTTATTTAATCTGCAAAAAAATGTGCATTTATTATTATTTTTTTTTTATAAAAGGTGAAAGCCTTGAAGAAGATGTCCCCTCACTATCCAACAGAGATACTTCCTTACTCTATCCAAAACTGAAAAAGACTTTTGACCTACATGAGATCAGACAGACTTATTTGTGTCAGAAATACGTAACAGGTACCATAATACCTGTACTTGCAATTTACACTTCTCCCATGTGCAAGGCAGCCTCCCAACGCCCCTGGGAGCTATGGAGAATCTTTTAACATCTTTTTCCTTTGAGAACTTTGCTCTGACTTATGGGCCTGGCGCAGTACCTGTATCTCACAACTTGGTGCAGCGCCTATAAAGCTAGGACAGTGGTGCCATACTTTGTCCTCAGATAGCCAAGGGAGGAGGCTAGGGCTATGCGGAAAGTTGAAAAGGGAATTTGGAGCTTTTAGGGATGCATTCCACTGGGTCCGGGGGGTTGCTGTAAACAAATGCATTTCCAAATACCAGTAGTATTGGGTACCTTGTGTTGCCTGCTGTTTGAACAAATTCTGATATTTTTACACTTTTGCCAGAACACATTCACTTCAAAAGGCCAACACTGGACAAAATTTATTTTTAGATATAGTGGGGGAATAATTACAAAAATGTTTATTTCACATTAGGTAGATAAACCCTCAATTCCATTGTCAGCATCACCAAGACAAAAATTTGGTGAATCTGTGTCACTGCCAGAGCAAGATACAGAATAAAGAGCAACTTTCTGTCCCTCCGACCTCCTGTCACTAGGATAAAAAATCCCAGCATAAAATAAATGTTTTAACTGGATCTGTACATTGAATAAAGACACCATACCATATTAGATGTAAGGTTACTTGCCTTTAGGAAAGTGGCTCTGAGTTTTGTCACCATGAATGGACTGGCTCTTATACTTTCCTGCATAATAGATGTGAAACTAAAGCGAAAAAAATAAATAATTAAAAAAAAAAAAAAAAAAAAAAACACAATATAAATATATACGTGCTTGAAAAACATTTAGCTTAATAATTCCTGTTTGAAGTAGTCGCCCTACAGACAAACCTGTCAGAATACAAATAAGGGAGCGCATTGTTAAATTGTTAAATTGTTAAAAGGAGAGGGCCAGCCGGGAATTTTTTTTTTATAAAAAGTCAGCAGCTACAAACACTGTAGCTGCTGACTTTTAATAAGCACACTTACCTGCGCTGGGTGCCCGCGATGTCGGCCGACCGTCCCTCGGCGCCGCCATTCCAACTAAGGGAAACAGGCAGTGGAGCCTTACGGCTTTCACTGCCCATTTCCTACTGCGCATGCGTGAGTCGCGCAGCACTTCATGAATGGGGCGCTCTGTGTTGTGGGACACACAGTTCCCAGAACACACTGCGCCCCATTCACTAGAAGACGACGCGAGGAGAAGACTGAAGATCACCACGGAAGAGGCAGATTAGGACGATCTGCCTAGCAACAGCCATTTCTGGTAAGTTAAAAAAAAAAAAAATTATTTTCCCCCCTCCAAATTTTTAGGAACATTTTAATGCAATTTTTTTTTTTTTAGGGTGGCCCTCCACTTTAATGAGCTTGTTCGTGGATAGAGAGTCTCTAATCTAAAATGAGCCAAATACCCATGTTTGTATGTTTAAAGCTGAAATTGAATCTAATTATACAGTGCCTTGAAAAAGTATTCATACCCCTTGACATTTTCCACATTTTTCCACATTTTGTCATGTTACAACTAAAAATATAAATGTATTTTATGTCATAGACCAAAGTGGCACATAATTGTGAAGAGGAAGAAAAAATATAAATGGTTTTCAATTTTTTTTACAAATAAATATGTGAAAAGTGTGGGGTATATATGTATGGCGCCCCCCTGAGTCAATACTTTGTAGAACCACCTTTCACTGCAATTACAGCTCTAAGTCTTTTTGGGGATGTCTCTACCAGCTTTCCACATCTAGAGAGTGACATTTTTGCCCATTCTTCTTTGCAAAATAGCTCAAGCTCTGTCAGATTGGATGGAGAGCGTCTGTGAACAGCAATTTTCAAGTCTTGCCACAGATTCTCAATTGGATTTAGGTCAGGACTTTGACTGGGCCATTATAACACATGAATATGCTTTGATCCAAACTAATGTATTTAATTGGGATTTGTAATGTGATGGACCAACACAAAGTGGTACATAATTATAAAGTGGAAGTACAATGCTAAATTGTTTTCAAAATGTTTTACAAATAAATATCTGAAAAGTGTAGTGCGCATCTGTATTCAGCCTTTACTCTAATGCCGCGTACACACGGTCGGAATTTCCGACGGAAACAGTCCGATGGGAGCTTTTCAACGGATTTTCCGACCGTGTGTATGCCCAGCTGTCTTTTTCTGTCGGAATTTCCGACGGACTTTGGATTGAGAACCTGTTCTCAATTTTTCCGACGGAAAACCTTTCTATCGGATTTTCCGATTGTGCGTATGCAATTCCGACAATCAAAATTCCGACGCATGCTCGAATTGAAAGGTGGTTCTACAAAGTATTGACTCAGGGAGGCGCCATACATATATACCCCACACTTTTCACATATTTATTTGTAAAAAAAAATTTGAAAACCATTTATAATTTTTCTTCCTCTTCACAATTATGTGCCACTTTGGTCTATGACATAAAATACATTTATATTTTTGGTTGTAACATGACAAAATGTGGAAAATCTCAAGGGGTATGAATACATTTTTAAAGCACTGTATTTTTTCAGAAGAAGAAGAAGAAGAAAGAAGAAAGAAGAAAAATCCAATGAATGAAAGGGGTGGACCAGGGACAGTAAAGCTGGGGAGTTAAAGAGCTGGAGCTGCACATCCTCCAGCCAGGAAACGAGGCATGCTCCATCTAAATTTTTGCAGCTTCTACTGCACACTGTGAGCAGTGAAATAGAGTAAGCAAATTCAGTACATGAGAGGAGTCTGCACAATTGTGCAAGATTGAAGGGAAGGGCTGGAACTCAGCTTTAAAAGAGCACTCACCTGTCAATCAGTTGCCAGGCAAAGGACAGGTCACCCACAATCTGCATGGTTATGAGCACCTCCTCTTTGATATTAATGGTGCGAATCATCTGATGCAGAAACTTCCTGGTGTCAGCCAGGAACTGGCAAATCTGAAGGTTACTCTCCAGCTGGTGAAACTCCTGAACCTACAGAAAGAGATAATATGAAGAACAATATAAGAAAAGTTACCACTAAACTATGGAGATTGTTCACATCTCCACTCCAAGTCAGAAGTCTGCAATAAGGAATAGCTGGAACTCAAACCTCTTCCAAAGCCTGTATGAGCTGCACAGTCTTCCGTCCCGCTGCTGTAGAATCATCATAGCTTAGGGACTGGATTTGTTTGGAGATCTCACGAAACCAGGCCTGCAGATTCTCTGCAGAAAAAAAGGACAGAAGGTCAGTGTCTGGCTTTTATATATAAAAAAAAAGTGATCAACTGAACATTCAACCCCGTGGTGTCTGGTGCTCAAAATTTTTAGTTGGGTGCAAACAAACTGAAAAATACTGAACCCCCCCCATCAATTGCATCCTCACTGTGCCCGTCATATGCAGCCACTGTGCCCGTCATATGCAGCCACTTGTGCCCAGGAAATGCAGGCATCACTTCACTAACCCCCCCCCCCCCCGCGGCAGGTCTGGCGGCACTTACCGCTCCTCTCCTGGAGCAAAGGGGCTCTCCCCGGTGGCTCTTCTGTCAGGGGGGGAGCGGTGCCCGTGCGCCCACAACGCACATGCCGCCACTGATTCAACCAAAAGATAAAATGTATGCAAACCATCACGGGTGGAAAAGGCTGGCACAGCTAAGCAAGGGTGGAAAGATTGCAAAATACCAATTTTGAGAAACAGTTCGTTCAACCTTTTTATAAACTTATAAACTTAAAGTGATCAGAGTTTCTCAACCAAGGTTCCTCCGGTGGTTGCTGGGGGTTCCTTGAGAAATTAGCAATTTCTGCCTCTCAGAGAAGTTCCCACTGCCACCATTGATATTTTTAGCTATCTGTAAGGGGTAATTCTCCCCAGTGTCCACAAATGTAAGGAGCATTCTTCCCACTGACCATCACACTAATGTGTTGAAAAGGTTGAGAAAGGCTGCCTTAGATACAGTATACCCAGTGAAGTGACTGGCCTAGGGTGATACAGAGATAAAAACAAATCCTCCCACATAGGTTGTACCGATTTATCTGCTATCTTGTCTCTTCTACATAAGTGCTGAATTTATACAGCTTGTCTAAGCTATCAGAAAAAAGGGGCGGGGAGTAAAGAGCTGGAATTACACACTGCAGAGCTCAGTGAGGAGAGCTCAGAACTGATTGGAAGAAACACACCCCCTTCACACAGTTCATGGGAACATATCAGGGGCTGTCCATCTGCTATAGCTCCCTCCCCTGTCACATTTTTTCTCTTGGTTTCAGGAAAACTTGTCAGAAAAAGTGATTCATGCTGATAGAGGAAGGAAGCAGCAGACAGAAATGACACTTAGAGCCTCTTAATTGAAACAAGTACACACTATAGAGGGATATGCTTTGTTCATTTTTCATGTCGGCGGTTTACAACCACTTTAAAAAAAAAAAAACACTTTAAAATTCTTGTTCTATGGCTATTCATGCTTTTTTTTTGTTTGCAACCTGACCACAGTTTGTTCCCTCATTTCAGTGGGTCCTGCAGTATATTTTGCCAAAAAGCATAGCTGCTCACATTGTCTCTGTTCCATGACACATCTCACCATCTGTCACCCCATCTCCCCAGCTGAACCCCCAGTCACATCACCAGAATCACACGCATTTCTCCCTAGGATTTAATCAGGACCACTTGACCCAGTTCAATGCAACAAACAATGGTCTTTGCCAGTGTTTCTCAACCTTTTTTTCAGCCAGGGCCCCCTTTAAATAATTATGGACACTCTTGAGGCACCCCATTCTAAAATGTAAACACTATTCTAATAGTTTTACATAATGCAGCAACATTCACAAATCCAAGTAGGACACCCAACGTTAGAGGTGATTTATTCTATACAGTATCTCACAAAAGTGAGTACACCCCTCACATTTTTGTAAATATTTTATTAATATCTTTTCATGTGACAACACTGAAGAAATTACACTTTGCTACAATGTAAAGTAGTGAGTGTACAGCTTGTATAACAGTGTAAATTTGCTGTCCCCTCAAAATAACTCAACACACAGCCATTAATGTCTAAACCGCTGGCAACAAAAGTGAGTACACCCCTAAGTGAAAATGTCCAAATTGGGCCCAAAGTGTCAATATTTTGTGTGGCCACCATTATTTTCCAGCACTGCCTTAACCCTCTTGGGCATGGAGTTCACCAGAGCTTCACAGGTTGCCACTGGAGTCCTCTTCCACTCCTCCATGATGACATCACGGAGCTGGTGGATGTTAGAGACCTTGCGCTCCTCCACCTTCCGTTTGAGGATGCCCCACAGATGCTCAATAGGGTTTAGGTCTGGAGACATGCTTGGCCAGTCCATCACCTTTACCCTCAGCTTCTTTAGCAAGGCAGTGGTCGTCTTGGAGGTGTGTTTGGGGTCATTATCATGTTGGAATACTGCCCTGCGGCCCAGTCTCTGAAGGGAGGGGATCATGCTCTGCTTCAGTATGTCACAGTACATGTTGGCATTCATGGTTCCCTCAATGAACTGTAGCTCCCCAGTGCCGGCAGCACTCATGCAGCCCCAGACCATGACACTCCCACCACCATGCTTGACTGTAGGCAAGACACACTTGTCTTTGTACTCCTCACCTGGTTGCCCCACACACGCTTGACACCATCTGAACCAAATAAGTTTATCTTGGTCTCATCAGACCACAGGACATGGTTCCAGTAATCCATGTCCTTAGTCTGCTTGTCTTCAGCAAACTGTTTGCGGGCTTTCTTGTGCATCATCTTTAGAAGAGGCTTCCTTCTGGGATGACAGCCATGCAGACCAATTTGATGCAGTGTGCAGCGTATGGTCTGAGCACTGACAGGCTGACCCCCCCACCCCTTCAACCTCTGCAGCAATGCTGGCAGCACTCATACGTCTATTTCCCAAAGACAACCTCTGGATATGACGCTGAGCATGTGCACTCAACTTCTTTGGTTGACCATGGCGAGGCCTGTTCTGAGTGGAACCTGTCCTGTTAAACCTCTGTATGGTCTTGGCCACCGTGCTGCAGCTCAGTTTCAGGGTCTTGGCAATCTTCTTATAGCCTAGGCCATCTTTATGTAGAGCAACAATTCTTTTTTTCAGATCCTCAGAGTTCTTTGCCATGAGGTGCCATGTTGAACTTCCAGTGACCAGTATGAGAGAGTGAGAGCGATAACACCAAATTTAACACACCTGCTCCCCATTCACACCTGAGACCTTGTAACACTAAGAGTCACATGACACCGGGGAGGGAAAATGGCTAATTGGGCCCAATTTGGACATTTTCACTTAGGGGTTGTACTCACTTTTGTTGCCAGTGGTTTAGACATTAATGGCTGTGTGTTGAGTTATTTTGAGGGGACAGCAAATTTACACTGTTATACAAGCTGTACACTCACTACTTTACATTGTAGCAAAGTGTCATTTCTTCAGTGTTGTCACATGAAAAGATATAAAAAAATATTTACAAAAATGTGAGGGGTGTACTCACTTTTGTGAGATACTGATGACCCCATTTTGGAAAGTAGACACCCCAAGCTATTTGCTGAGAGGCATGTTGAGCCCATTGAATATTTTTTTTTTTAGTCCCAAGTGATTGAATAAAGACAAAATAAAAAATAATTTTTTTTTTCTTCAAAAAGTTGTCACTAAATTATATATTGCTCACACATGCCATAGTTATATGTGGAATTGCACCCCAAAATACATTTTGCTGCTTCTCCTGAGTATGGGGATACCACATGTGTGGGACTTTTTGGGAGCCTAGCCGGTACGGGGCCCCGAAACCCAAGCACCGCCTTCAGGATTTCTAAGGGTGCAAATTTTTGATTTCACTCCTCACTACCTATCACAGTTTCGAAGGCCATAAAATGCCAAAATAGCACAAAACCCCCCCAAATGACCCCATTTTGGAAAGTAGACACCCCAAGCTATTTGTTGAGAGGCATGGTGAGTATTTTACAGCTCTCATTTGTTTTTGAAAATGAAGAAAGTAAAGAAAAAAATTTTTTTTTTTTCTTTTTTCAATTTTCAAAACTTTGTGACAAAAAGCGACATCTGCAAAATACTCACAATACCTCTCAGCAAATAGCTTGGGGTGTCTACTTTCCAAAATGGGGTCATTTTGGGGGGTTTTATGCCATCTGGGCATTCCATGGCCTCCGAAACTGTGATTGGCAGTGAGAAGTGAAATAAAAAAAATTACTCCCTTAGAAAGCCTGAAGGCGGTGCTTGGTTTTTGGGGTTCCGTACGCAGCTAGGCTCCCAAAAAGTCCCACACATGTGGTATCCCCGTACTCAGGAGAAGCAACAGAATGTATTTTGGGGTGTATTTCCACATATGCCCATGACATGTTTGAGCAATATATCATTTAGTGACAACTTTTTGTAAAAAAAATATATATATTTTTTTTTTTCATTATTCAATCTCTTGGGACAAAAAAAAAAAATATTTAATGGGCTCAACATTGCTCTCAGCAAATAGCTTGGGGTGTCTACTTTCCAAAATGGGGTCATTTGGGGGGGGTTTGAACTGTCCTGGCATTTTATGCACAACATTTAGAAGCCTATGTCACACGTCACCCACTCTTCTAACCACTTGAAGACAAAGCCCTTTCTGACACTTTTTGTTTACATGAAAACATATTTTTTTTTTGCAAGAAAATTACGTTGAACCCCCAAACACTATATATATTGTTAAAGCAAAGGCCCTACAGATTAAAATGGTGGGTGTTGCATTTTTTTTTTCCACACAGTATTTGCGCAGCGATTTTTCAAACGCATTTTTTGTGGAAAAAATACACTTTTTTTTATTTTAATGCACTAAAACACACTATATTGCTCAAATTTTTGATGAATAAAAAATATGATCTTAGGCCGAGTACATGGATACCAAACACGACATGCTTTAAAATTGCGCACAAACACGCAGTGGCGACAAACTACATACATTTTTAAAAGCCTTTAAAAGCCTTTACATGATACCACATTAGATTCACGGAGGAGGTCTACTGCTAAAATTACTGCCCTCGATCTGACCTTCGCGGTGATACCTCACATGCATGCTGCAATTGCTGTTTACATATGACGCCAGACCAACGCTTGTGTACGCCTTTGCGCAAGAGAAGGGGGGGCAGGGGTGCTTTTTTTTTTTTTTTTTTCGTTTTTTTTTTTTATTTATTTAGCTTTTTTATTCTATTTTTAAACTGTTCCTTCCATTTTTTTTCTTTGTTATGATTTTTATTGTTATCTCAGGGAATGTAAATATCCCCTATGATAGCAATAGGCAGTGACAGGTACTCTTTTTTTGAAAAAAATTGGGGTCTATTAGACCCTAGATCTTTCCTCTGCCCTCAAAGCATCTGACCACACCAAGATTGGTGTGATAAAATGCTTTCCCAATTTCCCCAATGGCGCGGTTTATATCCGGGAGGGGGGACATTCCCTCCTACTGCTTGTAAAAGCAGTCTAGAGGCTAATTACCCGCTAGAATTGCTTTTACATGAAAGCCGATCACTGGCTGAAAAGAATGATACCAAGATGATACCTAAACCTGCAGGCATCATTCTGGTATAACCATTCAAAGTCCAGCAACATACTGGACATATATTGTAATCTTTTTCCGCGCTGCAACTGAATGGCGCACCTGAAAACAAAAAAATGCTTAACACTAAAACACAGTAAACAAAATTACATACCTGAAAAGCAAGCATGATAAAACATGATAAAACATAATAAAACATTGCAGAATAGAATGGAGTAAAAAAAGAGCAACAATAGAGAGAGAGAGAGAACAATAAAACGACAACTATTTTTGTTTTTTTTATTTTTTTGAGATTCACAGGTAAAAAAGCTCCTGACTGTTAGCGACTGAATCAAAACGCTACCACAAAAAAAATGTTAGCGATCGCAGGGATCAGGCCTGACTCTGCGAACGCTGCAGTTATGTGTGCTTAGTGTTTTGTAAGTGACAGTGATCGATCGATACTGCACTTGGGTGGGCTGGGCTGGGCGGAGGGGGAAAACGCAGGTGCTAGCAGGTATCTGGGCTGATCCCGCTAACAATGCGTTTTTTTGGAACCCTAAACTGCTGGGACGCTAGTATAGATCTGATCAGATCAGATATTGATCTGTTCAGATACTATACCACTAAGGGAGGTGTATGCTTTGCGCGTGGGTGTTTGCGGTACTGGCACTAACCTGGGGCGACGCAGACCTTATTTGACCCTAAAACCTAATTGATATCACCCGCCGGGCGATCAGGGGGTTAAACCGTTATTGGGTAATAAATGGCGGGTGCCCTGACAGTATAAAAAAACAAGCTAACTAACCAGCGTCACCCGTAACAGTAATACAAAAAAAAACTGGTTACCTAGCGACACTAATGCAGGGATCAGAAAAACGATCGCTTAGTGACACTGGCAAAAGGGGGTGAAAGGGTTAACTAGGGGCAATCAGGGGGTTAAACCTTTATTAGGTAATATATGGGGGTACCTGACGCTATATAAAAACCTGACGGGGAACCTAAATAACGAAATAACTAACTGGCTAACCAGCGTCACCAGTGACAGTTATACAGTGATCACTGGTGAAAGGGTTAACTCTAGGGGCAATCAGGGGGTTAAAACCTTTAGGTTGTAATATGGGGGTACCTGACCTATAAACCTATTTATGAACCTATATAAACATGGCGGTTAACGTAAAAAAAAACTGGTTACCTAGCGACACTAATGCAGCGATCAGAAAAACGATCGCTTAGTGACACTGGCAAAAGGGGGTGAAAGGGTTAACTAGGGGCAATCAGGGGGTTAAACCTTTATTAGGTAATATATGGGGGTACCTGACGCTATATAAAAACCTGACGGGGAACCTAAATAACGAAATAACTAACTGGCTAACCAGCGTCACCAGTGACAGTTATACGGTGATTACTGGTGAAAGGGTTAACTCTAGGGGCAATCAGGGGGTTAAAACCTTTATTTAGGTTGTAATATGGGGGTACCTGACCTATAAAACTATTTATGAACCTATATAAAACATGGCGGTTAAAATAAAAAAAAAAATGGTTACCTAGCGACACAATGCAGCGATCAGAAAAACGATCGCTTAGTGACACTGGCAAAAGGGGTTGAAGGGGTTAACTAGGGGCAATCAGGGGGTTAAACCTTTATTAGGGGGGGGTAGGGGGCTACCTAGGACCTAAAACTAACTGCCCTGACAGTTATTACAGTCACACTGACACTAAATGCAGTGATCAGTAAATAAATGATCACTGCAATTAGTGACACTGTGACTGGGGGGGGAGGGGGTGATCTGGGGGGTGATCAGGGGGTGACAGGGGGGTGTTTTGTGTGCCTAACTGTACTGGTGTCAGTGTAGTGTTGTGCACTAACCTGTACATGTTCGCCGCTCGGCGTCTCCGGTCACATAGACCGGCGCACCGAGCGTGACATCACTTCCGCCTTCCTGTCTATACAATAGACAGGAAGGGGAAGCTTTTCATTCGCCAGGAGCGATCGCGAGGGGGTGGCCAGAAACCACTGGCCGTCCCCTCGTCCCGGATCGCTCCTGAAGCGATGCCGACCGTCCC
>CM053030.1:45647302-45669875 GCA_028564925.1 Lithobates sylvaticus
GGAGAAATTTGCATATTATTCTGCTGCCTCTTTTTTTGTTTTTTGCCCAGTCACATGTTGGGGGGGGGGGGGGCAATACCTATAAACATTCTGTCCCTGCAGCAGAGAAAAGTCGGCTCTCCTGTCCTGTCAGAAAGGGCTGTGCAGAGCTATGTAAACCTCAAAGTTATATGTATTTCATCAGTTGTATTTATTTTTGGCTGTTTGCTTGGAATTCAGCTTTAAAGTATACTGTAACTCACGCCAGACCATTTTTTTTTTTTAACGTTCTGGGTAGACTGGGGAAGGGTTAGAACCCCTGTCACATTTTTATTGCTGTCTGTCTTCCTCTGAATTTTTTAAATATATGTAAATAGATTGTGGCAGGATAGTGATTTGCATAAAGTGGGGGAACCTGCTTGTTACTTCATATAAACATCCCCAATGTCATTGGTGTCATGGTTGTATTTTCTCCTTTTTACCCCAGCAGTAATAGAGTAATACATTTGATTTAATTTTTTATTTATTTTTTTATTTTTTTCCCCACAGGGACCTGAGAATTTTGAGGGGAAACTGGAAGCCAAACTGGAACTTCAGGACCTGGATGAGGAGTTTCGAGAGAACAACATAGAAATCCTTTCAAGATTCTATTTGGCCTTTGAGAGTGTTCACAAGTACATTTTGGATTTAAATAGGTACAGTTATCAGTCTTTTGTCATTATTATATTTTTGGGCACTTTCACACTGATCAGCACTCGGACGTCGGCGGCAAAGCTCTGCTATTTTTAGCGGCGCTTTACCGTAATTTTCGCAGCGCTTTTCGGCCGCTAGCGGGGAGCTTTTAACCCTTGCTAACGGTTGAAAAATGGTTAAAAGCGCCCGCAAAGCATTGATTTCAATGGGAAGGGGCGCTTTAGGAGCGGTGTCCTAAAGCACCTCAAAGATGTTGCTTGCAGGACTTTTTCTGACGTCCTGCCAGCGCCACCCCTCCAGTGTGAAAGCACTCAGGCTTTCACATGGGAGTGAAAGGAGTGGCACTTTTTCACGGGCGCTTTGCAGGCAATATTTTTAGAAATAGAATTAAAAAAAAACAGCGCTCAAATGGGATCATGAGAAAAGTTTAATTGTAAGACTGCTCTAATGACAGAACAGAGCAGGAAACAGTTCAATAGGACATACTGTTCAGATCTTTGAAAGAATGTAGTGAAACCAAAATGTAAAATTAAAAGTTACAGCATTGCACCATACCGCCTCAGGTCCTGATGACTGGGGATGTGTCAAGATGTTACTAATCCTTCACTTGTTGCTGTATGCAAGGGCCGGCTTAACACTCCATATGCAAAGGAAGCAGATGATGTTGTGGAGGGGAAGGGAGAAAGGCACTCTCCTCGATGGTGGCAACAAATACCGCTGGATACAGGGAAGGAGGATGGAATAAGCAATGGTGATGTTATCCTGTGCTTCCTCAGCCGTCAGCGCTAAGGGCATCACACATCTCGTTGTAGGGGAGGGAGGAAGCACTCAGCCTGAAGCCCCGGAAGAGGAAAGGCACCGCCGCTGGTCTGTAGCACAGGACGGCGGGGCGCACGCTGCTGGGGTTGCTATGGCGACCGTGACTTAATAGTTTCACGCGCATGCGCTTTATCAAAGTCACGGGAGCCATAGTGTGGATGAATTTTAAAGATGAAAAGGCGCCAAAAACGGGGGAAAAAGAGGGAGGGATGTGATTAGTAACATCAATTAACCCCCTGTTTTCACTTCCCTTGTGATATTTGCATAGACATTAGACATGACAATACAAACGCTACTTTCCTATAGCAACACAAACGGAAAAACTTATTATAAAAAATTAATTAATTCGTAAATAATAATGAATATAAAAATATAAAAATATAAAAAAATAGAAATATAAAAAATAAAAAAAAAAATAAAAATAGAAATATAAATAAAAATAGAAATATAAATAAAAAATAGAAATAGAAATAAAAATGAAGGGAAAAAATTAATAGTAAAAGTATATCATAATAAATCAATAATCAATATTTAATATGATCACGCCATGATATTTTTAGCGCTATAGCGCCTCAGTGTGGAAGGGGTCTAAAGGACAACTTCACCTTTTTAGTGAAGTTGTTCTTCAATAAATTCCCTCATTGCACTGAGTGAAGCCAGCCTGGGATTCCTTTCTGATTCAGCAAGCTTTCCTCTCACCTCGCCCTGGCCACCTACTCTTTATGTTTGTGTGAAGAATAAAGTGAGTAGGAAAGATTGCTGGTTTGGGAAGGAAGGTAAGTACAGTGTGGTTCAAAAAGAATGGTGCAAAAGTAAAGCTGATATATTTATAACGGAATGACCCTAACATAACTGTATTAACCTGAAATCACACAATCACTGTCCAGGTTTTACCTCTGCAGTACAAATGTTCGATGTGAGCCCCATTAGCGACGCGGCAGATGTTGAGATGAGGATACTCCAGTTCTGTCCAGACTTGTTCCAGCATGTCCTGCGATGTTCAGAAAACATAAAAACACCAAACCAGCGCTGTCCCCATAGGCAACACACAAAATGTAACATCTGTATAAAAGTCTATATACAAAGTTCACCTTGCTCTAGGTGCTGCAGCTCTCTCAAACATCCACTGGGTGGCAGATTTGATCTGAAACATACAAAGAAAAGAGTGCGCAAAGCTGCCCTAGTGTGATACTGTTTAATACTAGAATACAAATTCAAATTAAAAAGGGTTACACTCACAAACATGGATCTGAAAATCGCATGTACAGCAAGGTGGATGTCTCTTCTCCTGGCCTGATAGAATGAGTTGGCTCACAAAAACGAGTGATGTGAATGGGGGATGTATAGAGCAGACTCCACTTCTTCCTCATGTGGAGTGGAGTCCGTTCTATGCATCCCTCATTCACATCACAAATTTTTGGGAGCCAACCAATTCTATCAGGCCAGGAGAGGAGACATCCACCTTGCTGTACATTGCGATTTTTAGATCCATGTTTGTGAGTGTAACCCTTTTTTTCATTTTAATTTGTATTCTAGTATTAAACAGTATCACACTAATGCAGCTTTGCGATCTTTTCTTTGTATGTCCTGGGATGTTGACTCCATTGCTTCTGTGATGCGTCATCTCAGGTCATTCAGATCCTGTGGCATGGGGGGCACATACACCAAGAGCAACGTTGGTGAATTGTTCTTTCCTGCACCGCTGTTTCAAAGTTTTAGGGCAGGGATGGCAGACCTTGGCCCCCCCCAGATGTTTTGGAACTACATTTCCCATGATGCTCATGCACTCTGCGGTGTAGTTGAGCATTATGGGAAATGTAGTTCCAAAACATCTGGGGTGCCAAGGTTCGCCCCCACTGTGTTAGGGTATCGTTCAGGTATTGGCGAACATCCAAGTCCAAGAGAGGAGCTCCGTCCTGCTGAAGGACTAGGTTGGACAGCTCTTCCTCCATCTGTAGCATAAGCCATTCTGTAATCATGTCTAAAAATTTGTAGCAAGAGTGACAACAATGGTAAATGGCAGTCATCTGTCGTGTCACCAACTCACATTTAAGGTTTGTAGTGCAGAGGTAAAACTTTTCATGCTAATACAGTTCTCGGGTTCATTCCGTTAGAAATAAATCAGCTTTACTTTTGCACCATTATTTTTGAATCTCACTGTATTATGCCTGGGGGACTCCATTCAGGGAGGTCATGGAACTAAAGTGGTTCTAAAGGCTGAAGGTTTTTTACCTTCATGCACACTATTTCTGAAGATATAAAAAAAAACGTTAGTATTCAGCTCCCCCCGCAGTTCCCCCTAATACTTAATTAAAGCGGAGTTCCACCCAAAAGTGGAAGTTCCACTTATCTGATTCCTCCCCCCTCCGGTGCCACAATTGGCACCTTTTAGGGGGGAGGGGGGTGCAGATACCTGTCTAATGCAGGTATCTGCACCCACTTCCGGGAATAGACTCCCACGGGAGTCACCCCCCCCTTGCTGTCTCCTGGGAAACACACGGGTCTCAGCAGATAGCGGGACCATTTAGGACGCGCATGCGCAGTAGGGAACCGGGAAGTGAAGCTGTAATCGCTTCACTTCCTGATTCCCTCACTGAGAATGGCGGCAGCAGCCGAGAGCCGAGCGATTGATCGGCTTCAGCTGCCGACATCGCTGGACTCCAGGAAAGGTAAGTGTCCATTTATTAAAAGTCAGCAGCTGCAGTATTTGTAGCTGCTGGCTTTTAATAATTTTTTTTTAGGCGCACTCCCTCTTTAATACAAAAATAATACTGCGCTCGTGAAAGATTATTCATTGTGAAGAAAAGCAGCACCACAAATGTGAGATATTGCCACAAAAACAAGAAACAAAATAAAAGTGTGTCGCGCTAAAGTGTTTGATATTAAAAAATTATTGAAAAAAGTACAAATGAATAGTCCAAAAAAAGTTTCTCTCAGATGGACCGTAATGGTCAAATGGCAAACTCTGAGATTCAATCGTGGATAAGATGCATCCAATCCCTTCACCAAGTGAACACGCCGCCGCCACCATAATAAGTTGGATTCTTACCGGAAAGCCTGGACCCTTTATTATGAAGGGTCAAACAGGCTTGATGTATATATCCCGGTAGAGGTCATCAGTAGGGGATATATAAAGCAGCCACATCAGGATCAGTTCCAGAGTATCTGGGTGACTCCACCCAAACAACGATCTTGCAGCCAGATCTAAATAAAACCTAAAACACTGTAAAACCTCTTAAGGGTTGCATTTAATATAAAGTATTGCTGTTACACGTATCCATAGTAAAAACAGCATTGCATGGTAAAAAGGTGGCCGCTACAGAGCATCCAAACGTGTAAAAATGCGAGATAGCAGGAACAAACAACTCTGCCCGATCCGTTTCATCAACAATCTCAATTCAGCAATGTGCACGAGAGCAGCTGCTCACCTGGGTATCTGCCTTCTCATTGGCTGAGAGACAGCAGCGGGAGCTATTGGCTCCCACTGCTGTCAATCACAGCCAGTGAGGTGGGGTGGGGAGGGCAGGCCCAAGCCCTGTTCTGTGTTTCTTATGGACACGCATACGAGGCTAGGGAGCAAGCACGCACAAGTGCCCCCATAGCAAGTGGCACTCGGAGAGGAGGAGGAGCCAGGAGTGCTGGTGGGGCAGCCAAGAAGAGGAGGATCGAGGCTGCTCTGTGCAAAACCACAGAGCAGGTAAGTAATGCATGTTTTTGTTTGTGTTTTTTTTTTTTTTTTTTTTTTTAAATGCCTTTTAATAAAGGGACAACTTCACTAAAGGTGTCCTGTAAAGCTAACCAGTGCTTTGCACATGCAGGGCAAATCGCCATGTTTGTTTTAACCCCCTTCCTAGCACATATACTAGCTTTCCTCTGCTCCCCACCGCCTCTTTCAGCTGCCAGGATTGAAAAGAAAAATACCTGATAAACTGTTTTATGGAGAAGCACATGACTCGCTCCATGTGACAGTTCTAGGCCAATCACCATGCACCATTTTTCATCTTTCTAAATGGTATATCCATTACCTAAAATGTAGTGTTATGTTTATTTGTAAGTAAATTTATATTCTTGTTTCAGGTATTTGGAGGACCTTAATGAAGGAATTTATATCCAGCAAACTCTAGAAACTGTCCTTCTCAATGAAGATGGGAAGCAACTCTTAGTGAGTAAATAGAGATCCTTTTATAGCAGGCTTAAGTGATTGTAAGCCTTTAATTGTTTTTTTTATTCATGTAAAATAACAAACATGTCATACTTGCCTCCACTGTGCAGCTGGTTTTGCACAGAGTGGCCCCGATCGTCCTCTTCTGGGGTCTCTCGGCGGCTCTCTCTGCTCCTCCTCACATCAGATAACCCCCCTAGGAGAAGCGCTGTCCCTGCATAGGATGCATTCAGGTGAAAAAATACGAAGGTTTACAACCCCTTTAGGTTATCGCATGTTGAAGTCTGTGCTATAGGTTGATTTTTAGATACCTTATTACATTAAGTTGCTTAATTTAGTTGCAGTGCTAAATGCTAACTTGATTACAAATACAAAAGAAAAGCTCTTCAACAAAACTAATATAGCTAAACGGATGATTGCTACATCTTGGCAGACCTCTGCGCTTTGCTCTCTTGGAACCAGACATAGTTACGCAAGCCATGGTGCATGCAAAAATTGAGCCTACCCTTGGTTATGTCAAAATATGGCAGCCGTGGGTGGACAAGTTCTTGCCCACTGACTTTGATGAATCCCTACTGGAACTTTGAAAGGGTGCGCCATCTGATCTCAAACCTGTTCTGGATGGTCCCACTGCCCGGTCGATCTGTAGGACCCCCCACACCCCCCCCCCCCCCCATCCTACCCCTTCTCTTTTGCGTTTTCTCTTTCTCTCCTGCCTCCGCTCAGGTATTGGATACTCTAGCTATTATTCTGAGGCTCATTAAGAGGCTATAACCCCCATAAAGCTGGTCATAGACGGTTCGAATCTCAACTAGTTCAGCAGGGACCAGCCGAGATTCGAATGTATGGGCAGGCTGAATGTACCCAAGTTGACCGATCAATCAACTTGGGTACAAAAGCCTGTCAGATTTTACACGCGATTATTGCTAGTGACTATTATAGCCGCTAGCAGTAATCACTGTGTTCTCCCTAGATGGAGCGATTTTCTTTCCTGCAACCTCAACCACAGATTGCAGGGAAGAAAATCGCTCACATACCCCATCAACGTAGTCATGATGGGGGGATGTGAGCGATTTTATTTTTTTTTTTTTTTTTCTTTTTCTTTTTCTTTTTCTTCTTCTTTCTTCTTTTTCTTCTTTTCTTCTTTCTTCTTTTTCTTCTTCTTTTTTTCCCTTTCTTCTTTTTTCTTTTTCTTCTTTCTTCTTCTTCTCTATAACGAATGGTTGCGGTTGCAGGAAAGAAAATCACTCCATCTATGGGCAGGCTTTAGACCTTGACTGCGATGCCTTTAAAAATACGGTGGATATGCTGCTTGATGTTAAAGTGTTACTAAACCCAGTAATATGAAAATACTTCCCCCCCCCCCCCCCCCCCCGCAGCGCCCACAGCTTATAAATCTTCTTTTTACATTAACCGCTTCAACCCCGGAAGTTTTGGCTGTTGAATGACCAGGCCATTTTTTGCAATTTGGCACTGAGTTGCTTTAATTGACAATTGCGCTGTCGTGCAACGTTGTACCTAAAAGAATATTGATGTTTTTTTTTCCCCCACAAACAGAGCTTTCTTTTGGTGGTATTTGATCGCCTCTGCGGTTTTTATTTTTTGCGCTATAAACAAAAAAAAAAAAGAGCGACAATTTTGAAAAAAAAAAAAAACACAATATTTAGTACTTTTTTACTATAATAAATATCCCCATTTTTTTTTTTTTTTTTTTAAAGCAAATTTTTTCTCAGTTTATGCCGATTTTTATATGTATTCTTCTACATATTTGTTGTAATAAAAATCGCAATAAGCGTATAATGATTGGTTTGTGCAAAAGTTATAGCGTCTACAAAATAGGGGATAGATTTATAGCATTTTATTTTTTTTTACTTTTAACGGCGGCGATCTGCGATTTTATTTTTTTTATTTTTTTTTTTATTTTATCGTGACTGCGACATTATGGAGGACACATCGGACAATTTTGATACATTTTTGGGACCATTGGCATTTATCTAGCGACCCTAATAAAAAAAAAAAAAAAAAAGCATTAATATTCTTAAAAAGAAAAAAAAAAAACATTTGGAAAAAAAAATTTTTTTTTACCTTACCAGAAACCCCTGTTGCTAGGCAGTCTTCCTAATCTGCCTCTTCCTACTCCCGCGGGGATCTTCGGTCTTCTCTTCTCCTCGCGTTGTCTTCTGGGTAATGGGGCACGCTGTGTTCTGGGAACTGTGTGTTTCCTAACACAGAGCGTCCCATTCACAAAGCGCCGCGCGACTCACGCATGCGCAGTAGGAAACGGGCAGTGAAGCCGCAAGGCTCCACTGCCTGTTTCCCTTAGTGAGGATGTCGGTGCTGGGACCCGAGAGCCGAGGGATGTGTCGGCCTCGGCGGCCATCAACGCGAGCGCCCTAGAAAGGTAAGCGTACTTATTAAAAGTCAGCAGCTACTTTTTTATTTTTATTTTTTTTAGCTGCTGACTTTTAAAAAATGTTGTTTCCTGCTGAAACACCCCTTTAACTGTGTTCCCTAGTGTGTGTTCTAACTGAAGGGGGGGGGGGGGACTGACTAGGGGAGATGACAGACCGCTGTTCATACTTTGTATGAACAGACAAATCGGTCTCTTCCCCCCTCAGAGAACCGGGGATGTGTTTTAACAAACGGAGATCCCGGTTTTCGCCGTGTCACAAGCGATCTCGCGGGAGCCCGGCAGTCATCGAGATCTCGGGGGGCGAGCAGCGGGCCGCTTGAAGAAGCGTCGTAAGATAACATGGCGGTCTCGCCGCTGGGATATTGTGTTCTGACATGGGGACTCCCCCCCCCATTGGCTGCGAGTGCCGATCAGATACTGGTTTTCCAGCATGCTTGTTCGACAAAAGCAGGTTAAGAGTCTGGATTCTGTCAGACAAGGCACTGTATACACGGGCTAAAAGTCAGCCAGTAACTGCCGAACCATCTGTTTTTTTTTCTGACAATTTTTTGCCTGGATGTACCTAGCTTAGGCTCGGCATAAACATTACCAGCAAATGGTCGAATGGTCAACTGAAGGAGTTCATAACAGTCTGACAACACTGATGCTAATTGTGAGACCGCACCTTGGTGTAGTCAGTGCTGTTACTGCATGATGTTCAGGTAATAAATGTTGCAACATATTCACACACATTTGCTTAGGAAAACTATAGGAAATAGTGCCAAAAATACTTAAAATGGATTTTGGGTTTACATTTACTTTGATGAACAATAACAGTGTGGTTTAATATTTTAAGCTGTGCGGTAATATGTACATGGGACAACCATATTCATTACACGGCCCTGCTTAGCTGTGCAGTGGTTTTCTTAGTTTAAATCTACATAGGTGTACTTGTAAAGGTTGAAGGTTTTTTTTTACCTTTTTTTTGTGCATTCTATGCATGAAGGTAAAAAAAAAAAACTATTGTGTACAGCAGCCCCATCGCAATCCAGTGATGTGCACGAGAGCCTCCGCTCTCCAGGGACTTTCCCTCCTGATTGGCTGAGACATTGGCTCCCACTGCTGTCAACCACAGCCAGTGAGCCAATGAGGAGAGGGTGTGGGTGGGGACAAGCCGTGGCTTTGTGTGTGAATGGGCATGCAGAGCAACAACTCAGTAGCAAGCCTGTTTGGGTGACTCCATAGCCAGCTGCTTGCTCTGGGGGCAGGAGGGAGCGACCAGGAGTGCAAGTGGGGGGGCCCGAGAAGAGGAGGAGGATCGGGAGTTCCCCCGTGCAAAACCACTACACAGAGCAGGTAGGTGTGTTTAATTAAAAAAAAAAAAATAAAATCTGCCTTTTATTATCACTTTAAAGTGATATTGGTGATTGATCTCTCTGCTTTCTGATCCATAGTGTGAAGCTTTGTACCTGTATGGGGTGATGCTGCTGGTGATTGACCAGAAGATTGAAGGAGAGGTGCGGGAGAGGATGCTGGTGTCTTACTACAGATACAGGTAAGTCTTCATCTGTTCAGTACAGTTGGTTCCATATATATTTGGACACGGGCACAATTTTTTTTCTTTCAGTTATTTACCAAAATATATTCAAGCTATAGTTATATAATGTATATGGGCTGGAAGTGCACACTCTCTGGTTTAATTTGAAGGTATGTACATTCAAATTGGAGGAAGGGTTTAGGAATTACAGCTCTTAAAGTGGAGCTCCACTCTGTTTTGTGTTTATTAACCACTTAAGGTCCGCCTCCTGCACATATAAGTCGGCAGAATGGCACGGCTGGGCACATCAACGTACAGGTACGTTGTCCTTTAAGAGCCCAGCCGTGGGTCGGGCATGCTCGCGACCCGATCCTGAGCTCCGTGACCGTGGCCGCTGGACCCGCGGACACGATCATCGCTGGTGTCCCGCAATCGGGTCACAGAGCTGAAGAACGGGGAGAGGTCTGTGTAAACAAACCTCTCCCCGTGCTTCCTAGTGAGACTGACACTGATCGTCTGTTCCCTGTCATAGGGAAAAACAATCAGTGACGTCACATGCCAAGCCACGCCCCCCCCCCTACAGTAAAAAAAAAAAACACAGGACATACTTAACCCCTCCCCGCCCCCTAGTGGTTAACGCCTTCACTGCCAGTGTCATTTACACAGGAATCAGTGCATTTAAATGGCACTGATTTCTGTATAAATGACAATGGTCCCAAAAATGTGTCAAAAATGTCCGATGGGTCCGCCATAATGTCGCAGTCACAATAAAAATCGCTGATCGCCGCCATTACTAGTAAAAAAAAAAAAAAAAATATTATTAAAAATGCTATAAAACTATCCCCAATTTTGTAAAAGCTATAACTGTTGCGCAAACCAATCAATAATCGCTAATTGCGATTTTTTTTTTTTTTTTACCAAAAATATGTAGAATACGTATCGGCCTAAACTGAGGTAAAATTTTTTTGAGATATTTATTATAGCAAAAAGTAAAAAATATTGCATTTTTTTTTTTTCAAAATTGTCGCTCTATTTTTGTTTATAGCACAAAAACCGCAGAGGGGATCAAATACCACCAAAAGAAAGCTCTATTTGTGGGGAAAAAAGGACGCCAATTTTCTTTGGGAGCCACGTCGCAGGACAGCGCAATTGTCAATTATAGCGACGCAGTGCCGAATCCCAAAAAGGAGCCTGGTCCTTTGGCTGCAAATTGGTCCGGGGCTTAAATGATTAAAAGTCAGCAGCTACAAAACGTGTAGCTGCTGACTTTTAATAAACGCACGCTCACCTGTCCCTCGGTTCTCTCCCGCACCGGCATCACAAGTGTGGGCACCCGGCTGTGGCAGGCGTCCTAAAACTTTGGGTAATATAGTGTACATATTTCCATCTCATCTTGCCACATTCTCTCGTATTGAACTCTTTACTATACCGCATTATCCAGCGCCTCAGTTAATTCTGTAAAGGCATGAGCTTTGTATCCTCTATCCCAGTGATGGCGAACCTTGGCACCCCAGATGTTTTGGAACTACATTTCCCACCATGCTTATGCACTCTGCAGTGTAGTCGAGCATCATGGGAAATGTAGTTCCAAAACATCTGGGGTGCCAAGGTTCGCCATCACTGCTCTATCCCAAACTGTGTAATTGTTTTCAGTGTAGTGATGGACACCCTTCTGGACAGCGTTCTCAGATCTGTGACCTCACATATTTCATCACTGCGATAAAGTAATACAGTTGGGTCACTGAGTCGCCCCAGCCTGCTGATTGGACAATGAAATTGCATCAACCCCTTAATGAAGAAATCACTTTGCTGTTTCCTATGATCAAGCAGCCAGTGTTAGACGGCACTATGCTATGTTATGCAGAATCTCAGGATTACATAATTTATCTGTGCACTTTCAGGCTGTAACTGTGTGATCAGTTTGAATGACTGTTTGTGTTTTCAGTGCTGCCAGATCTTCTGTGGACTCAAACATGGATGATATATGTAAGCTTCTGCGTAGTACAGGCTATTCCAGCCAGCCAGGATCCAAACGCCCCCTGAATTATCCGGAAAGCTACTTCAGTCGGGTGCCCATTAGTGACACGTTCATCAGCATGGTGATCGGCAGACTGAGATCTGATGATATTTATAATCAGGTAAGGGGAACACCTTGGGTCCGATATTTATCACACAATAAAAGAACTGCTATTATTTTCCCACAGCTGACAATTTTACACTTTCTGGGTAGACTTGAATCTTGTGTTGGGTTATCTCAGTTTCTTTAAAAGGGCAAATCACCTCTCCGGTTACGCTTTGTTATGCTCACTCATCATCCTAGTCTGTTTCATATGTCTACAACCCCTAGACTATACTACATTACAATACCTTGTCTACCTTTATTTACTCTGAAAAATGTTTTTACAAATGTTACATTCAATGTTTATGTGTTATACTTCTCAATAAACACTTTAAAAAAAAAAAAAAAAAAAAAAAAAAAAGGGCAGGCAGAATTTTCTCCATTTATAACTGACAATTCTAACCTGTCTTCACTCCGGTGTCGTATGATTTTAAAGGGTTCATCTTTACAAAAATCTGCCTATGCAAGTAAAGAGTGTTTTATTGATAAAGAAAAACAAACTGTGCAGCCTATTTGTTACTGCTCACCTCCACCATCACAGGAGTTTTTTTAGTTTTTTTTTTCTGATTCAAACCTCCTCACACGCTCTTTCTCTTTTTTGATGCAGTAGCTCTGAGCTCCGCTATTGTGAGCTCACTCCTGTGATGGTGGAGGTGAGTAGTGATGACTAGGCCCCGCTTAGCAACATCCTGGGAGTACTTGGCAACACCCTAGCAATGTACTGGGAGTATTTCAGTCAGGCTTCAGGAGGTACATAAGTGGCCTACACCTATAAGTAAGGTCAGTATTCAACTTTAGTCAGAGCTGTATAGTTTTGCTTTTATCTACAAACGTCCCTTACCTGCATGGGCAGTTTTTTGGTAAAGGTGAACTAACCCTTTAAATGGTTTAAACCAGACCTTGCACCTTAGTGGCAAGGCCCTCTTACCCCCCCCCCCCCCCCACACCTCACTAAAAGGCTGGATGGAAGTGCCAGAGGAAAAAACATGACATCACCTCCTGCATTATGGATGTCAGGGAAAGGTGGGAATACTGAATACCTCATGAATGGGATTTTGAAGGCAATTTGTAAACAATAAAGATTGTAAAAAATTTAAAAATGTATTGGTACAATTTAAACATGGTAAGAACATTTCCCAAAAGGGATCCGAAAAAGACAATAACACTCATGTTCATTTATCACATTACAAAATATAACAAAAATGGCATTAACCCACTACACACAAAATACCATCCATGGAATAAATGAATGATGATGGGTGGTGGGAGTATCCAACGCTGATGCCATTTATATCAGTATAATGTTAGAAGGGGCATTCCTTTGACACTCGTGATCATCCCTAAGATTTGCAGGAAAAGCGCCTTTCATCGCATATGGAGGCACTGAAAAATCTCCCAAGAGGTGCCGGTAAACCAAAAAACAGGGGGGAAGAGATTTCCAATTGGAGAAAATACCGTATTTATAAAATCTTAAAACCTTAAAATCAGGGGAAAATCATGGGTGCGTGTTATACGCCGATTCCCCCGCTGATTATAAGGAAAAAACTAGCAAGCGGAGATACACAAAGCCGAAGTACACTCTGCTTTACTCTGCTCCTCTCGCAGTCCCGCCCACCTCCACTGATTGCGAGAGGAGAGAGCGCCGCTGACATGCAGAAAGCCGAATGTACTGCGGCTAGTCTCGGCTCCTCTCGCAGTCCTGACCCTGAATGTGAGCAGAGCCGAGTCTAGCCGAAGTACACTCGGTTTTCTGTATGTCAGCGGCGCTCGATCCTCTCGCAATCAGTGGAGATGGGCGGGACTGCGAGAGGAGCGGAGACTAGCCGAAGTACATTAGGCTTTCTGTATGTCAGCGGCGCTCGCTCCTCTCGCAATCAGTGGGGATGGGCGGGACTGTGAGCAGAGGCGAGTGAAGCCGAAGTACACTTGGCTTTCTGTGTATCGGCTCCTCTCCGATGTCCGCTCACAGTCAAAAATCGTGCCAAATTTAAATCAATAGGCTGCAGATGGACACTGGCAAGGCTGCAGATGGCACTGGGCAAGGCTGCAGATGGACACTGATAAAGCTGCATTGATGGGCATTTTAATGTAAGAGTTTTTTTTTTTTTTTTTATTTTTTTTTTTTATTTTTTTCCTTAAACTTCCCTCCTAAACTTGGGGTGCGTGTTATACACTGATAAATACGGTAATTAATTTGTCAGGGAAAGGTGTGTGTGTGTGTGTGTGTGTGTGTGTGTGTGTGTGTGTAGTATATTATAATTTTTTTCCCTTCACATGTTCCCTTTTTTTTTTTTTTTTTGCTCTTTTTATGCAGCATTTAAAGAATTGAAAAAAATAAACATTTGTACCTTCCTAGGTGGATGCTGCATCTGTCTCCCTGCTGCTTCTTTCATCTGAAAATCTTAGTTCTCACCAAGCTCTGTCAGCAGTTCTCTGCTCTGCCCCTCCAGCACTCACTGGAGCTCCGGGCTGTGGAGGAGATGGGAGCGGCTGGCTCAGACTCTCAGCGGTGCACTGAGAGGCTGAGCAAGCGGCCAGTCGGACATCTGGGTGGATCCTGACTTTAAAGCAGGGATCACTTCAGAGTCTGGACCAGCTAAGTGACATCAGCCAACCTTGCACGTTAGTTCGCTGTCGGCCAAAAGAGCTGGCCGTATTTTTTTAAGGACGCAGGAGGGGGTCCAAATGAAATAAGAGGACCTTGCCTGAAGTGTGAGATCTGCTTTAAAGGCTATATTAACCATAAAGATCAACTTTTATTGCCCCCCTTTTTGGTCTGTTTAAATATAACATTGAGAGTGTTTTATTATAGCTGTTCAATACATGCGTGCTTTCCTGTATCCTGTGCATGCTGCAGAACTACATAACGCCTCCCCCTGTACTATATAGGCATACTGTAGTCCTAGTACTCTTCTTGTTTTAGGATTAAAATGCTGCTTTTCCATAGATATAATATGGTAAGTGAGCGTTTGTCTAAGCGGCTACCATATTTATAAATTTAGTAATCTGCAATATATAACATGTTCTAGGTTTAGATACTTTAAATATTGTTTCATTACACTGTGTTATTAGAATGTCTTGGCATTTTTTTGCTTCTGAGCTGTAGGTGATGGAAGACCCCATTGCAAGTCTAGGTTTTCTTTATGAACAGCCTGACACGTTCCTTCCTACCTTGTTCCTGTGTTTTCTGTTAGGTCTCAGCCTATCCATTGCCTGAACACCGCAGTACAGCACTCGCCACTCAGGCTGCAATCCTGTACGTCATCCTGTACTTCCACCCGTCCACCCTGCACACCCATCAAGCCAAGATGAGGGAAATAGTGGACAAATATTTTCCTGATAACTGGGTAAGTGAGTCTAAGTATCTGGATGCTCTGTGGTGGGTTGTTTTTTTTCTTTTTGATTTTTTTCTCTTGGGAGCTAGATGATGCTGGACAACCTCCATCCAGGAAATGAGGTGGGCTCTTTCTGATCTGCTGTAGCTTTTAATGCACGCTGTGAGGAATAAAAAATAAAATTGGAAAAATAAAATTGGAATAAGCTATTTCAATACACTATCCTACTGTGTTAGACTGAAGGTAACACTGGAGTTTAACTTTAAAGTTTTGGAACTCCGATCAAATTCTCAGTTTGACCAAATGCAGATTGGTAATCCTTTAGCAAAAAGGGAAAGGTTATAAATTATTATTATTATTAATGATGATGATGATAATATTATACAGGATTTATATAGCGCCAACAGCACTTTACAACATGAGGGCAGACAGCACAGTTCCAATACAATAAAATACAAGAGGGTTAAAGTGGAGTTCCAATTAAAGAAATACATTTTTATTTTTTTTTATTCTTTAATTCTTTGCAGGAATACATAACAGATTATTAATAATGCTTACATAACATTACTTATAGAGTCCGCTTTCAAACAAACACTTATTCTTTAACCACTTTAGCCCCGGACCAATTGGCGTCACTTTAACTGACAATTGCGCGGTCGTGCGATGTGGCTCCCAAACAAAATTGGCGTCCTTTTTTTCCCCACAAATAGATCTTTCTTTTGGTGGTATTTGATCGCCCCTGCGGTTTTTATTTTTTGCGCTATAAACAAAAATAGAGCGACAATTTTGAAAAAAAAAATGCAATATTTTTAGCTTTTTGCTATAATAAATATCCCCAAAAAATATATAAAAAAACATTTTTTTCCCTCAGTTTAGGCCGATACGTATTCTTCTACATATTTTTGGTAAAAAAAAATCGCAATTAGCGATTATTGATTGGTTTGCGCAAAAGTTTTAGCGTTTACAAAATGGGGGATAGTTTTATAGCATTTTTATTAATGAATGAATGATTTGTATAGCGCTGCAAATGCGAACTGAATCGCCTCAAGGTTCTTGTCTGCTCTTGTTGTCCTGCGATATTAGAAGAGGTGGGTCTTGAGTTTTTGCCTGAAGGCCTGATGGTTTTCTTCCAAGCGGATGTTGTTCGGTAGAGCATTCCATAGCCGAGGTCCCTGTACTGCGAATCTTCGTTCTCCCTTCGATTTGTATCGAGCTTTGGGGATATTTTTTTTTTTTTTTTACTAGTAATAATAGCGGCGATCAGCGATTGTTTTATTGTGACTGCTACATTATGGCATACATCGGACACTCATATTTTTGGGACCATTGTCATTTATACAGCAACCAATGCTATTTAAATGCATTGATTCCTGTATAAATGACACATGCAGTGAAAGAGTTAACCACTAGGGGGAGGGGAGGGGTTATGGGCTGTTACGTGTGTGTGTTTTTTTTTAACATTAGGGGGCAGGGCTGACGTCTGATGTCATTGATCGGCTTTCCCGATGACAGGGAACAGCCGATCAATGACAGGCAGAGTAGGAAGCGTGGGGAGAGGTTTGTTTACATAGACCTCTCCCCGTTCTTCAGCTCTGTGACCCGATCGCGGGGCACCAGCGGCGATCGGGTCTGCTGGTCCCGCGGCCATGGTCACGGAGCTCCCGACCGGGTCGTGAGCGCGACCGTCGGCTAGGCAATTAAAGGGGAACGCACCTGTACGTGCTTTTGCCTAGCCGTGCCATTCTGCCGACGTATATGTGCAGGAGGTGGTCGGGAAGCGGTTAAGGAAAAAAAAAGAAGAAAAGGGGACATAATGTATTCCTGCCATTTTTATAAACAAACATATAACACTGTCAATTCCCCAAAACAACCCTCCGCTCCAAGGCCCCGTGCCCCATAAGGGGCCTATAGAAATAACTCCCAAGGGGCCCAAATTTGCGATATATATTCTCTTTCCTCCAGAGACATAGGCATCAGTTTTTCCATGATCCCAATTCTTCTTACTTTATTTAGCCAACTCGAGAGTCGGGTGCACCTGTCTCCTTCCAGCATGTGGTGATGCAGCTTTTGGCTGCATTCACCAAGTGACATAACATTGAGTTCTTATATCTCTCTAGTGGGATTTGTGAACAATGTAATAAGAAAAAAGCCGGGTCTTCCGTGATCTGGTATTCGGTAAATAGTTGGGAAATAATTTGCACTTCCCCCCAGAACTGTCTGATTACTGAACAAAACCAGAAAATATGGGCTATAGTACCTCTCTCCTTACAACACCTATCTGACGCCTCTGAAGAAAATGTATTCATTCGTGCTGGGGTGTAATACCAGCGCATTAATACTTTTATAATTGAATTCCTGTATATTGGTGCATCTAGATGATTTAAAGGTTAAGTATATTATTTTCTGCAGTTGGGCAGGTGTAAAGGTTTGTTCGAGATCCCTCTCCCACTTATCTAAACTCATTATACTAAAGTCCTCCGGAGGTGATGTTAACCACTTCCCGACCGGTGCACACAGATATACGTCGGCAGAATGGCACGTACAGGCAGGAGGGCGTATATATAAGTCCCTCCTTTAGCCTGTCCGTGCCATCGGGAGCGCGCCGGGAGCTGCGCGCTCCCGCGCCGATCGGGACCCCCGTGAGTCCGGTCGTGGTCCCCGCGGACTCGATCGCCACTGGGACACCCGCGATCGTCTCACGGGAAGGCTGAATGGGGAGATGCCGAGATGAACAGCATCTCCCCGTTCTGCCTAGCAACTAGTGATGCCGATCTCTGCTCCCTGTGATTGGAGCAGAGATCAGCATTCACTAGCTGACAGCCACGCCCCCCCACAGTAAGAAACGCACCCCTAGGCATACTTAACCCTTACACTGCCCCCTTGTGGTTAACCCCTTCACTGCCAGTGTCATTTATACAGGAATCAATGCATTTAAATAGCATTGATTGCTGTATAAATGACAATGGTCCCAAAAATGTGTCAAAAATGTCCGATGTGTCCGCCATAATGTCGCAGTCACAAAAAAAAAATCACAGATCGCTGCCATTACTAATAAAAAAAAAAAAAAATTATTAATAAAAATGCTATAAAACTATCCCCTATCTTGTAAATGCTATAACTTCTGCGCAAACCGATCAATAATCGCTTATTGCAATTTTTTTTTTTACCAAAAATATTTAGAATACGTATCGGCCTAAACTGAGGAAAAAAAAAAAAAAATAAAGTTTTTTTTTATATATTTTTTGAGGATATTTATTATAGCAAAAAGTAAAAAATAATGCATTTTTTTTTAAAATTGTCGCTCGATTTTTGTTTTTAGCGCAAAAAATAAAAACCGCAGGGGCGATCAAATACCACCAAAAGAAAGCTCTATTTGTGGGAAAAAAAGGACGTCAATTTTGTTTGGGATCCACGTCGCACGACCGCGCAATTGTCAGTTAAAGCGACGCAGTGCCGAATCGCAAAAAGGGGCCTGGTCCTTTGGCTGCAAATTGGTCCGGTCTGAAAGTGGTTAATAGGGCATATATCTTAGAGATGATATGAGAGATAGGTTCCTTCACCTCGCAGTACCTCTCAAATTTAGTAAGTGGTCGACTGTACTCTTGGGACGGTCCTAATGTTTCCATAAAATGTTTAAACTGTAGCACCTGCCAGAAGGGTATTTCATATTGTCCTCCTGATTGCATTAATATTTCTATTGATGGCCATTTATTAGACCTCAAAAAATGTGAGGCCTGAAAACATACTTTCTCTTTTTTAATTTCCCAAATACCCCTGGCTCCAAGCCGGGTGGGAAATTTGGGTTCCCCAGAATGGGAAATGGAGGAGAGTTTGGTGATGAAAGTCTAGGGATACGAGTGGCCTTAGTGCCCATACAAAGAGTGGGTCCTATTAAAGGATGTGCTTTTAATGTAAGGGGTATAGACCCGTAGCACCACATGGCTCTACCTAAGGGAATTAAACTTACTTGTTGTTCCATAACGATCCATCTTTTACTGTCTCTATGACGGCACCAGTCAATAATTCTACTAAGCTGGGTAGCCTGATAGTGTATATATAGATCTGGCGCCGCAATTCCCCCACCTCTCTGGGGAATGTTAACAGATTCCTGTTAATCCTTGGATGCTTACTTGCCCAAATAAACCTTGTAAAGACTGTTTGGGTTTTACTAAAGAAGGCAAGTGGAATCGAAATAGGTAACGCCTGGAACAAATAAAGAAATTTTGGCAATATATTAATTTTCAGGATATTACATCTCCCGAACCGGGAGTGTGAGGATTTACTCCAATCATCCAACAATATACTAATTTCCCTTAATAGAGGTGGAAAATTTTTAGGCATATGCGTCTGTTAAATTGGGTGGAATCTGTATCCCTAAATAATTCAATGCCGTAGATGTCCATTTAAACTTAAAATTATTCTCCAAGTTCTTTTGGATGGAATACTTCAGGGATACCACCATCGCCTCCGACTTGCTATAATTTATTTTGAAATTCGACAAAGCTCCGTATCGCTCCACTTCCCTTAATAGGTTAGGTAACGATATTTGTGGACTAGAGAGTGAAAATAAGAGGTCATCCACATAGGCTGAAAGTTTATATTCCTGATCCCCCCCCAAGGTGATACCTTTTTGATATTGGGGTTCTGTCGAATTCTGTTTAATAAAGGTTCCAGCGTCAGAGCAAATAAGAGGGGCGACAGGGGGCATCCCTGGCGCGTCCCATTAGATATTAGAAAGCTTTCCGAATTTATCCCATTGACCTTCACCAGGGCTTGTGGCATTGAATATATTCCTGCTATCCATTCCAGCATTCGGTCCCCCAAGCCCATATGTTTTAACACTCCTAACATAAAGGGCCAATTGACCCTATCAAAGGCCTTTTCTGCATCTGTATTCACAAAGACACTCGGCAGCTTCCTTTTGGTTTACATATTGGATTAGATTTAAGACTTTAATAGTACTATCTCTAGCTTCCCGTTTAGGGATAAACCCCACTTGGTCCAAATGAACCAGCTGCGTCATAAACGGTTGTAGGCGAGATGCGAGTATCTTTGTGAATATTTTATAATCCGTATTCAATAATGATATTGGACGATAACTACTACATATCGACTGATAAATTATAAGTCAGCAGCTACAAATACTGCAGCTGCTGATTTTTAATAATCGGACACTTACCTGTCCCAGGGTCCAGCGATGCGGGGGAACGAAGCCCCACTCATCTCCCCTCCTCTCTGCAACGCCGGTGTTCTGTCACGAAGTGTCCGGCTGTCGCCAGGTGTCCGAAGTGTACTGCGCATGCGCAGCACGGAGCATGAAGATTTTCGGAAATTGTCGGAAGATGAACGGCGCCTGCGCCGTGAGTCGAGGTGAAGCCCCCACCATCCAAGCGGACATAGGGTTAGTGAAACTTAGAGTGCCCCTCGCGGGCTCGCTTCGCTCGCCACGCTTCGGGCACGGCCTCGCTGCGCTCGGCTCTTTTATATTCTAACTCTATGTCCACTTGGATGGTGGGGCTTGAAAGTGGACTCACGGCGCAGGCGCCGTTCATCCTCTGCAATTTTCGGAATATGGGTGTCCTGTGTACTGCGCATGCGCAGCGGACACTTCGTGATGGGGGACAGCTAATGATACAACACCGGCATTGTCACTGTGGGCGCCCGGGCACGCACTGTGCATGCACGAGCTGCTCTGAATGGTGTGATTGGCTGGGCAATCATCTAGGACCTGTGACGTGTCACAGATGATTGCAGAGAGCGAGGGGGGAGAGGTGATCTTCCTTCCAGCGCTGCTGTGCCTTGGGAGGAAGTAGGAGCTGAAACCTTCTAAAATTAGGGTTTCCGCTCCCCCTCTAAAAAAAATTACCTGCCACACATGGCATGTCAGGGGGGTCACTTTCTCTTAAAGAGGAAATTCCATTTTTGGGTGGAACTCCGCTTTAAGAAGGCCCTTAGGAGCTTACATATTAATAGGGGCGAGGTAAGTGGTGCAAAAGGTTATAACTTGGGGGGGGGGGGGGTGAGCTAATGGAAGTTATAAAAGTTCAGTTAGTTGGAGGCGTAATAGGCTTCCCTTAAGAGTTGAGTTTTCAGGGATTGCCTAAAGGCAGCTAGAGTTGGAGATAGCCTGAGGTAGAGAGTTCCAGAGGATGGGAGGGGCTCTGGAGAAGTCAAGATTGGTGATGTAGGTGGGGCAGAGTTGTGAATGGCTTTGTATGTTCTTATTAGTATTTTCAAGTTAATTAGCTGGGCAATAAATACAGCAGGAGGGCTGCAGGTCCGAATGGACTGCCTAATCTGAAGGGGTTTTTTTTGTTTTTAAATGATTTTCGATGTTTGTGAGAATGTGAGGAGATTTTGGTCAAATTTTCAGTTTCAGTCTAATTTCAGCTCCACTTTGAATCTGTGTTGCCTGTTTTCAACACTTCTAACATGTCTTTGCACAGGTCATCAGTATTTATATGGGGATCACCATAAATCTAATGGAGGCATGGGAGCCGTACAAGGCTGCAAAGACTGCTCTGAACTACACCTTGGATCTGCCGAATATCAAAGAGCAGGTAGGACCGCAGGAGGGGTTTTCAAGGTTCAACTGTCTCTATAGTCTATACCAGTGATGGCGAACCTTGGCACTCCAGATGTTTTGGAACTACATTTCCCATGATGCTCCACTACACTGCAGAATGCAGGAGCATCATGGGAAATGTAATGCCAATACATCTGGGGTGCCAAGGTTCACCATCACTGCTCTAAACCTTTCTGTGAGCTAGACTTAAAGGTCTTCATTTTAGAGCCTGTTCAGTTTGAAAGGGTCAAGTGCTTTATTTTTCTTCATTTAAATTTCCGTTTGAGCCTGTCTGCTTTTGTCCATTCAAAAACTTGCATTTAAAGTGGCTGTAAACCCTTACATATACGAAGTGACTGGCCTCAGGTGATACACGGAGATGAAACAAATCTGCCTACATAAGTTGTACATGTATATCTGTAGCGTTCTCTCATCTAGAGCCGTACAAAGTGCTGAATTATCAAGCTCGTCTGAGAGTTCAGAAAAAAGGGGGTGGAGAGCTGAAGTTAAAGCGGTGTTCCGGCCGAAATTATACTTTTTAAATAAAAATACCCCTATAATACACAAGCTTAATGTATTCTAGTAAAGTTAGTCTGTAAACTAAGGTCTGTTTTGTTAGTTTTTAGCAGTAGTTTGTTATTTTATAAACTTGCAGCAGGCTGTGGCCATCTTAAGTGTGGGCATCTGAAGCCAGACTGTATTTCTTCCTGGATCTCATCCTTGCAGATCTCGTACATGCTCAGTGCAGCATAAGCAGTGTAATAGGTTTCAGGTCAGGTTTTCATAGCAACGGCAGTGTCAGAGGAAGTTGCTGCCCCTTCCCAAGAGGCATTGCAAACAGGAAATGATGCGATGGGCCACGGCCAGGGAGGAGGAAGTGAAAAATGAATACAGCAGATATACAGTCTGTGCTGAAAAAAAAAAAAAAAAAAATATCCAATTTGTTTACAGTGCACAGTTTAGTGAGGGATG
>CM053030.1:45670375-45736476 GCA_028564925.1 Lithobates sylvaticus
AGAAGACAGAAAGGGACAGAAGACAGAAAATGACAGAAGACAGAAAATGACAGAAGACAGAAAATGACAGAAGAGGAGAGGACCGAAGAGGACCGAAGACAGAAGAGGACCGAAGACAGAAGAGGACCGAAGACAGAAGAGGACAGAAAGGGACAGAAGACAGAAAGGGACAGAAGACAGAAAATGACAGAAGACAGAAAATGACAAACAGAAACAGAAGACAGAAAGAGAGACAGAAGAGGAGAGGACCGAAAAGGACCGAAGACAGAAGAGGACCGAAGACAGAAGAGGACCGAAGACAGAAGAGGACAGAAAGGGACAGAAGACAGAAAGGGACAGAAGACAGAAAGGGACAGAAGACAGAAAATGACAGAAGACAGAAAATGACAGAAGAGGAGAGGACCGAAGAGGACAGAAGAGACGAGACAGAGAAGAGACCGAAGACAGAAGAGGACCGAAGAGGACCGAAGACAGAAGAGAGACAGAAGAGGACAGAAGAGGACAGAAGACAGAAGCCAAATAGAAATACATATAAAAATGTAAATACCCCTATTACAATAGATTATTAAAATGATTTAGCAATATACAACATGTCTTTAAAAATATACCCATTTCCTGTAGCATTAGGATCAGAAAATATTAAACGGGGACCTAGGTTACTATAGGGCATGTTTATCACTAATAAAACTTTTCTTCTTTTTCTATCAGATATATTGCTGCGGAGGTGCTGTGTGCCATACAATGTCTTCATAGCAAGCGCATCACACATTGGTAAGTAATCCAGCCATCATATTTTATTGTTCTACCTCATTGGTCTCCAAACTGTGTCCTGCAGGCCAGAGGCAAACCTTTGCTTGTCTTATATCTGGAACTTGGAGGGCTATTCCTTCAACTGATATAAGGCACCATTCCTCACAGAAGAGGACAGAAGAGAACAGAAGAGAGAGAAGAGGACAGAAGAGAGAGAAGAGGACAGAAGAGAGAGAAGAGGACAGAAGAGGACAGAGAAGAGGACAGAAGAAGACAGACGAGGACAGACGAGGACAGAAGAAGACAGACGAGGACAGACGAGGACAGAAGACAGAAGACAGACGAGGACAGACGAGGACAGACGAGGACAGACGAGGACAGACGAGGACAGACGAGGACAGACGAGAGAGAAGAGGACAGACGAGACAGACGAGAGAGAAGAGGACAGACGAGAGAGAAGAGAGAGGAGAGAGACAGGACAGAGAGAGACGAGGACAGACGAGGACAGACGAGGACAGACGAGAGAGAAGAGGACAGACGAGAGAGAAGAGGACAGACGAGAGAGAAGAGGACAGACGAGAGAGAAGACAGACAGACGAGAGAGAAGAGGACAGACGAGGACAGACGAGGACAGACGAGAGAGAAGAGGACAGACGAGAGAGAAGAGGACAGAAGAAGACAGACGAGAGAGACGAGGACAGAAGAGAGAGAAGAGGACAGAGAAGAGGACAGAAGAGGACAGAAGAGGACAGAAGAGGACAGACGAGAGAGACGAGGACAGAAGAGGACAGACGAGAGAGACGAGGACAGAAGAGAGAGAAGAGGACAGAGAAGAGGACAGAAGAGGACAGAAGAGGACAGAGAAGAGGACAGACGACGAGAGACGAGGACAGAAGAGGACAGACGAGGACAGACGAGGACAGACGAGAGAGAAGAGGACAGAAGGACAGACGAGAGAGAAGAGGACAGAAGAGGATAGAAAAGGACAGAAGAGGATAGAAGAGGACAGAAGACAGAAGAGGACAGAAGACAGAAGACAGAAGAGGACAGAAGACAAAAGCCAAATAGAAAAACATATAAAAATGTAAATACCCCTATGACAATAGATTATTAAAAGGATTATTAAAAGGATTTAGCAATATACAACATGTCTTTAAAAATATACCTATTTCCTGTAGCCGATGATCAGCCAAAACATTATGACCACCTCATGAAAAAAAAAAAAAAAAAATAATAAAAACAATTTTGAAAAAGAAAAATCAGCCAAAATATTATGACCACCCCATGAAAAAAAAATAATAATAAAAAATAAATATTTTAAAAATCATGATCAGCCAAAACATTATCACCACCTCATGATCAGACAAAATATTATGACCACCCCATGATCAGCCAATACATTTTTGTTTGAAAAAAACTAAATTTTTATTTGAAAAAAAAAATTTTTATTTGAAAAAAAAATGTTTGTTTGAAAAAAAAATTTTTGGGGAAAAATATGTTCAGCTCTTTTAGCTAATGATGGAACTTCAACTTTTTTACTACTATTTATACTTTTTAAAATATACTTTTTAACACTTTTCACAGTTCCTCCAGCCACTCCAGTAGGTGGAGGCAAGAACACTTCACACAATTTCCCCAGAAATTGTAGCTTTCCTAGTTAATCTATCCATCTTATTTTTGTCAATTTAACCACTTGCCGACCGCCCCATGTACATATACGTCGGCAGAATGGCACGTACAGGCAAAACCACGTACCTGTACGTGCCATTCGTCCGGCGGGGACGGTCGGCATCGCTTCAGGAGCGATCATAGACGAGGGGCCGGCCAGTGGTTTCTGGCCACCCCCTTGCGATCGCTCCTGGCGAATCAGATGCTTCCTCTTGCCTGCGTATTGTAAACACAGGCAAGAGGAAGTGATGTCACGCTCCTCGTGCCGGTCTTTCTGACCGGGACGCCGAGCGGAGAAGACATCAGGTTAGTGCACCAACACTACACTGACACCAGTCACACATAGGCACACATTCCACCCCCAGATCACCCCCCAGATCACCCCCTGCCCCCCCAGTCACAGTGTCACTGATTGCAGGGATTATTTATTTACTGATCACTGCATTTAGTGTCAGTTGTGACCAGTGATGGCACTAACGACGTTAAAGTAAACTGCGTTACTTTAGAGGGTAACGAGTAATCCAACTGATTACTCTTCCCCTCGCGGTAACGCCGTTCCCATTACTGGGGCGGCGTTACCGCAATTACCCGCCGCGATCGCGGAGCCATCCGCGGCCTCAGGAAAGGCCGCGGCTTCGGCCTAGCTCCGGAGCGGCGGCCGACGGGTGCACCAAGATGGCCGCCGCTCCGGCCTAGCTGCGGAGCGGCGGCCATCTTGGTGCACCCGTCGGCCGTTTACAATGTGATTGCTCCATCAAATGACGGAGCGATCACTTTGTAAACAAACCGGCGTCAAGATGACGCTGGTCTCCCCTCTGTGTACAGATCTGTACAGTGGAGGGGAGAGATCGGATGGCAGCAGCCATCCCTCCATACTCTGCAACACCCTGCTAATACTGCGCAATACTCTGCAACACCCTGCCAATACTGCGCAATACTCTGCAACACCCTGCCAATACTGCGCAATACTCTGCAACACCCTGCCAATACTGCGCAATACTCTGCAACACCCTGCCAATACTGCGCAATACTTTGCAACACCCTGCCAATACTGCGCAATACTTTGCAACACCCTGCCAATACTGCGCAATACTCTGCAACACCCTGCCAATACTGCGCAATACTCTGCAACACCCTGCCAATACAGCGCAATACTCTGCAACACCCTGCCAGTGCCAATACTGCGCAATACTCTGCAACACCCTGCCAATACTGCGCAATACTCTGCAACACCCTGCCATACCCTGCAACACCCCGCCATACCCCGCAACACCTGGCCATACCCCGCCACACTCTGCAATACGCGGTAATACCCAGCCATACTCGGCGATACCCAGCCATACTCGGCGATACCCAGCCATACCCGGCTATACCCAGCCATACCCGGCTATACCCAGACAATATTACAGTTGGGGAGATGACGTGGATATTACAGTGGGGGCTTTATGGTGGTGGAATTTTCAAAGGTTTTTGCAAATTCAATTATTATTTGCTGATCCGAAAAATGATCCGATCCGTGACTCTGCAACGATCCGATCCGTGAGTTTGGGGGGGACAGATGTACAGGGGGGGGGAACAGATATATGTGTGGGGGGGGGGGGACAGACGTGTAGTGGGGTACAGAGGGGGAACAGATATATGTGTGTGGGGGGGGGGCAGACGTGTAGTGGGGTACAGAGGGGGAACAGATATATGTGTTGGGGGGGAAATACACGTGCAGGGGGGAACGCGCCCCTTGCTTACAGTAATACTAGACCCGCCCCTAAGAATATTAAAAAAAAAAAAAAGTCAGTTACTTTGCTGAGTAACTAATTACTTTTCCAATGTAGTAACTGAGTTACTAACTCAATTACTTTTTTGGGAGAAATAATTTGTAATGTAACTAATTACTTTTTTAAAGTAAGATGACCAACACTGGTTGTGACTGCAATAACTGTCAGGGCAGTTAGTTTTAGGCCCCTTTAGGTCTAAGGTAGCCCCCTACCCCCCCCCCCCCCCCCTTAATAAAGGTTTAACCCCTGATTGCCCCCTAGGTAACCCTTTCACCCCCTTTTGCCAGTGTCACTAAGCGATCTTTTTTCTGATCGCTGCATTAGTGTCACTGGTGCCGCTAGGTAGCCAGTTTTTTTCTAGGTTAACCGCCAGGTTTATATAGGTTCATAAATAGGTTTATAGGTCAGGTACCCCCATATTACAACCTAAATAAAGGTTTTAAACCCTTGATTTCCCCTAGAGTTAACCCTTTCACCAGTGATCACCGTATAAGTGTCACTGGTGACGCTGGTTAGCCAGTTAGTTATTTAGGTTCCCCGTCAGGTTTTTATATAGCGTCAGGTACCCCCATATATTACCTAATAAAGGATTTAACCCCCTGATTGCCCCTAGTTAACCCTTTCACCAGTGATCACCGTATAACTGTTACGGGTGACGCTGGTTAGTTAGTTTGTTTTTTATAGTGTCAGGGCACCCGCCATTTATTACCCAATAACAGTTTAACCCCCTGATCGCCCGGCGGGTGATATCAATAAGGTCTGCGTCGCCCCAGGTTAGTGTCAGTACCACAAACACCCACGCGCAAAGCATACACCTCCCTTAGTGGTACAGTATCTGAACAGATCAATATCTGATCTGATCAGATCTATACTAGCGTCCCAGCAGTTTAGGGTTCCAAAAAACGCATTGTTAGCGGGATCAGCCCAGATACCTGCTAGCACCTGCGTTTTCCCCCTCCGCCCAGCCCACCCAAGTGCAGTATCGATCGATCACTGTCACTTACAAAACACTAAGCACACATAACTGCAGCGTTCGCAGAGTCAGGCCTGATCCCTGCGATCGCTAACAGTTTTTTTGGTAGCGTTTTGATTCAGTCGCCAGCAGCCTAGGAGCTTTTTTACCCGTGAATCTCACTAGTGTACTACTAAATTTAGAGCCCAAAATGGCAAATCGCAAGTACACTAGTGAACAGGCCTACTTGTTTCTGAGTATGTCAGATAGTGAAGAGGAGGTCACTCATCTGTCAGAATCAGGCTCAGAATACGATCCAGTAGACGATAGCGGCTCCATGACAGATAGCTCTGGCGACAGAGGTGAGGTCCCTGCTAAGGTCAGGCGTACCCGATCCCGATCTTCTGCTGTTGTTGAGGTGCAGGAACCGCAGGTCTCTCGTATGGAGCAGAGAAGTACTAGCGCCGCTATTCCTTCTGGTGAACTGGCAAGCACCAGCGGCCTAGTACACCCTGGACATCCAGCACTGCAGTAACACGTGATGACGTGGCGAGTCCCATAAGTGCAGTTCAAGCTGGCGAGGTGGCAAGCACAAGTAGTGTCCCGCTGCCACCAAGAAGAAGACAAAGGCAGGCCCGTCGATCACATAGTGCCCTTCCTGCAGAATTTGCCAATCCTGATTGGGTGCCCACCACTTCTGCAGAACCCGTACTTCCCCCATTCACTGGCCAACCCGGTATTCAGGTGGAAACAGCTGATTTTAAGCCATCCGATTTTTATTCGCTGTTTTTCACGGAAGATCTCTATAGATCTATTGTGGACCAAAGTAATATATAAGCTGGTCAATACATCGCCGCTAATCCCCAGTTGCCTTCCCTTGCCAGAGATTGGAAACCAATTACGGTTTCCGAATTTAAGTCCTTTCTGGGCCTTTCCCTCAACATGGGCATACATAAATTCCCGACTCTGAGGACTTATTGGTCCACCTCACCAGTCCACCAAATGCCCGTGTTCACTGCCTCCATGTCCAGGGCACGATACGAACAGATCTTGCGGTTCATGCACTTCAGTGACAATGAACTTTGTCGTCCTCGTGGAGACCCTGAATTTGATCGGCTCTACAAAATTCGGCCCCTCATAAACCACTTCAACCAACGTTTTGCAGCCTTGTTTACGCCCAATCAAGTTGTCTGCATTGACGAGTCCTTGATTAAGTTTTCTGGCCGCTTGTCTTTCAGACAGTACCTTCCCAGCAAGCGTGCCAGATACGGGGTCAAGCTCTACAAGCTCTGTGACAGGGCAACAGGCTATACGTGGAGCTTTTCGGTTTATGAGGGAAAAGATAGTTACGTAGAGCCGGAGAACTGTCCAGATTACATAGGGAGCGCTGGCAAGATAGTGTGGAACTTGGTGTCACCCTTTTTCGGAAAGGGGTACCACTTGTACGTGGACAATTATTACACGAGCGTGCCACTGTTTAGTCATTTGTTTGATCAGCAAATTGGAGCATGTGGCACTGTGTGACCTAATCGCCGGGGCTTTCCCCAGCGGCTTGTAGATTCCCCTCTTAGGCTGGGGGAGAGAGCCTGCTTCAAGTGTAATAATTTGCTCGCTGTGAAGTGGAGGGATAATAGGAATGTTTTCGTTCTTACCTCCCTTCATGCAGACACGACAGTCCAAATTCGTACGGCGGCTGGTGTTGTGACGAAACCCCTCTGTGTCCATGAGTATAACCTTAATATGGGAGGGGTGGACCTCAACGACCAGTTGTTGGCGCCGTACCTAGTTGCCCATAAGGCTAGACGCTGGTACAAAAAAGTGTCTATTTATTTGTTCCAATTGGCTTTGCTGAACGCTCATGTGCTATACGGAGCTTCAGGCGGGACTTTACCCTTCCTTGAATTCCAGGAAGAGGTTGTCACAGAACTCCTGTATCCAGGCGGTTCTGCACCTCAACATCCCCTGCCAAATGCAGTAAGCCGGCTGCATGAGAGGCATTTTTCTTATGCCCTCCAGAGTACCCCTACCCAACGAGCCCCCCAAAGAAGATGTCGTGTCTGTACCAAGCGCGGATGTAGGCGTGACACCCGTTATTATTGTCCACGCTGTCCTGACAATCCTGGTCTCTGCATTGGTGAATGTTTTGAACGCTACCACTCACTAGTAAGGTATTAGCGTAGGGTACAGCATTTCACAGGCTAGGATACACTTTCAACAAAGCCTGGGGAATGCCCAGGAAAAAACCCAAGCCTACTTACCACCAGCTCGCAGAAAACCAAATTAGCCTGTCTAACAGTGCGTTAAAAACAGGTGTTTAGTCCGCACGAGCTGGCTATAGATGAGGGTGGTGGCAAGTTTTTTGTATCATTATCACGTTGGTGTTTGTATTGGTCCAGCAACGCACCAACACCTTTGCAGCCATTGTGCAATCTGCTGGGTGCTTGGTGTGCTCCTGTACCTTTAAGAAGGAGTGGGCTCCCCTTCAGTCCACCTGCCCTCATCTATCCATTAGAATGCATGTGCCTCCACTGTGGGGACACTCATAGTTTAGTGTTAGGACCACAGATATCAGGGTGCCGTGACGTGGCTCTGTGGCTTACGCATGCGTTTGCAAATGCGTGCGGACTAAACCCCTGTTTTTAACGCACTGTTAGACAGGCTAATTTGGTTTTCTGCGAGCTGGTGGTAAGTAGGCTTGGGTTTTTTCCTGGGCATTCCCCAGGCTTTGTTGTTAGGATACACTTTCACAGGGTCTCAAGAATACCATTGCATTTTGAGACCCGACAGTTAAAATTATAGTTACAGGGTCTCAAGAATGCCATCGCATTTTGAGACCCGACCGTTACAGTTATAGTTTAAAAAAAAGTTTAAAAGTTTAAATAAAAAAAGTGTCAAAAATAAAAATAAAAAAAAAGTACGAAAAAAAAAAAACCCCAAAAAAATATAAAATAAAAAAAACAAAAATAGTTGTCGTTTTATTGTTCTCTCTCTCTCTCTCTATTCTCTCTATTGTTGCTCTTTTTTACTCTATTCTATTCTGCAATGTTTTATTATGTTTTATCATGCTTGCTTTTCAGGTATGTAATTTTGTTTACTGTGTTTTATTGTTAGCCATTTTTTTGTTTTCAGGTGCGCCATTCAGTTGCAGCGCGGATTTATTTATCTTGACAGCAACAGCGTTTGCTCCCACGATACATAAAGCCGCGACTCCAACGCTGTAGGAGGTGATTTCACCACCACAGTTAAAAAAAAAGAGCATATATGCCGAAGCATGGGGGCAGCAGGGGCGGAGGAGCGATTTTGCTCCTAATGCCACGTACATACGGTCGAAATTCCGACGGAGGCTTGCCCGTGGAAAAGTCCGACCATGTGTACGTGGCATAACTTTTTTGCGGGAGGATGCCCCATGCTTCGGCATATATATATATATTTTAGGCACCGGTTGCGTTAACAAAATGTTTTATTTTTTACTATTTTTTTGGGGGTATTTGCTTTGCAGGTATGGTATGGTAAGGTCTTACTGTTATACTGTAATGTTACTTTGTTTTAATGTTAACCATTATTTGCTTAGCAGGTACGCCATTCAGTTGCAGCGCGGATTTATTTATCTTGACAGCAATAGCGTTTGCTCCCACGATACATAAAGCCGCGACTCCAACGCTGTAGGAGGTGATTTCACCACCACAGTTAAAAAAAAGAGCATATATGCCGAAGCATGGGGGCAGCAGGGGCGGAGGAGCGGTTTTGCTCCTAATGCCACGTACATACGGTCGAAATTCCGACGGAGGCTTGCCCGTGGAAAAGTCTGACCATGTGTACGTGGCATAACTTTTTTGCGGGAGGATGCCCCCTGCTTCGGCATATATAAATGGTGCATGTATGCCCACCATTAGAAGTGGGTGGATGAAGGGAGGTATTCTAATGGTGGGCATACCCACCAATCAATCTCTTTTTTTTCGTTCAGCCAAGAGGCTGCATGAAAAAAAAAGATTACAATATATGTCCAGTATGTTGCTGGACTTTGAATGGTTATACCAGAATGATGCCTGCAGGTTTAGGTATCATCTTGGTATCATTCTTTTCAGCCAGTGATCGGCTTTCATGTAAAAGCAATTCTAGTGGGTAATTAGCCTCTAGACTGCTTTTACAAGCAGTGGGAGGGAATGACCCCCCTCCCAGATATAAACCGCGCCATTGGGAAATTGAGAAAGCGTTTTATCACACCGATCTTGGTGTGGTCAGATGCTTTGAGGGCAGAGGAAAGATCTAGGGTCTAATATATTTTTTCAAAAAAAGAGTACCTGTCACTGCCTATTGCTATCATAGGGGATATTTACATTCCCTGCGATAACAATAAAAATCATAACTAAGAAAAAAAATGGAAGGAACAGTTTAAAACTAAAATAAAAAAGCGTTGGTCTGGCGTCATATGTAAACAGCAATTGCACCATGCATGTGAGGTATCACCGCGAAGGTCAGATCGAGGGCAGTAATTTTAGCAGTAGACCTCCTCTGTGAATCTAATGTGGTAACCTGTAAAGGCTTTTAAAAATGTATGTAGTTTGTCTCCACTGCGTTTTTGTGCGCAATTTTAAAGCATGTCGTGTTTGGTATCCATGTACTCGGCCTAAGATCATATTTTTTATTTCATCAAAAATTTGAGCAATATAGTGTGTTTTAGTGCATTAAAATAAAAAAAAGTGTATTTTTTCCACAAAAAATGCGTTTGAAAAATCGCTGCGCAAATACTGTGTGGAAAAAAAAAATGCAACACCCACCATTTTAATCTGTATGGCCTTTGCTTTAACAATATATATAGTGTTTGGGGGTTCAACGTAATTTTCTTGCAAAAAAAATATGTTTTCATGTAAACAAAAAGTGTCAGAAAGGGCTTTGTCTTCAAGTGGTTAGAAGAGTGGGTGATGTGTGACATAAGCTTCTAAACGTTGTGCATAAAATGCCAGGACAGTTCAAACCCCCCCCCCCCCCCCCCCCCCCCAAATGACCCCATTTTGGAAAGTAGACACCCCAAGCTATTTGCTGAGAGCCATGTTGAGCCCATTAAATATTTTTTTTTTTTTTTTGTCCCAAGAGATTGAATAATGAAGAAAAAAAAAAATAATTTTTTTTTTTTACAAAAAGTTGTCACTAAATGATATATTGCTCACACATGTCATGGGCATATGTGGAAATACACCCCAAAATACATTCTGTTGCTTCTCCTGAGTACGGGGATACCACATGTGTGGAATTTTTTGGGAGCCTAGCTGCGTACGGGACCCCAAAAACCAAGCACTGCCTTCAGGCTTTCTAAGGGTGTAATTTTTTTATTTCACTCCTCACTGCCAATCACAGTTTCGGAGGCCATGGAATGCCCAGATGGCACAAACCACCCCCAAATGACCCCATTTTGGAAAGTAGACACCCCAAGCTATTTGCTGAGAGGTACGGTGATTATTTTGCAGATCTCGCTTTTTGTCACAAAGTTTTGAAAATTGAAAAAAAAAAAATTTTTTTCTTTACTTTCTTCATTTTCAAAAACACATGAGAGCTGTAAAATACTCACCATGCCTCTCAACAAATAGCTTGGGGTGTCTACTTTCCAAAATGGAGTCATTTGGGGGGGGGGGGTTGTGCTATTTTGGCATTTTATGGCCTTCGAAACTGTGATAGGTAGTGAGGAGTGAAATCAAAAATTTGCACCCTTAGAAATCCTGAAGGCGGTGCTTGGGTTTCGGGGCCCCGTACACGGCTAGGCTGCCTAAAAGTCCCACACATGTGGTATTCCCGTACTCAGGAGAAGCAGGAAAATGTATTTTGGGGTGCAATTCCACATATAACCATGGCATGTGTGAGCAATATATCATTTAGCGACAACTTTTTGTAAAACATTTTTCTTTTTTTTTTTTGTCTTTATTCAATCACTTGGGACAAAAAAAAAAAATTCAATGGGCTCAACATGCCTCTCAGCAAATAGCTTGGGTTGTCTACTTTCCAAAATGGGGTCATTTGGGGGGGTTTTGTGCCATCTTGGCATTTTATGGCCTTCAAAACTGTGATAGGTAGTGATAGGTAGTGAGGAGTGAAATCAAAAATTTATGCCCTTAGAAATCCTGAAGGCGGTGCTTGGTTTTCGGGGTCCCGTATGCGGATAGGCTCCCAAAAAGTCCCACACATGTGGTATCCCCGTACTCAGGAGAAGCAGCAGAATGTATTTTGGGGTGTAATTCCACATATGCCCATGGCATGTGTGGGCAATATATAATTTAGTGACAACTTTGGGCAAAAAAAAAAATGTTTGTAATATTCCCGCAACTTGTGGCAAAATATAAAATATTCCATGGACTCAACATGCCTCTCAGCAAATAGCTTGGGGTGTCTACTTTCCAAAATAGGGCCATTTGGGGGGGTTTTGTGCTATTTTGGCATTTTGGCCTTCGAAACTGTGATAGGTAGTGAGGAGTGAAATCAAAAATTTGCACCCTTAGAAATCCTGAAGACGGTGCTTGGGTTTCGGGGCCCCGTACGCGGCTAGACTCCCAAAAAGTCCCACACATGTGGTAACCCCGTACTCAGGAGAAGCAGAAAAATGTATTTTGGGGTGCAATTCCACATATAACCATGGCATGTGTGAGCAATATATCATTTAGTGACAACTTTTTGAATACATTTTTTTTTTTTGTCTTTATTCAATCACTTGGGACTAAAAAAAAAAAATTTTAATGGGCTCAACATGCCTCTCAGCAAATAGCTTGGGGTGTCTACTTTCCAAAATGGGGTCATTTGGGGGGGTTTTGTGCCATCTTGGCATTTTATGAATGAATGATTTGTATGGCGCTACAACTGCGAACTGAATCGCCTCAAGGCACTTGTCTGCTCTTGTTGGGATGCCACGTTTAGAAGAGGGGTGAGTCTTGAGTTTTTTCCTGAAGGCCGGATGGTTTTCTTCCAAGCGGATGTTGTTTGGTAGAGCGTTCCATAGCCGAGGTCCCTGTACTGCGAATCTTCGTTCTCCCTTCGATTTGTATCGGGCTTTGGGGATGAGAAGGAGATTTTGGTTTGTTGATCGAAGGCTGCGATTTGGTATGTATTTTTCTATTTTCTCACAAAGGTATTGAGGCGCATTTCCTTGTGTACATTTGTGGGTGAGGCAGAGGGTCTTGAATGTGATCCTGTCTTTTACCTTGAGCCAATGGAGGATCCTTAGGGATGGGGAGATGGATTCCCAGGGTTTCTTTCCGGTGACTAATCTTGCTGCTGTGTTTTGGACACTTTGAAGGCGCGCAATCTGGTAATCCGGTAATCCTATGTACAGGGAGTTTGCATAGTCGAGACGCGAATTGATGATCGTTCCTACTACTACCGCTTTTTCCTTTTCCGTGATGAAGGGGATGAGTCTGCGTAGCATGCAAAGGAGATGGTGGGATCCACTGATTATGGATCCTATTTGTGCCTCCATGGTCATCTCTGAATCAAAGATGACTCCGAGGCTTTTGGCTTTTGTGCTTGGGATGATGGTCTGTCCCAGGATGGTTGGTGGTGTCCAAGGGGTCTTTGTCTTTTTCCTTGAGTTTGCGTCGAGGAGCAGTAGTTCTGTTTTTGATCCATTTAGTTTGAGGGAGCTAGTGGTCATCCAGTCATCTATCAATGTGAGACATTTTCCTAGTTCCTGGTATTGGTCTTTTTGTCCGGTGATCCGGAAATACAGTTGAGTGTCGTCCGCGTATGAGTGGAAGCACAGATCAAATTTGCTAATAATTTTGAAGAGTGGCCGGATGTAAATGTTGAAGAGTACTGGTGACAATGGTGATCCTTGAGGGACTCCATAAGTGATTGCCCGGGTTTCCGATGTGAAGGCTCCTAACTTCACTGTCTGTGACCGGTTTCCTAAGAAGGAAGCGAACCATGGAAGATCTACATCTGTAACTCCTGCCCCTTCCTTGAGGCGGATGAGAAGCGTGTTGTGGTCCACTGTGTCGAACGCCGCACTAAGATCCAGCAATACCAGAAGACACGATTCTCCATCATCCGCTGCTTCTAGGGCATCATCCCATATTTTCAGAAGTGCCGTTTCTGTGCCATGGCCTGGGCGGAAGCCCGATTGTAGTGGGTCCAGGAGCTTGTGTGTGTCCAGATGAAGTTGAAGCTGTTGTACTACTGCTTTCTCCATAATTTTGGAAATGGTGTTCAGGCTTGTTACCGGTCTGTGATTGTTCGGATCTTTGGGGTCGAGGTTGGGTTTCTTTAACGATGCCTTGCTTGAGGGAATTCGGAACCAATCCTTCTTTGAACGACTGATTTACTAGGTGTGTAATAGCGGGGACCAGAATGTCGGAGCATTCTTTCAAGAGTTTTGTGGGGATGATGTCGTTTAGTGATGTGCTGTCTCGGAGGCTCTTGATGACGTTTTTGGTTTCATCCACGGTGATCGGGGTAAGTGAAAAATGTGGTGCTTGTGCGCTGTGGATGTAAAATTCCTTACCTGGGTTGAGTTGAGTAGAGTTGGTTGTTGTTTTTTTTTTGTTGAATTATTTTATGAATGTTGACTATTTTGTTGATGAAAAAAAAATCGGATAATTTGGTGCAGTATTCTTGAGTTTCGTTTCCTAGGGGCTCAAGGCAGGTGGGGTTCATAGTCTGGGCGACTAGTTTGAAAAGTTCCCGTGGTCGGTTGACGGCTTTTGAGAGGGTGTTTGAGACATATTCTTTTTTTGCTGTGAAAATTGCTTTATGATATCTCTTGGTGAGTATTCTGTATTTTGTGTGATTTTCCTTTGTGGTGTTTCTTCTCCAGGCTCTTTCTGCTCTTCTGTGTTCCCGTTTCAGTAGAGTAAGCGTGCCATTAAACCATCCAGAATTTTTCTTGCGGATGGGTGCTCGATGTTTTGGGGCGACTGCATCTGCTGTTTGTAGAAGTGCCCTGTTTATGAAGCTGAGTGTTCGTTCTGTTGAGTGGTTTTGATTCAGTGTAGCCATTTTGTATGTTAGTGTGGTTTTGAAGATTTCCGAGTGTAGTTTCTTCTGCGATCTAATCCAGTGTGTTGTTGCCGCCGGGTTTGGTTTTTGCAGGAAGATGTTGGTGGCGATCTCAAATTTGATAGCGTGGTGGTCTGACCATGATAGCGCTATGTTGTCTCGAATGCTGATGTCCGTATTTTGCTTGAAGATGAGGTCCAGGATGTGACCTGACCCATGTGTGGGAGCCTTTACTAGTTGTTGGAGCCCTAGATCTTCCAGTTGATTGATGCAGGTGGTGGCGATGGGGTCTTCGGTGGAGTTCGCCCAGAGGTTGAAATCTCCGAGTACCAGAACCTTGTTGTTTTTCAGGGTGTGTGCCGAGATGAATTCCTTGAGTGGTATCGGTAGGTTTGTGTTTGGTCCTGGTGGTCTGTAGCATAGCAGCATGTGGATGGTTTCTTGTGGTGTGGTTTGCATCTGTAGAGTAAGTGTCTCCATAAAAGTTGCTGTGTTCTGTACCGTAGGTTTGACGAGCGCTAGATGAGCTTTGAAGATCACAGCTAGGCCTCCTCCTTTTTTTCCTTTCCTATGCTCGGTTAGGATCCTGTAGTTTTCTGGCACTAATTCTGTTAGGATGGTGTTGCAGTCGGGTGTTAGCCAGCTTTCCGTGATGAAGAGGCAATCTATGTTGTTTTGTGTGATGAAGTCATGGATTTCGTGCCTGTGCTTGACCGCTGATCTGGTGTTAATCAAGGCGCATGCTAACTGTTGCGGTTGAGTTGTAGTCTTCTTATGTTTGATCGTTGCTTGTGGATTGATCCTTAGTAGTCGTTCTTTTTGTAATATTTTTTGAATGTCGGTCGGTAGAGTTGCAGTCAAATTTCTTAGTCTGCGGAGTGACTCTGCTGAGTATTTGAAATTGCACATGTTGAGGTGCTCCAAAAATTTTTTTCCCTGCTGTGGGCGAGATGATGCGTTGAAAAAAGTGGATGCCTTTGTTGAGGCGATAACGGTCTTGCGCAAGCTGGTTGAAGATGTTGCGGATCTGTGGGAAACCCTGTAGACCTACACCCTCCCTCCCGTTGATCCAGAGGAAGGCGAAAAACCCCTACTAGCGCGGCCAATTGCTATTGCAGAGGAAAAAATTCCTTCCTGACCCCCCGAGGGGCGGTCGGACGTTGGTCCCTGGATCAACTGCTAATGGTGGTCCCCTGCGATACTTACCAGAATATTTACCTTACCGGGTTGCTCAAATGATGGGGATAGGGTGAATCCTGATGTTGATCACCTGGGGAAGAAGAGGCGGCTATATGGTGATGCTGATGATACTGGTGTGTGCTGTTAAAAAACTTGTGGTTAAAACTGGCTGGTCTGGGTGTATACTGTAATTAAAAGCCTTGCAAAAACTTGGTTAAAAACTTTGGTTAAAAACAATTAAAACAAGCAATTAGACTGTTGTCTAACCACTTGTGGTTAAAAACCTGCATTTTAAAATAACTTGGCCGGTCTGGGTGTACCAAGATGGCCGCCGTACTATGTAGAAGCAGGTGAAGTGCTGTGGATTTGGGTGTACCAAGATGGCCGCCGGACTAGGCCCGAGCTGCGGCCTGTCCTAGCCCTGACGGCTCCCAGTTCTTCCGTGAGTGTTTGGTGGGCGCTGAAGGGCTTGGAGGGGGGGGGGAGGCTCGCCTCAGCCCTGTTGAGCCGAAAAAGAGGGCTAGAGAGGTGATTGGGGAGGCGGATGGCCGGCTTCGGCCGGGACTAGGCCGGGGACTCTCCTAGTTTCTGATGCCCAATGGGCAGATGGGCCGGCGCGGAGAAAGAAAGGGGGCCGATTGATTGCGGGGGGCCGCGGGATCCGCAGTGGGGTCCCGTTGTACTCCTGCTCCCTGTCCTCACTGCTCAGGGGTCCGGGATGGGATATGCACTGGCTGGGTCCTGCTCGCTGGGGGCTGTGGGCTTCTGACGGCCGGAGCTGCTGGGCGCACGTCCTCTTCCTTCACTCAGCACTCAGCACTGACACTGACAGGACACTTTATGGCCTTCAAAACTGTGATAGGTAGTGATAGGTAGTGAGGAGTGAAATCAAAAATTTATGCCCTTAGAAATCCTGAAAGCGGTGCTTGGTTTTCGGGGTCCCGTATGCGGATAGGCTCCCAAAAAGTCCCACACATGTGGTATCCCGTACTCAGGAGAAGCAGCAGAATGTATTTTGGGGTGTAATTCCACATATGCCCATGGCATGTGTGGGCAATATATAATTTAGTGACAACTTTGGGCAAAAAAAAAAATGTTTGTAATATTCCCGCAACTTGTGGCAAAATATAAAATATTCCATGGACTCAACATGCCTCTCAGCAAATAGCTTGGGGTGTCTACTTTCCACAATGGGGCCATTTGGGGGGGTCTTGTGCTATTTTGGCATTTTATGGCCTTCGAAACTGTGATAGGTAGTGAGGAGTGAAATCAAAAATTTGCACCCTTAGAAATCCTGAAGGCGGTGCTTGGGTTTCGGGGCACCGTACGCGGCTAGGCTCCCAAAAAGTCCCACACATGTGGTATCCCCGTACTCAGGAGAAGCAGAAAAATGTATTTTGGGGTGCAATTCCAAATATAACCATGGCATGTGTGAGCAATATATCATTTAGTGACAACTTTTTGAATACATTTTTTTTTTTCTGTCTTTATTCAATCACTTGGGACTAAAAAAATAAATATTCAATGGGCTCAACATGCCTCTCAGCAAATAGCTTGGGGTGTCTACTTTCCAAAATGGGGTCATTTGGGGGGGTTTTGTGCCATCTTGGCATTTTATGGCCTTCAAAACTGTGATAGGTAGTGATAGGTAGTGAGGAATGAAATCAAAAATTTATGCCCTTAGAAATCTTGAAGGCGGTGCTTGGTTTTCGGGGGCCCGTATGCGGATAGGCTCCCAAAAAGTCCTACACATGTGGTATCCCCGTACTCAGGAGAAGCAGCAGAATGTATTTTGGGGTGTAATTCCACATATGCCCATGACATGTGTGGGCAATATATCATTTAGTGACAACTTTGGGCAAAAAAAAAAAAAAGTTTGTAATATTCCCGCAACTTGTGGCAAAATATAAAATATTCCATGGACTCAACATGCCTCTCAGCAAATAGCTTGGGGTGTCTACTTTCCAAAATGGGTTCATTTGGGGGGGTTTTGTGCTATTTTGGCATTTTATAGCCTTCGAAACTGTGATAGGTAGTGAGGAGTGAAATCAAAAATTTGCACCCTTAGAAATCCTGAAGGTGGTGATTGGTTTTCGGGGCCCCGTACACAGCTAGGCTCCCAAAAAGTTCCACACATGTGGTATCCCCATACTCAGGAGAAGCAGCAAAATGTATTTTGGGGTGCATCTCCACATATAACCATGGCATGTGTGAGCAATATATCATTTAGTGACAACTTTTTTTTTTTTTTTGTCTTTATTCAATCACTTGGGACTAAAAAAAAAAAAATTCAATGGGCTCAACATGCCTCTCAGCAAATAGCTTGGGGTGTCTACTTTCCAAAATGGGGTCATTTGGGGGGGTTTTGTACTTCTCTGCCATTTTAGCACCTCAAGAAATGAGATAGGCAGTCATAAATTAAAAGCGGTGTAAATTCCAGAAAATGTACTCTAGTTTGTAGACGCTAGAACTTTTGCGCAAACCAATAAATATACGCTTATTGGCATTTTTTTTACTAAAGACATGTGGCTGAATACATTTTGGCCCAAATGTTTGACTAAAATTGAGTTTATTCGATTTCTCTTATAACAAAAAGTAGAAAATATCTTTTTTTTTCAAAATTTGCAGTCTTTTTGCGTTTATAGCGCAACAAATAAAAATCACAGAGGCAATCAAATACCATCAAAAGAAAGCTCTATTTGTGGGAAGAAAAGGACGCAAATTTCGTTTGGTTACAACATTGCATGACCGCGCAATTACCAGTTAAAGCAGTGCAGTGCGAAATTGAAAAAAGACCTCTGGTCCTTAAAGTGGAGTTCCACCCACTTTTACAACTCTTCAGCATCCCTCACTAAACTGTGCACTGTAAACAAATTGGATATTTTTTTATTTTTTTTTCAGCACAGACTGTATATATGCTGTATTCATTTTTCACTTCCTCCTCCCTGGCCGTGGCCCATCGCATCATTTCCTGTTTGCAATGCCTCCTGGGAAGGGGCAGCAACTTCCTCTGACACTGCCGTTGCTATGGAAACCTGACCTGAAACCTATTACACTGCTTATGCTGCACTGAGCATGTACGAGATCTGCAAGGATGAGATCCAGGAAGAAATACAGTCTGACTTCAGATGCCCACAGTTAAGATAGCCACAGCCTGCTGCAAGTTTATAAAATAACAAACTACTGCTAAAAACTAACAAAACAGACCTTAGTTTACAGACTAACTTTACTAGAATACATTAAACTTGTGTATTATAGGGGTATTTTTATTTAAAAAGTATAATTTCGGCCGGAACACCGCTTTAAGCTGACAATTGGTCCGGGGCTGAAGTTGTTAAATAATAATTATTTTGCTGACAATATCACCGCAAGAAGCTGTTACTTACCTAGAAAAGAATGATATCTGTATTCGATTGTTTATGTAAAAGCAGCAGGCTGGTAGCAGAAATGGAAACATTTTATCTCTGATCTGTTAGGAATTGTATGCATTGTTTGCATTGTATAGATTTGGCAGAGCCGAGCGCTGGAGCCATAGCAACCGATCAACCAATCACAGATCTTCCTAGAAATTTCCCACAACATTTCTCCTGCATCAGTTTGAAATTTCTAGGAAGATCTGTGATTGGCTGATCAGTTGCTATGGCTCCAGCGCTCGGCTCTGCCAAATGCATACAATTCCTAACAGATCAGAGATAAAAGGTTGAAGTTTATCTATAGACACAGGCAGTGCCGATCCTGACCTCCCTGGGGCCCTAAGCAAAATTCTGCTAAGGGGCCCTCTACCTGACCCATGATGCCGTGAGCATAGGTCCCCAGAGAGCCTCCCTCCTTACATTAGGGTCCTCAGAGAGCCTCCCCTTACGTCAGGGCCCCTAGAAAGCCTCCCCTTACGTCAGGGTCCCCAGAGGGCTCCCCTTACATCAGTGTCCTCAGAGAGCCCCTCCTCAAATCAGGGTCCCCAGAGAGCCTCCCCCTACATCAGGATCCCCAGAGAGACTTCCTTAAATCCTCACCGCGACAATCATTGCAGCCTCACCGTGCCCATTATTGCAGCCTCATCATATTAATAATTGCCACCTCACCGTGCCCATCATTGCAGCCTTAGTGTGCCCATCACTGCCGCCTCACCTTGTCCATCATTGCCACCTCACCGTGCCAATCATTAAAGCCTTACCATGCCAATCATTGCAGCCTCACCGTGCCCATCACTGCCACCTCACCATGGCAATCATTGCAGCCTTACCATGCTTATCATTGCAGCCTCACCGTGTTAATAATTGCCACCTCACCGTGCCCATCATTGCCATCTCACCATGCCAATCATTGCAGCCTTACCATGCTTATCATTGCAGCCTTACCATGCTTTTCATTGCAGCCTCGCCATGTTAATTGCCACCTCACCATGCCAATCATTGCCACCTTACCATGCCAATCACTGCCGCCTCACCATGCCAATCATTGCAGCCTTACTGTGCCCATCATTATTGCAGCCTAATGGTGCCCATCATTGCAGTCTTACTGTGGCAATCAATGTAGCCTCACCAGTCAGTGTCAGTGGATTACGCACAGCAGGCACCTCCCGCTGTGTCACGGAGCTCAATGTGAAATGTTATGCCGCACTATGACAAAAGTCCCACCCTCCTTCTAGACCAGCTTGTGTGATAGACAGAACACTGTATCTATCACACGAGCTGGTCTAGGAGGAGGGCGGGATCTTTGTCATAGCGCTGGCCGAAGGTTTCAGTCAGCTCTGAGACACAGCGGTCTTCTGACTCCCGCTGTGTGACAAGAGGAGGAGGGGGAGGAGGAGATTGGAGCTCGGGAAGCAAAGCCGATCCGCCCTTGGGGGGGGGCCCCCCACAGCGGCGGGGCCCTATGCATCTTGCATAGTGAGTGTATAGGGCGGATCGGCTCTGAGTACAAGAATCCATACAATGGGAAACCAACACGTGGGAAAGCGTTTTCTGAGGTGGGGTTCACCTTGCCCCATGCGGCTCACACCCGGGGTCCGGTGCATCCCCATTCACCATTTCAGGTCCAATTTTAGCCTGAATTTTTGGCTGAATTCAGACCTGAAGCGGACCAGAAGACGTACAGGACGCCTGTGCAAATTCGCACCGGAGCTGCTCTGGAGATGTGCGAAATCTCCTGCTATTGCGAATTGGATGCGGCGAACCCACATCCAATTTGCCCTGGTTGGAACCCAGGCTCAGTTAACACCTATGCGTTTTTTTCATGCTTTTTGCAGAAACGCAGGACATTATTTTTAACATGGGTTCCTATGGAACACGTTCACATCAATGCATTTTTAGGCCTCTGCGTTTTTGGATTTTTTTTAACCACTTAAGGGCCGAGCCTCTTTTTGAGATGTGTTGTTTACAAGTTAAAAACATAATTTTTTTTTGCTAGAAAATTACTTAGAACCCCCAAACATTATATATATTTTTTTCTAACACCCTAGAGAATAAAATGGCAGAGGTTGCAATGCTTTCTGTCACACCGTATTTGCGCAGCGGTCTTACAAACCCACTTTCTTTGGAAAAAATACACTTTTTTGAATTAAAAAATAAGACAAAAGTAAAGTTAGCCCAATTTTATTTATATTATGAAAGGTAATGCTACGCCAAGTAAATTGATACCCAACATGCCACGCTTCAAAATTGCGCCCGCTCGTGAAATGGCGACAAACTTTTTCCCTTAAAAATCTCCATAGGCGACATTTAAAAATTCTACAGGTTGCATGTTTTGAGTTACAGAGGAGGTCTAGGGCTCGAAATATTGCTCTCACTCTACTGATCGCGGCGATACCTCACATGTGTGGTTTGAACACAGTTTTCATATGCGGGCGCTACTCACATATGCGTTCACTTCTGCACGCTAGCTTGTCAGGACGGGGCATGGTTACAAATTTTTTTATTTTACCTTTTATTTTTTATTTTTACACGGTTTTAAAAATAAATAAAAATTGTGTCACTTTTATTCCTATTACAAGGAATGTAAACATCCCCTGTAATATAAAAGAGGCATGACAGGACCTCTTAAATATGAGATCTGGGGTCAAAAAGACCTCAAATCTCATATTTACAGTAAAATGCAATAAAAAAAAAAAAAAATTGGTCATTTAAAAAAATGTAATAATAAAATGGCCCTTTAAGAGCTATGGGCGGAAGTGACATTTTGATGACGCTTCCGCCCTTCATTGTTATGGAGATGGATGGGGGCCACTCTTCTCTATGCCCAGCAAGGGTGAAGATCCGATCGCCTCCGCCGCTGCCGACAGCTCCTGTAAGCAGCGGAGGGCACCGGTAATCGGCGGAGGGCACCATAGCGCGGTGGGAGGGGGGGCCCTCTCCCGCCACCGATGAAAGTGATATCGTGCCGAATCCACAGAGACCACTATTATCGGAAACCGGACCGCCGGCCAAACAAGAGAATACCGGGGTTATGGCAGCTAGCTGCTGCCAGAACAACGATGGATTGAGCCTAAGGTCTCATTTAAACTAGCGACTGAGCTCCGGTAAAAACCCCGTGGTTGAGCCACATTTTTACCACTCTTCAACCGCTCCTCCTCCTTTTTTTGCTGAGGTGGCAGTCAGGGGGAGTACACATGTCATGGCAGGAAGTATATCGCTAGTCACGCTCAAGTGAATGGGGCCACTGGGCAACCACCCCGTAACCGCACACAACATGCTCAGTTATCTGGTCAATTGGGGGGATAATCATGCAGAGAGGAGGCAATACAACACTCTATCACTGCCTGTCTATTGCTGTCTGAAGCACAATCTGAACGAAAATGAAGCCTGAATGAGCCCATAAAGATAGAATGCGACACCCTTTATTGGCTGACTTAAAGGTCTGGTTCACCTTTACAAAAAATCTGCCTATGCATTTAGGTGGTGTCGGTAGATAAATACAAATGGTGCAGCTCTAATGTTGAATAATGCCCTTGTTTTAGGTGTAGTAGGCCATTTACATACCTTCTGAAGCCTGACTGAAAAAATTACAGAGATGGCATTATCCCATTCTGCCTTGTTGCTAGGGAGTTGCTAAGACTGATACTCCCAGCTGTTACTGTTCACATCCTAAATCACAGGAGAGTTCTCAAACGGGGAGAGTAAGAGCATGTGAGGGGGGTTTGAATCAGAGAAAGAGCTCACTCCTGTGATAGTAGAGGCAACGCTGTATCTTAGCCTAGGCCAACAAGGCCCAGGCCTAGGGCGGCACTTTGCAAGAAGGGCAGCACGAAAAGAGTCCCCGCCAGCTTGCGCTACACTTTTATTGTAGCGCCAGTCTTATGGAGCAGACTGGGCCGGGAGGCAAATCGGTCTGGTGCCCCCATTAAGTGTCCGACATCAGGGAAGGGAACAGCCCATACATATGTAGGGGGCCCCGGGTGGCGGACCCCAACCAATGAGTTGTTGTATAAGTTCCCCAACTTATGGGGAGGCCCGCCGCTTCTAGTTTTGACTGTCCTATCATCACAGCAGACCTCTCACCTGAGTTCTCAGCTACAGAGAGACAGATGTCATGTCGGGAGGCTGAAATTGTCTGGAGGAAAAAGTCAGATGATGGGCGTGGGCCAGTAGAGTGAAGGGGGAGGGGCTATCCACTGTGCGAGGAGACCCCATGTCGGGAGAGGTGCAGTAAGTACCCAGGCTGAAAGGAAAACCACACCAGTTATTTGTTTGCCTTTGGCAGAGGAGTTGCTGTTATATATTATAGTGACTTACCATGAATATCAGCTACTGGTAATCTAGGAGGTAAGTGTTAACCACTTAAGGACCAGGCCTCTTTTTTAGATGTGTTGTGTTTAGATGTGTTGTTTACAAGTTAAAACATTTATTTTTGCTAAAAAATTACTTAGAACCCCCAAACATTATACATTTTTTTTCTAACATCCTAGAGAATAAAATGGCGGTCGTTGCAATACTTTCTGTCGGACCGTCTTTGCGCAGCGGTCTTACAAGCACACTTTTTTTTTAAAAATACACTTTTTTGAATTAAAAAATAAGGCAACAGTAAAGTTAGCCCAATTGTTTTTATATTGTGAAAGATAATGTTACGCCAAGTAAATTGATACCCAACATGTCGCACTTCAAAATTGCACCCGCTCGTGGAATGGCGACAAACTTTTACCCTTAAAAATCTCCATAGGCAAAATTCTACCGGTTGCATGTTTTACGTTAGAGAGGAGTTCTAGGGCTAGAATTATTGCTCTCGCTCTACCGATCGCGGCGATACCTCACATGTGTGGTTTGAACACTGTTTTCATATGCGGGCGCTACTTGCGTATGCGTTCGCTTCTGCATGCAAGCTTGGCGGGACGGGGCGCGTTTAAAATTTGTATTTTTTTTTTCTTATTTATTTTACCTTTTATTTTTACACTGTTTTAAAAAAAAAAAATTGTCACTTTTATTCCTATTACAAGGAAGGTAAATATCCCTTGTAATAGAAAAAAAGCATGACAGGACCTCATATGAGATCTGGGGGTCAAAAAGACCTCAGATCTCATATTTACACTAAAATGCAATATAAAAAAAAAAAAAAAAAAATGTTGTCATTTAAAAAAATAAAATGGCCCTTTAAGAGCTATGGGCGTAAGTGACGTTTTGAGGTCGCTTCCGCCCTGCAGTGTCATGGAGTTGGGTGGGGGCCATCTTTCCCTCACTCGTCTCCATGTCAGTCCAGGAGAGGGGAGCGGAGTGTATCTCGACGCGAACGGAGTGTTCTCGACGCGAACATCAGTCTCACTTTGGCTATCACAGGGAGAGGATCTCCTCCCTGTGATAGCTGGAGCTGCACGGAGCAAACATCAGTCTCACATCAGTCTCTGTCACAGCTGTCTGGGACATTATTTGACAGGACACCAGGAGCTTGGGGCCGCAAGGGTCGGCTGCGCCCCTGTTATGTCATATGCACACTGATTTTGTTTTACTATAACATACTCCCCTCCCCTTCTAAAGTGCTTTCTTTATTTACACACACAGATCTTGCATCACAGTGTTTCCCTGAACACATCATGTGCTGCTGAGCTGCTAGAGATTAACAGCAGGATGAGATTTGCCGTCGGATGAGATGCTCCGCCTCCATCACACGGTTAAATAGGTCACGTGACCAGTGTAAGCCAATAGGATGTGATGGAGGCGGAGCATCTCATTCCACGGCAAATCTCATTCTATGGCAATGCACCGGGAGGCCTGCTGTGGGTCGCGCGCAGCTCCGTGACCACCGCCGCGGGACCCGATCGCCGCTGGTGTCCCGCGATCAGGTCACAGAGCTGAAGAACGGGGAGAGGTCTGTGTAAACAAACCTCTCCCCGCGCTTCCTACTCTGCCTGTCATTGATCGGCTGTTCCCTGTCATAGGGAAAGCCGATCAATGACGTCAGACGTCAGCCCCGCCCCCTAATAGTAAAAAAAACACACACGTCACAGCCCATAACCCCTCCCCTCCCCCTAGTGGTTAACTCTTTCACTGCAAGTGTCATTTATACTGGAATCAATGCATTTAAATAGCACTGATTGCTGTATAGCTGTAATCACTTTTTCACACAGGGCCATGATGGTTTGGATTTTTTTTCACCTTTAATAATAAACACCTTCATTTACAAATTGCATTTTGTGTTTACTTGTGTTGTCCTTGACTATTGTTTAAATTGGTTTGATGTTCCGAAACACTTAAGTGTGACAAACATGCAAAGGAACAGGAAATGAGGAAGGGGGCAAACACTTTTTCACACCACTGTATATATATATATATATATATATATATATTTATGTGTTTTAATTGCTTCACACAAGAACAGACGGTTTACTAGAAAGTAGCGTCAATCTACCAAATAGTTAAACTTCTTGTTTTTAACACTCCTTTATTTTACTGCATCGTAAATGTCAAATCCAACTGAATACAACCAACTCATCTGCTTTTTACATGGGTGTTGATTCAAATGTGCAATTTTGCCTAATTCCTGGAGTAATTTGTTTCTCGTAAACAGGTGATGAACAGGAAAAATATGAGCGTTACGTTATTCTTTCACAACCCTGCCAGCAAAACAGTTTTAAGGTCGATATGCAGCAAAATGGGACGCATCATTATCAGATATTCCCAACATTGATCAATGGCTTGTGAAGATGACTCAAATGGCTCTATATACCAATAGCAAAAATTTGGAAGCTGGCTATTATATTTTCTAACTTTCTTCCACAGGTGCTTTTTACAGGTATAATACAGCAATTTTAGATGGGGAAAGGGGGCAGTGTGTAGTAAGCAGACCTTACATTTTAGTATATAGTAATAATAATACATTTAGCATGTATTAAGCAGAATTTGCATTAATATAAAAGTAATAATAATAAAAATAAAATAAAAAGCAGTGGGAATGGGAGGACGTTATACTACACTCTCCCGCCCCTAGGATTGAACCGTCCAGCCAATTATATAAATTGCCCGGACAGGAGAGTGTAATTAAAATAAAATGTATTAAAAAATAATTAAAACATATTTTTAGTGTAGCACCCTGGGGTTAAGTCAGGGAGCTCCTTACAAATTTACTTTCCAGTAGTTATTAGATTGGAGCAGATTGGAGCATGCTCTACTGTTTTTTTTTTTGCCTTCCTCTGGATCAACTGTGGGTATATTGGATTGTACGATATTTTTTATTTTTATTTATTATTTCTTTTTTTTATGGTTGAACTGGATGGACTTGTGTCTTTTTTCAGCCTAGCTAACTATGTAACTATCTTGGTCGATTGATAGAGATCTATTGATTTCTCCCTAAGTTTGGCCTTGTTGCACTTTTCTCTTCTACCACTAGGTGGCCGGGTACTTGGTGGTACTAGATATGAGAATGGCAACCCAAGGTCAGGTTATGAGTATATGGGGTATCTCAGCCAGTGGGCAGGGATTTTCTTGAATCCCTTGGCCTGTTAGGAGAACTTATATATTCGGGTGAGGTCAGGTGATCTATGTTCTGTGCCACCTGGACGGCTGTCTGGGTGGACATGTGTCGTACGCCCCAGGCTGCTAGGCCAGAGATTGGGCCTATACCGGGAGGGCATCTGGCTGCTATTCTGTGTTAGGGCCTATCCAGAAATAAATAGAGCAGCGCAGGGTTGGGATTGCAACTTGCAGTCCAACCAGAAGTGACGGTTCTGCCGGCTGGAGAACCTGTCAGTGGTCGGAGGTAGAAGGGAAGCCACAAAGGGACCAACCACCTTTACCAGGGACCACAGTGAGTAACTGAAGCAAGTACCGGAACCACATTCTCACAGAACGGGCATGGTGGAGAATCTGGAAACTTCAGGCGGTGATCAAGTCAGGGGCCCAAACAGCAGAGGAGATGCTTGCAGAGAAGCCTTGTGAGTCAAGCCAGGGGCCGAGCCGGTCAGCAGGGGTGAAGCTTGAGAAGTATCTGGAGTGCCAAGCTAGGGACCCAGCACAGAAGCGTGGGTGACGCTTGAGAAAAATACCACTGCAACCTTGGAGGAGCTCAAGGCATTCAGAGTCAGTGAATCAGTCGGTCTAGTGAGAGATCAGGAGCTCAGTGTTGAAGAACTACAAGAGGCAGTGAAGCTGAAGGAACTGTTATGTTTGAGTTAGTGACTGTTAAAGACTGTTACCATAGGAGACAGCATTCCTGCATATGCATTTTTTAGCGTGTTTCCAGTTTTGCAGAAACACAGTACAGTACATTTAACATGGTTTTCTATGGATGTAGTTCACATCTGTGCATTTTATGGAAAGGGTCATGGACTTTTTTCTGGTTTTTGGTTCCATAGACTTCAATGGATGAAAAGCGTGTATTGAAAAATGCAAACTGCAACCTGCATTAGGTGTGAATCAGGCCTAAGTGTAATTTCATGAGATTATTTATAAGGGGGTGTTTAGGGGTGGGGCATGGTTGGGTTTGGGTGGGCTCAACTGGTGGCGAGTAACCCTTAAGGCCTGGCTAGTAGCTCAGGACTTGAAATTTGGAGCCCTGTAATATATAGTGTGTGTTTGCACTAAAATTAATTTTCTTATATTTTTTTCCCCTGAAAATTTGCATTTAATAAACAGCAGCCAACTATCACATGACATAACAATTAGCAATCATATTTTTATTCTACAGGGCCTCTGCTTTCAAAAAATATATAATATTCTTGGGGTTTGAGTAATTTTTTTGAGTAATTGCCAAAAATAAAGATTTTTACGTGTGCAAAAAATGAAAAAATTAGCTCTTGAGCTGATCTGGTTTACCTGAAAATGCACATCACGGCGATTGTCATCTCATGTCTATGTGCTGCTTTAAACTTTTGTATTGGTCCAGTAGCTTAAGGGTTATAGTATCTTCATTCGAGGAATTCACCTCTGTAATGTATTTGCTGGATTATGTTCTCCATTACCTTACAATTACAGGCAAATACCAGACACCTTTGTATGATATAATGGCTCAAACAAAAAGACAACAGCCGAGGTTAATCACCGATGACGGGCCAGGCAGCGTGCAGCTGGATTCGGCACAAGTTCCTCGTTTCACAAACAAGTCACATTTCTAGTATGGTGTGCTAGACAGATTCCCGTCACTAAAATTCAACGCTATAATTAAAACTTTGTCAACACAAGGACAAAAAATATTACCAGGCGTTACAGTATCTATGGATACAAATGCCTTGGGACGGCTTCTCATCTAGATCAGGCGAAAACCTGAGCAACTGTGTCACAGCACGCTATGTTAGAGGACAAGGACAGGACTGATGTCTTCCATTCGTCAGCAGATAGAGGGTTTATCACAAGCCGTACTGTCAGGACAGAATAAAGGGGAGCCGGGACAGGTGAGTGACTTTGCTGCTCTTCTATCCTTCTTCTTAACTGCCTCCTTCCTTTTTTTTAGGAAGGGGGAATTGGGACTTTAGATGAGGTGTGCCAAGGTGGGACCAATCAAATTCACAAAAGTCCAAACATATGTATGTTTATTGAGACCAATGATCGACATGGCAAGGAAAACAGCATTGCATACATTCATTCATGAAATTAGTATATTGCAGTATAGTGGTGAACAACGTATATAACAACATGGCTTAGGTAAATAAAAATATAAATATACATCCTAATTCTCCATGTACTCAGGTAAACCATTACACAATAGGGAGACAGGTAAAACCATCTAAAATCGATCGATGTATGTAGAATGCATGAAGGAAGGCCCAACGCGTTTCATGGACTTCTGTCCACTCTTCAGGAGCCAAATGCATCCATAGTCTGTAAAAAGATTGTATGAGTAACTATGTGTTCTGATTGGTGTACCCTTGAGGGTAAAAGGAAGGATGGGTAAAAAATGTAGTAAGTGAGCTTGCCAAAATTGTACTCACATGAAGCCACACATGGAACCGTGCATAACCATATACCGGGGGTCGATCGAAATGAGCCTGGCCCGGGAGTTGAGGAGGGGAAACAACCATAGGTCCGGGACTCGGGCACCATCCCTCACAAATGACTGCGGCTTCTAAAGTATATAAAGTAAAGAGGGTATGTATCTATGACGATATAGGTCAATATAATAGTCAAAAGCTGACCTAACAGCAAATGAGAAGCCCATAGTCCTAATAATAAAGTAAATATTGTGGGGTTACCTTGATGTGTATACAAGGAGTTGGAAAGCCAGATGACAAAGGCAGGGATCCAGGTATATAGACATAATGCTGGCTCAACAGTGGAGCAGCAGAGGTGGGGAATGGAGTTCGGACCCAGCACTCCAGGCGGTTCCCCCCCCCCCCCCAGCGTCACGCTGATACTGCACGGAGGGAGAAATATCCCGGCTACCGCCGGAGTAACTCCCCATGCATCAGCCAAGTTGATATAGCAGGCGCGTGCGTGACTGACCGCCCATCGGGCGTCATACGCACAACGCCGGGGGCATGGCGCCGATGCACGGTGGGAGCGAGCACCCAATCCCCCGCAGCCAATGGATGCGGGAGGGAGGGGAAAGGGGAGGGCTCACAGCGTGCATCGCAACTCCCGGGTTATCAAGCACATGACGGCCCTCCGGACACAATCAGACGGATACACATGGGCTGCAGTGAAAAAATACATTTGAAATTTCAGTAACAGTAATAAAACTATAAATATAGGGTATGTGCTGTGTCTGACATGTAGAATTATGGTTCAACCCAATGAAGGGTAGCCTTCCAATCTTCCCGAATGTCACAGGTCTCATTGTACAAGATGAGTCTGGTGGTAAAATGGTAACCAGTTTTATCAAAGACTGGGGATGAGCAAAATTGAGAGCTTGCATGTCATGTGTCATTCATTTGTAGCGCTGACACTTTACCAAAAGTGTGCGCTATATATGTAAATTTTGTTTTCCAGAACTGTAACAGAGTTCTGGGGGTTAATTGTACAGGTTTTTACTTTGGCATTAGTTTGGCTGGGCTGTGCTGGAGTTCTGCCTGGTCATAGGTGCAGTGAGGCATCTGTGACAGGCTGAGAACCGAGCCTGGTTGGACGTGTTAGGTACCAATCTTTTCTGGAGCCAATCAGTGGGCGCGTCTGGCCCCGCTGTGTAGTCTGGAAGGGGTATTTAAGATGCTGAAGTCACGTGTTCAGCTGCTGCTTTGATTCCTGGTTCTGGTCCGGACCAACCCGTGAGGGGTCCTGGACCCAGGAGTGTCTGCCGTCCCTGTAAGCATGGTCACCCTTACCAGCCCCAGAGGCCCTCATGGTCTGGGTTGGGGATCCATCCGTTCCCGAGCCTTGGAACTGGCTAGTTTGAGGCCCAGTAACTGAAGGAGGATTCAGAGGTGTCCCGGTGTGCTCTCGGCATTGGAGGGACACGGCAACTTGTACAAGCAACCAGGGGAGGACTCTTCAGAGGAGGGCCAAGAAGCTGGCTGCTCGGTAAGAGCCTGGGAGCTGAAGTTGTATAGACAGTAGAGAATCCACACTTCCACAGTATCGCCAAGAAGGCTGAGAGATCCAGGTACTGTGGGAAAGGTTCCTACTTATCTTCAGTCACATGTTGGCTGCTAAATCTGTGGTTAGAGGTTTATCCAGCAGTGAAGCGCCCAGTTGCGAGTGGCTACTCTCTGGGCTAACACACGGTCGGAAATTCCGACGGAAAATGTCCGATCGGACCATGTTGTCGGAAAATCCGGCCGTGTGTGGGCCTCACCGGACTTGCTCTCAAATTTTCCGACAACAAAATCCGATCAGACTTTTTCCGATCGTGTGTAGGGAATTCCGACGGACAAAGTGCCACGCATGCTCAGATCAAATTAGGAGACCAAAGCTATTGGCTACTAGACTCTACGTAGTTCCGTCGTACGCAACGAACGTCACCACGTTCAGAATGATCGGATTTTTTTCAGACAGATTTTGTGGTCGGAATTTCGGACCGTGTGTACGGGGCATAAGAGACATTCAATTGATGTCAGCAGTTCAAAGTGCCTGAGTTTCATCACCTGTGCTCTCTATTCCCACCTGTGTTATAGTTGGATGTTACCCCTGCAGAATAAAAATCCTCAAAAGGACTTTTTATGTGGCAGCATTTTAAGTTACTGGGTACTAACCCTGGGAACCCCTAGACAACGAACGACGAGCTACGAGGAGGTAATTGGTAAGCCCAGAAAATTCAAGGCCGCCCCCAAGGGGTTATGGCCGCTACACATTTTATATCTAGTTACAGCTTCATCATAACTCCTCCAACTGTCCCTGATTTGGAGGGTCCATCCCTAATTTGGAACCAAATCCCTCTGTCCCTCATTACTCCTCAAATGTCCTTCTCCCTGGTCTGAGGTATAGACTTCCACACTACAGGGGTGTGTTTTTTTTTTTTTTAATTGCAGAGCTAATCATCCATCCTTCAAAAACATTCATTCTGAACTGTGGCACCCGCAACTGCCTGAATACAATGGAGGTCTGGGGATCTGATAGGATGCAGCTGATAATTTTCCACCAGAAATGGCGATTTTAAAGTAGATTCTTAAATTAACTTTTGCTAAGCCAAGTAGCGCTTGCAGGGACACCCAAGGCTCGAATTTAGGCTTATTTAAGAAAAAATCTGCCGAAATTCAAGGTGACTGTGGGCAGCTTTTAAGGCTGGTACACATTATGAGAAAATCAGGCAAACATTTGTCCTATTTTCCTTGTTATTTCACAGCAAGTCGAAACCGAGCAAGGAGATAATTACGAAAATTCTCTTACAACAAAGGCTTTTCTTTTGTTGTTGTTTATAGTTTCTGATCATGTGCAGTCTTTTGTATCAAAAATACGAAAACAGTATACATTAAACCAGGGGTGCCCAACCTTTTGAAGAGCGAGGGCCACTTTAGCGACTTGGCAGCTGGTCGCAGGCTACAATGAGCGGAGCGGGCAGATGACAGGTCTGTGTCCACTCTGCATATGCAGAGCAGACAGGGACACAGACCGCTCTACTCTATGGGCCCTCTGATCTGCCCAGACAGAAGGGGATGGACCATGCAGAGCAGACAGGGACACAGACCGCTCTACTCTATGGGCCCTCTGATCTGCCCAGACAGAAGGGGATGGACCATGCAGAGCAGACAGGGACACAGACCGCTCTACTCTATGGGCCCTCTGATCTGCCCAGACAGAAGGGGATGGACCATGCAGAGCAGACAGGGACACAGACCGCTCTACTCTATGGGCCCTCTGATCTGCCCAGACAGAAGGGGATGGACCATGCAGAGCAGACAGGGACACAGACCGCTCTACTCTATGGGCCCTCTGATCTGCCCAGACAGAAGGGGATGGACCATGCAGAGCAGACAGGGACACAGACCGCTCTACTCTATGGGCCCTCTGATCTGCCCAGACAGAAGGGGATGGACCATGCAGAGCAGACAGGGACACAGACCGCTCTACTCTATTGGCCCTCTGATCTGCCCAGACAGAAGGGGATGGATTCCAGCAGATCAGATTGGAGATCTGCTTAAAAAGCGGGTGTAAAAGGCTCCTTTCACACTGATGCACTGCGGTTTACCTGCACCTTAACTGACCTCAATCTTCACTTATTCCTCAGGATTTCTGCAGGTATTGCTGGCTGCTGCTGTCTCCTAGGTGGGTATGGCTGGTGGCTGCTGCTGGCTGTCCTTCAGGGTGGGTCCTGTTGGCTGGTACTGTTGGCTGGTACTGATGGCTAGTACTGGTGCGTACTGCTTTCTGGTACTGGTGTGTAACACTGGCTGGTACTGGTGGGTACTGCTGGGAAGTACTGCTGGCTGGTACTGGGAAGTACTGCTGGTGAGTACTGGTGGGTACTGCTGGCTGGCACTGCTGGTGAGTACCTCTGGGTACTTTTTGAACCACTACTGGTGGGTAATTTTTGGTACTGCTGGGTGGTGCTTGTGGGTACTGCTAGCTGGTACTTCTGGATACTGGTGGCTGGTACTTCTGGGTACTTTTTGAAACTGCTGGGTGGTGCTTGTGGGTACTGCTGGCTGGTACTGGTGTGTACTTCTGGGTACTGCTATGTGGTACTTCTGGGTACTGGAAGGTACTATTGGGTACTGCTGGCTGGTACTTTTGGGTACTGCTGGCTGGTACTTCTGGGTACTGGCGGGTACTATTGGGTACTGCTGGCTGGTACTTCTGGGTACTGCCGGGTACTATTGGGTACTGCTGGCTGGTACTGGCGGGTACTTCTGGGTACTGCTGGCTGGTACTTCTGGGTACTGCTGGCTGGCACTTCTGGGTACTGGCGGGTACTATTGGGTACTGTTGGCTGGTACTTCTGGGTACTGCTGGCTGGTACTGCCGGGTACTATTGGGTACTGCTGGCTGGTACTTCTGGGTACTGCTGGCTGGTACTTCTGGGTACTGGCGGGTACTGCTGTGTGGTACTTCTGGATACTATTGGGTACTGCTAGCTGGTATTTCTGGGTACTGGTGGCTGGTTCTTGATCCCCCTATACCTGCCATCAGTGTGACAGGATTGGCGCTGAAGGAAGCATACGGCTGCAGTAGAGAGCAGAGCCGATGCTTCCTGTATCGCGCTGAGAACTGTCACAGGCCGAGCACATTTGGTATCACTCCGCCTTAGACAGAAGCCGGCATTATACAGGAAGCATCGGCTCTGCTTCCTCTAGCGTCGGCTCGAATCTTCCCGCTGATGCTCAGGGATGGCGGGTCGGGAACCCGCAATCTGGGCTTGCCGACCCCCATCCCAGAGCAGGAGGTGACAGGCCACATCAAAGGACGCCGGGGGCCACATGTGGGCCAGCGGTTGGTCACCCATGCATTAAACGTAAATCGTCTGTTATGTTCACGTGCAAGAACATTTTGGAGTTTGTCCTTTCGAAAAATTGTGTTTGCAAAGTCTGAAATGGATGTCTAAAGTTGTGTACACACATTTTCTCATAGTGTGCACCCACCTTTAGGCCGGGGTCACATATGAGCAAGCAGTGGCTCACAGCAGGAGTCTGATGTGCCCTCGCACTCACAGTTTCACGTCCGATTTCAGCAAAAATTTTGGGCAGAATTCGGACCTGAAACGGACCAAAAGACGCACAGGGCTCCTGTGCAAATTGCATCGGAGCCGCTGTGGAGATATGTGAACCGGCTCCTTATAGAGCCGGTCACATTCTCCTGCTGTGCGAATTAGATGCAGAGAAAACCTACATCCAATTCGCACTAGTGTGAACCCAGCCTTAGAGAGATTTACCCTCACTTCCTGTATGTCTGAGAATGTTCCACCAGACAGAAAGTGAGGAAAACTTTCCAAATGCAACAAAGACAGAAAAAAATGGCTATGTTTATTAGAACTGGGAAGGCTAGATACTAGATTCAGATACTTATTTCTCTCTGTGCTTCTGTTGCTGATTTCCCTCACATTGACCTCATTTAGATGGTAGCCCTTTCCGCCCCTCTGATGAGGGATCTGCTAAGTCTTCTTGTACTGTAAAGCTGGCCATACACTTATAGATTATCTGCAGATTTTCTATGGTTAGATGGAAAAAGTGCAACGGATTTCTCCATGTTCGCTAAACTGTGTGGATGGAGGAATCTCCCACTTTTTCCATCTAACCATAGAAAATCTGCAGATAATCTATAGGTGTATGGCCAGCTTAAGTCACTTTGTTCTTGACACTAAAAATCCACAGTATAATTAAGACTTTGTCAACACAGGGACAAAAAATATTAACAGGCGTTACAGTATCTATGGATACAAATGCCTTGGGACGGCTTCTCATCTAGACAGCAAAAACCTGAGCAACTGTGTCACAGCACGCTATGTTAGAGGACAAGGACAGGACTGATGTCTTCCATCCTTCAGCAGATAGAGGATTTATCACAAGCCGTACTGTCAGGACAGAATAAAGGGGAGCCGGGACAGGTGAGTGACTTTGCTGCTCTTCTATCCTTCTTCTTAACTGCCTCCTTCCAATCTTCCGGAATGTCACAGGTCTCATTGTACAAGATGAGTCTGGTGGTCAGGGCCGTTTTTTAAGGCAGGGCAAAAGGGGCAGCTGCCCTGGGCCCTGTCATTGTTGTGGGGCCCAAAGCAGCTGCCTCATACTTGCCAACTATCCTGGTTTAAATTCCCTCATCCCTTGAGGTTTTAGTCCCGTGATGTGTCCCAATATCTCAGTGTGAAGCGCTGCTACTAATGCTGCCCAGCTCTGCCCTATTGTTGTGTACAGATGACTCAACTGCAGACACTGTGTTTACATGTAAATTACCGGCATTCGTATGTAAATAGTGGTGGCATTTATATGTAAATAGCGGCGGCCGGAAGCATTGATATGTATATCATGCCCCCCCTGAGGTCATATCCACATTAATCTCTAGCAGCCAATCAACAAGTAGAAATCATGTGTAACCTCTAGCAACTAATCAGTGAGCCGTAATGTGTGCTGTAACCTCTAGCAACCAGTCAGTGAGCGGTAATGATACACTGTAACCTTTGGCAACCAATCACAATAGCTGCCTGATCTGATTCAGTAAACTGATTTTGAGTCTAGCTGCTATTTATTGTATGTCTCAGAGCAGGTGGAGAGCGAAACTGCATGGGGGGGCCCCAAGAAAAGTTTTGCCCAGGGTCCAATCAATATTAAAGACGGCCCTGCTGGTGGTAAAATGACAACCAGTTTTATCAAAGACTGGGGATGAGCAAAATTGAGAGTTTGCATCTCATGTGTCAGTCATTTTATATCTAGTTACAGCTTCATCATAATTCCTCCAACTGTCCCTGATTTGGAGGGTCCATCCTTAATTTGGAACCAAATCCCTCTGTCCTTCATTACTCCTCAAATGTCCTTCTCCCTGGTCTGAGGTATAGACTTCTACACTACAGGGGTGTGTTTTAAAAAAAAAAAATTGCAGAGCTAATCATCCTGCGAAACGTCAAAAACATTCATTCTGTGTGAAGTCCATTCATTCTGGGCTCTGAAGAAGTCCTGGAGGTGAGCATGTAAGGAGGTGACGAGGGACCTAGAGAGCCGGAGGTCTTGGGATGGAGCGGAGAGGACGTTTTGGGTGATATTTCGAGACAAGATTGGTGATGTAGCTCATTTCCCTCATCAATACTGTGATACGGGGGTTGCTTAGCCCAGTGGTAGACAGGGGCGGACTGACAACTCATGGGGCCCCTGGGCAATAAGAGATTATTGGGCCCCTGGGCAATAGGAGATTATGGGGCCCCCAGGCAATCTGAGATTATGGGGCCACACAATATACACACACACAGTATACAATCACACAGTATACACATACATGTACACATAGTATACACAGACATGTTTCTATTGTAATAAATAAATAAAAAAATAAATATTGGCTGAGAAGGTACTGGAGAGGTGGGGCAGCTATAATCTCGGGATTTTTAGACCAAAAGTATGTCGGTAAGGGACATTTCAGATGTAAAAAAAACACAGATTTTTTACATACTGTTTTTACTGAGGCTGGCAACCCTGATGGGGCCCCTTTGTGGCCTGGGGCCCTCGGGCAGTGCCCGAGTGGCCGAATGGTCAGTCCGCCCCTGGTGGTAGATGCGTTTTTTTTTTAGTGAAGTCCATGTCAGTCAGAACTGTGTTTAATGGCCTAGTAGCCTACTTCTATTAAAAAGGAAAAAAAGAAAGTCTTACAACATAAGGTTCCCCCGCCGGGGGTTTCAGTTTTTCACAAAACAGTGATAAACAAAAATGCAGAGCAATCTGGCTCTCCAGTAAGTAGCACCGCTGCTCTCTCTGGTTTCCCAGACCAGTGCTCGCCAGCCTTTCAGACCACACAGACCACTAAACTCACAAACTTGAATTCCACGAACAACTAACATGAATTTTACATGCCTCATTTACACAATGCTCTGATGCTCTGACTCTCTGCCCCCCTCCTCCTAGTCCACACTGCTGCCTTATACACATATAGCTCCGACTCTCTGCCCCCCCACGCTCACTTTGCGTCCCACTACCGACTCCTTATTGGATCTCACCTCCTTATCCAGCCATGTGCTCAAGCTCCATGCTCCCTCCCACAGTCTGTGGTCAGCGCTGCCATTGCAAGTCCACTCCTTCTTCACCTCCCACTCTCTGCACTACTCCTGGCACCTCCCTCTGAGTTCAAAGGATCTGGAACTACAGAGGAGGCAGTATTGACTGTCAGCATGCATTGAGAACAACATTGGAAACAACATTGGGTGGTATACATCCGCAACAAGGTTGATTAGCGTAGAACCCCTAGACACCACCACAATTTTCAGGTAAACCATCAGTGGTCCACGGACCACTGGTTGGTAACCGTTGTCCCAGATCAGGGGCTCTTCTGGCTCACTCAGCTTTGGCTGCAGCACCTTGCTGTACAGGCCCACTCCTGGCCCCCTGATAGGGTTTGTCCAGCATCCATTCCCAGGTCGTAGCAAACTCCTCGGGAACTCAAAGGGGATGGGCCAAGAGCCCCGGCAAGGAACCTGAGAAGTGGAGGACCGAGGCTGCTCTGTGCAAAACCACTACACAGAGCAGGTGAGTATTTAATTTTTTTTTTTTTTTTTTTTTTTAAGAAAGCTTTTGGAATCACGTTAATCCTTCTCTACTTTATCCAACCAACAACTAAAACGTTTGGTTTTAGATACACTTTAAGAGCAGAAGAGCACAAACCATCACAAATCAAGGTACATAGGGTTTGTAGCGTGGTAGTTAAAATCTAAAGTACATAACCTAATTAACATCAATTCTTCTGAATGTCATGTGAGACTCTGACCTTGTGTGAATGGGGCGAGACACAATAAATATTATTGGATTCCAATATCTGTTCCTTAACAACATCCCATAAATGTGATCACTGTATGAGAACTGGACCGTTTAATAGCACCACTTCTACAAATTGAATTTCTGAACTGATAAAGAGGGTTTATTAACAAGCTGATTAACTTTTATAGGGTTATCTTGAGTTTGTAGGGTGGGCTTTAGAGATATCTGCATTGGCAGGTCCATTTCATTCTCCTATAGAATTAGTAGTGTTAGGTAAAGGCAGCAAAAGATGGGTTTGGGAGGATTTTGTACATTTCGTTATGTATATATAATATACAAATGTGAACATTATTACCAGGGCATTTAAAGTGGTTGTAAACCCTTACAGACCACTTTGACCTACAGGTAAGCCTAGATTAACCACTTTCAGACGGGACCAAATTTGCAGCCAAAGGACCAGGCCCCTTTTTGCGATTCGGCACTGCGTCGCTTTAACTGAAAATTGCGCGGTCGTGCGACGTGGCTCCCAAACAAAATTGGCGTCCTTTTTTTCCCACAAATAGAGCTTTCTTTTGGTGGTATTTGATCTCCCCTGCGGTTTTTATTTTTTGCGCTATAAACAAAAAAGAGCGACAATTTTGAAAAAAAACGCATTATTTTTTTTTTTTTGCTATAATAAATATCCCCCAAAAATATATAAAAAAACTTTTTTTTTCCTCAGTTTAGGGCGATACATATTCTTCTACATATTTTTGGTAAAAAAAATCGCAATAAGCGATTATTGATTGGTTTGCACAGAAGTTATAGCGTTTACAAGATAGGGGATAGTTTTATAGCATTTTTATTAATATTTATTTTTTATTAGTAATGGCGGCGATCAGCGATTTTTATTGTGACTGCGACATTATGGCGGACATATCGGACATTTTTGACACATTTTTGGGACCATTGTCATTTATACAGCAATCAATGTTAACCACAAGGGGGCAGTGTAGGGGTTAAGTATGCCTAGGGGTGTGTTTCTTACTGTGGGGGGGCGTGGCTGTCAGCTAGTGAATGCTGATCTCTGCTCCAATCACAGGGAGCAGAGATCGGCGTCACTAGTTGCTAGGCAGAACGGGGAGATGCTGTTTATCTCGGCATCTCTCCGTTCAGCCTTCCCGTGAGACGATCGTGGGTGTCCCCGCGGCGATCGAGTCCGCCTGGGCCGCGACCGGACTCACGGGGGTCCCGACCGGTGCGGGAGCGCGCCGCTCCCGGCACGCTCCCGATGGCACGGACAGGCATTAAGGAGAGACTTATATATACGCCCTCCTGCCTGTCTGTGCCATTCTGTCGACATACATCTGTGTGCGCCGGTCGGGAAGTGGTTAAGGCTTACCTGTAGGTGCAAGAAATATCTCCTTAACCTACAAGATTAAGGAGATATTTTCCAAAAAACGGGCACCGATGGCAAGTGAAGGCGAAGATGCCGTCAATGACGACTCCCACGCGCATGCGCCGGAGTGACGTCTTTGCGGCTACGGCCAGTCACAGCGCCGGAGCCGCGATACCCAGAAGTCACTCCGGGTATCATGGCAGCGACGGAGGAGGTGGCCGAAGACCGCTGGGGGGCTTCGATCTCAGGTAAGTAATTCATAATGAGCTAGTATTGAATTATATATTTTTTTTAGCAGACACCCTAGGGAATAAAATGGCGATCTTAGTTTACAAATCCGGAAGAGACATTGTGATGTTTTTCTGGTCCTCCAAGGCCATAGAGGCGATCAAAGATGTTTCCGTTTTTTGTCGCCCCTATGACCAGCCGGCTGCACAGTTGGATTGTTTTTCGGGCACCCCGGAGGAAACTGTAAGCCTGAGAAAAAGCGGCGATTGGTGGGAAGGGGGGGGGGGGTTCCTTTTTATGAGAAAGCCGGCCACCAACTGAAAAAAAAGATATGGTGGTAACGGCTGATAGCTTCAGCCATAACCCTGGTAAACCACTTGCAAACCGCAACGTATATACAGTACACGTATTTCGGTCAGCAAGTGGTTAATTGCATTAACAGAAAACACAGGAACAAAAATGTAATTTACTGTATAGCAGTCTAGCAGTCCTTAGATGTGGTGGCTGCATTTGTTTTCCTTTATGATGCTCTTTTTCCATTGTGGTCAATTGGTGATCCTGGCAGTAACACACTTCTTGTTCTAGGGTGGCAACAATCACACACCATACTGTATCTATAGAGGAGCAGCATTGTCACTCTAGGCTGCTATCCTGATTTGGACTACATACACCCCCTCTCCTTGTCTTTGTAACATAATGGGAAGGTGTTCTGCAGTCCACAGAGTCAAACTTGGCAGGGCTGAGAACTTTGTTTGAGATTTAAATGCAGCAGAGAGAGAGCCAGGGAAAAAATCAGCTCTCTAGAATTCTGGCATTAGCAACCGCAATTTTTTTTGCAAAATGCACAGATATAACAAACCGTTTTTTTATTGGTATAGGTAACAGACCAAAAGGGCCAATAAAAGTTCTTTGTTAGGGTTTACATACCTCTGAATATTTATCAGTGTACACATGTTCCTAAACTTGTATTGTCTGATCATTTTTTGAGTAATTTGACATCTATGGCTTTGAATATGTGTTGTGCTCTAACAGATAATCAATAATAATTGCAAATGACCATCATTTTTGTCTTCTTTTATAACTCATATCAGTGAGAAACAAAAATAATTTGAGAGATATTATAACACAAGAACTGCATTACACTGTGTGCATCAATTCCACCCTTAGGCCCCTTTCACACTGGGGCGGTTTGCAGGCGCTATTGCGCTAAAAATAGCGCCTACAAACCGACCCGAAACAGCTGTTGCTGTGTCTTCAGTGTGAAAGCCCGAGGGCTTTCACACTGAAGCGGTGCGCTTGCAGGACGCTGGAAAATGTCCTGCAAGCTGCATCTTTGGCTCGCTGTAGGAGTGGTATATTTACCGCTCCTATAGCGCCCGTTCCCATTGAAAACAATGGGGCAGCGCTCCGAACCCGCCCGCAAAACGCCGCTGCAGCGGCGGTTTGCGGGCGGTATTAACCCTTTTTCGGCCACTCGCGGGGGTAAAACCACCCCGCTAGCGGCCGAAATGCGCTGCTAAAACGACGGTAAAGCGGTGCTAAATATAGTGCCGCTTTACCGCCATCGCCCCCAACGCCCCAGTGTGAAAGTAGCCTTATTGTTTCCATTTTTCCAGATTTTTATTGCTTTCACCCTCCTGTTTGTCCTGGCAGTCATTATCACGGGGAGGGAAAGTGATGGAAAAATCCAGAAACAGTTGTCACCAGAAATGGAGTCTAGGGAAAATCAAGGGAGTTGTGTCTCCAGGATAGGAAGTGAAAAGAAATCTCCCCAATGGGACACAGAAAGCAAAAAAAAAAAAACGATAGGGGTTTTTATCCTTCTTGTCTGTATCCAAAAGTAGTTTTGACTTTAGATAGCCCTTACAATGACCCTGTCTGTAAAAGAAGAGAGAAGCATAGGCATGTGCCTGGGCACACCCTAATTACCCTGTGTGGTGCAGATTCCAACTGCTGCCAAACTAACCAACACCCCCCCCCCCCCCCCCCCCCACCCCCCCCCCCCCCCCCAAGTCCCTGCAGTGCTGTCGGCTTCCTTACTTTCCTCTCCCGCCGGCTGCTGTGGGGGATATTTCAAGATGGGGACTGGGGGAGGGGGCTGGAGAGAAAGGGATTGGGGAATATATCTGTATCAAAAGTGAGACATCACAGGTCTGTTTAGACCCTTGATATTTCACCAAAGCCCCCCCAACAAGGCTTCCGAATACAATTGTAAATTTTTTTAATAAAAAATGCTCATAAGTTTACATACCCTGAATTTATGATTTCTTGGCCATTTTTCAGAGAATATGAATGATAACACAAAAACTTTTCTTTCACTTTAGTTAGTGTTTGGCTGAAGCCATTTATGATCAATCAACTGTGTTTACTCTTTTAAAATCATAATGGCAAAAGAAACTACCCAAATGACCCTGATCAAAAGTTTACATACCCCAGTTCTTAATACCATGTATTGCCCCCTTTAACATCAATGACAGCTTGAAGTCTTTTGTGGTATTTGTGGATGAGGCTCTTTATCTTCTCAGATGGTGAAGCTGCCCATTCCTCTTGGCAAAAAGCCTCCAGTTCCTGTAAATTCTTGGGCTGTCTTGCATGAACTGCATGTTTTGAGATCTCACCAGAGTGGCTCAATGATATTGAGGTCAGGAGACTGATATGGCCACTCCAGAACCTTCACTTTATTCTGCTGTAGCCAATGACGGGTCCACTTGGCCTTGTGTTTTGGACCATTGTCATGTTGGAATGTCAAAGTACACGTCCCATGTGCAGCTTCCTGGCTGATGAATGCAAATGTTCCTCCAGTATTTTTTGATAACATACTGCATTCATCTTGCTGGACACATAGAGAGGGGGGTCATTGGCTCTTTACCGAGATCCGGGTCATTCCGTGTCCCAGGGACAAGCGCAGTGAGACTGGGGAAGGGGGGGGGGGCGTCATGTGACGTCGTCCCAGAACAAGACAGCACCGTGCCTGCCGTCATTTGTCTATAGGGCGGGCAGGGGGGGGGGGGGGGGGTGGTTAAGCGGGTCAAATGCAAATCAGGAGACGCAACAAAAAAACATGTGTGACACCTTTCCCCTGTAAGGGTTAAATGCGTGTTATGTCTAGGGCAGGAGTTGTTAGTCTGGGGTCCATGGATCCCTAAGTTGTCCTTGGATGTTTTTCAGGGGGTTCGGGAGGGTCAGATAAAATATAACATTTACATTCACTATACAGCCCCAAGCAATGGTTTTCCATTGTAAAAAAATGACAGAAAATGCACTCTGCCACTGCTTATAGCGCTGACCGCTAAGTGTCTCTTGACTCATTGTTGGCCATCATGGCCCATGTTTACCATTTATAATTGTATCATCGTTCTCTGCACAATCACCATCTTGTGCCATTCCATAATAGCAAATGCTTGATTATCTTCTTCATATACTGGTGAGACTTAATTGATCATTATTTCTTGCACTCTTTGTGCTAAAGAGTGAGATATGTATAGTGTGTGAATGTGTTTGTGCCATGATGGCAGATGGAACTTGTCGTTTTTTTTTATTCACAGAACTCTGTGAATGAATGACGTGGCTGGTGTGGGCAGAGCCCCACACAGCCGTGCTGTTTTCAAAAGGTGATAGTGGGTGCGAGAAGACGATCCTCTGCCCACTGTTATGCCCTGTACACACGGTCGGACATTCCGACGACAAAATCCATCAGATTTTTTCCGACGGATTTTGGCCCAGACTTGTCTTGCATACACACGGTCGCACAAAGTTGTCGGAAAATCCGATCGTTCAGAACGAGGTGACGTACAACTCGTACGACAGGACTATAAAGAGGCCAGTAGCCAATAGCTTTCGTCTCGTAATTTATTCTGAGCATGCGTGGCACTTCGTCCGTCGGAATTGTCTGCACACGATCGGAATTTAAACGATCGGATCTTCTTGTTGGAAAATTTTAGATCCAGCTCTCAAACTTTGTGTGTAGGGAAATTCCGACGGAAAAAGTCCGATGGAGCCCACACACAATCGGATTTTCCGACAACACGATCCGATTGCACATTTTCCGTCGGAAAGTCTGACAGTGTGTACAGGGCATTAGGCTGCATTCACACCTGAGCGTAGTATCTTTGAGCGCTTTTCCGGCGGTTTTTTTTGCACGTTTTTTGGGGGTGTTTTTGCGCATTTGTATGCAGTGTTTTTGGGCTTTGGCGTTTTTTTTCTTAGGCAATAGAGAAAACTATTATCTGTTGTATCATTTGTTGCAGGGTATTTCAGCTTTTTTTAGCTTTTCCATTAGCTTTTATTTCTTCTTTTATTATTATTCATTTATTATATTGTTTTTTTGTTAGGGTAAGGGGTTCGAGTTCAGTTCAGTTTAGGTTAGGGTTAGGATTAGGAGTTAGGGTTATTTTATTTATTTTTATTTTATTTAATATTATTATACGAACAATAATAAAATAAATAAATAAATGTAAAATTAATACACAAATAAATAAAAATCATAAATAAAAAATAAATACATTCAATAAACTAATGCTAATTAACAATAAATAAATAATTAACTCTTAACCCTTTACCCTTTAAAAATAAAATAATAATAAATAACTAAACACCCTAACACAAAAAATATTGTTATTATTAATAATGTATTTTTTTGTTCAAGATTGGGTATTGTTATTTTATTAATAATAATAATAATAATAATAATAATGTGTTTAATATTTTTTAAGGTTAATTATTATTTATTAATATCTTATTACATATTTTTCATTTATTTTACTTATTTATGATGGTTTTTATTTTTTTGTGTATTTATTTTACATTTATTTATTCATATATTATTACTATTTTATTTGTAATTATTTTTCATTTGAGCAGAAAATCATGCAAAAACTTGCAAAAACGCGTGAATGGCGTGTTTCCATTCATTTCTATGGAAATACAAACACACCAAAAATGCCCAAATCTGCCCAGTTTGAGCGACAAAAAAAACTCCTGAACTTGTTTGAGCTTCAGGCGACATGGAGTGGAGATGTGAACCATCTCCATAGAGAATAATAGATTTTTTCTCCTCCAGCGTTTAGGCTAAACCTAAAGAGTGCAGAAAAAAAACAGCAGCATGTATAAAGTACAGGCCCCTAGAGGTACACATACCTGGAGATCCCTCTGAACCCTGTAATTACCGCAGCATCCAGACCATTGTGACAGGCAAACACCAGCTTCGAGAAAGTCATTAAAGTGTCAGGGTAGATAACATTGAAGGTCACATCACTAATTCTTCTTGTACTGTTAGGCTGGGTTCACACCTATGCACAGGGCCGTCTTTAACGCAGGGCAAACGGGACAGCTGCCCTTGGCCCTATCATTGTTGAGCCCACACTGCCCGCAAATATTTTTCCACACGTAGCGGGTGCACACGCTTGCTCTCCGAGCCTGTTAATTAAAGCGGCTACACTGTGACAGGAGATAGGCACAGCTATGGGCTGTACGTGCTGCAAGTCGTGCTTCTCTCTCTGTTAGAACTGAAGCTACTGTGACAGAAAGTGAGACAGATCTGCTCTGTGTTCCCCTGCTCACCCCTCCTTCTTCAGTCAGCAGCAATGAGGGAATGGTATTAATGTGCAGTAACCTCTCTAGCAACCAATCAGGGAATGGTAATAACAGGCAGTAACCTCTCTAGCAACCAATCAGTAAATGGTATTAATGTGCAGTAACCTCTAGCAACCAAATAGTGAATGGCAATCATGTGCAGTAAATTCTCTAGCAACCAAATAGTGAATGGTAATAATGTGCAGTAGCCTCTAGCAACCATTTAGTAAATGGTATTAATGTGCAGTAACCTCTAGCAACCAATCAGGGAATGGTATTAATGTGCAGTAACCTCTCTAGAAACCAATCAGTAAATGGTATTAATGTGCAGTAACCTCTAGCAACTAAACAGTGAATGGTAATCATGTGCAGTAACCTCTCTAGCAACCAAATAGTGAATGGTAATAATGTGCAGTAGCCTCTAGCAACCATTTAGTAAATGGTATTAATGTGCAGTAACCTCTAGCAACCAATCAGGGAATGGTATTAATGTGCAGTAACCTCTCTAGAAACCAATCAGTAAATGGTATTAATGTGCAGTAACCTCTAGCAACCAAATAGTGAATAGTAATAATGCGCAGTAACCTCTCTAGCAACCAATCAGTATATGGTATTAATGTGCAGTAACCTCTAGCAACCAATCAGTAAATGGTATTAATGTGCAGTAACCTCTAGCAACCAAATAGTGAATGATAATGATGTGCAGTAACCTCTAGAAACCAATGGGTGAGCAGTAATGATGTGCAGTAACCTCTAGCAACCAATTAGTGAGTGTGGACCAGTTCTTTATGTGTACATTAATAAAGTTTTATTTTAGATAAAGCCGGCCATAGACAGTTCGCATCTTGGCCAGTTCAGCAGGAACTGGCCAAGATTTCAACCATGTATGGGCAGGCTGAATGTACCATCTATCAACTTGGGTACAACCAGCTGCTAGCAATAATCATGTGTTCTGCCGGGGGGGACAGTTTTCACTGCCGGGAGAACACAATGGTTTCACGGGAGAGAATCCCCTGTCAAAACTGTGTTGATGGGGGAATCTAGATATTTTCTGTGTGTGTGTGTGTGGGGGGGGGGGGGCCCATGAAAATATTTGCCCAGGGTCCAATCAATATAAAAGACGGCCCTGCCTATGCGAATTGGATGTGGGTTGTTCAGAAAAAAAGATTGTCAAATTCTTAAAATGTAACTTATATCCAAACTTTTTTTAGGTTTATATAGAGTGGGGAAGAGTTAAAACCTCTCTTAAGTTTGTATTACTCCTGTGTCCTAATAGGGCAGCCTTTCTCAACTAGGGTTAAATAAAAATAAAAGTACAGTGTAAAAAAAAATGTTCAATAAATAAGAAAACATTTTTTTTTAAGTGCCCCATTACACCTCCCATTACACCTCCTCTGTATCTCTAAATAGTAACATGTAAAAATATTTAAAGTGTCGTCTATGGAGATTTTTAAGTACAGTAGTTTGTCGCTGTTCTACGAGTGTGCCCAATTTTAAACTATGACATGTTAGGTATCTATTTACAGCGTAACATCATCTTTCATATTGTACAAAAGATTTGGGTAACTTTTTGTGTTTTTTTTTTTTTATTATTCATTAACCACTTTCAGACCGGACCAATTTGCAGCCAAAGGACCAGGCCCCTTTTTGCGATTCAGCACTGCGTTGCTTTAACTGACAATTGCGCGGTCGTGCGACGTGGCTCCCAAACAAAATTGGCGTCCTTTTTTTCCCACAAATAGAGCTTTCTTTTGGTGGTATTTGATCGCCCCTGCGGTTTTTATTTTTTTTTTGCGCTATAAACAAAAAAGAGCGGCAATTTTGAAAAAAAAAACGCATTATTTTTTTTATTTTTTGCTATAATAAATATCCCCCAAAAATATATAAAAAAAACATTTTTTTTCCTCAGTTTAGGCCGATACATATTCTTCTACATATTTTTGGTAAAAAAAAAATCGAATTTTTTTTTATATTTTTTTTTTATTAGTAATGGCGGCGATCAGCGATTTTTATTGTGACTGCGACATTATGGCGGACACATCAGACATTTTTGACACATTTTTGGGACCATTGTCATTTATACAGCAATCAATGCTATTTAAATGCATTGATTCCTGTATAAATGACACTGGCAGTGAAGGGGTTAACCACAAGGGGGCAGTGTAGGGGTTAAGTAGGCCTAGGGGTGTGTTTCTTACTGTGGGGGGGCGTGGCTGTCAGCTAGTGAATGCTGATCTCTGCTCCAATCACAGGGAGCAGAGATCGGCGTCACTAGTTGCTAGGCAGAACAGGGAGATGCTGTTTATCTCGGCATCTCCCCGTTCAGCCTTCCCGTGAGACGATCGCGGGTGTCCCCGCGGCGATCGAGTCCGCGGGACCGCGACCGGACTCACGGAGGTCCCGACCGGCGCGGGAGTGCGCCGCTCCCGATGGCACGGACAGGCATTAAGGAGGGACTTATATATACGCCCTCCTGCCTGTCCGTGCCATTCTTTCGACGTACATCTGTGTGCGCCGGTCGGGAAGTGGTTAAAATTTATTTTTTTCCAAAAACAAATTGCGTTTGAAAGACCGCTGTGCAAATGCAGTGTGACATAAAATATTGCAACGATCACCATTTTATTCTCTACAGTCTCTGCTAAAAAAAATGCTTGGGGGTTCTAAGTAATTTTCTAACAAAAATGACTACCGTAATTTAAACTTGTAAACTAAAAGTTCCAGAAAAGGCATTGTCAGCAAGTGGCATTTTTGGGCCTCACTTTCTTATCAAGCACACTTTGATATGATGCAGAAATCATAGTTTAGACCCTGAATCAGCAAGAAAACCTCCAAATATAATATTTTACCATCATGCTTGACAGTTGGTATGGGGTTCTTCTATAACTATGGCCAAACAACTTAATCTTTGATTCACCATTCTACACAATAACACAAGCAAACTACAATAAAGGCAAAGTTCACCTGTCCGAAAAAACTGCAGATGTAAACAAAGGACGTCTGACGATAAAAACAAACTGTGTAGCTTTGACCAAAGCTGAATAATGCCCTTGCCATAGGTGTGGACCATTTACATATCTCAAGCCTGGCTGGACAACTAGGGTGTTGCTAAGGACATTGCTAAGACATGCCTAGCTGCTACTGCTCACCTTCACCATCACAGGAGCCAGTGAACAAGCACGAGTTATCCGTGTGAAACCGGTCTTCCAATGTTCCTGTAACGTCCTGTCTACATCCTTTGGCACTTTGGCAATAAAGTAACTATTTTACAGAAGTTCTTCCTTCCATGGTGTGTGACCAATTTTCCTTTTCTTCAATGGACCATCTCAGTATTGACGGCTTAGCGGGCAGCATAGTGGCTAAGTGGTTAGCCTATCTACCTGGTAGCATCAGGGTTATTGGTTCAAATCCCAACAATGGCACTACCTGCCTAGAGTGTGCATGTTCTCCCTGTGCATGCGTGGGGTACTTCAGTTTCCTCCCACACTCCAAAGACAAGCTTTGGGTTAATTGCCCCTAGTACATGAATGTTAGGGAACTTAGATTGTAGGCTCCTGGAGGGCAGGGACTTATGTGAATGTACAATATATATGTAAAGCGCTGCATGAAATTGTCAGTGCTATATAAGTACCTGAAATAAATAAATTACGGACGAGGCAACCTCGCTCCTTCTAATTAATGGTTGAGGTTCCCTTACCAAGCTTGTATGCTCATGTGAATCATCTGGTTTTATGTAGGTGCTAAATTAAAGTTTACCTTAAGTTGTTTATCCAGGTTATCTAAAGTTATGGACATCCAGGTTATCTAAAGTTATGGACATATTGGACTCCCCTTCTTTGGGGACAGAAGATTTCTGGCGGCGGTTGCGTAGCCAGGTGCTTGGCTAGAGACAAAGAGTGATTTGAGAACTGTGCTCTCTGTGCTCCCAATGGACTTCAGATAAATGGATTTACACTACCCCGGCTCCGTCTAGTAGGGGGAACAGACAGAGCTCAACAGACTTGATGGTTGGCAGCATTGGATCATGGGAGATGAAATTCAGGAAAAAAAACTTTACTATAGCAGTCTATGAATTATTGGACTACAATTCCATATGCACACTGGGTAAAAGGGGAGAGAGAGTTATATTTTCTCTGGCTGAATGATAAACTTTTTGCTGCCGAGGAAACTCTCTTTGCTGCAAGGAGACCAAGGTGTGCACATTGCTGCTCCTGTGTGCACATCAATCTGTTGTGTGCTAAGGACCAGAGTCTCTCCAGGCAGATCCAGAAGTGTGCTGACATCTGAACAGAGGGACCCCTGTTGCTGGGACTGGTGAGAGGACCCCCCTGGTTTCCCATACATGTTGTTGCTAGCGGAGACTTAGCACATAGCGACTGGCCATCTAACTAGCAGCATAATTTACTTCATGTAGACTGTACTGGGACTATACTCATGTGCACCACCGCAAAGGCTGGGCCCCAACGCTAGCCAGCTGAAGAACTAGGACTAAAGACTGCTCACTCAGATAGCTGCTTCACAAGAACTTTTCCTATTGTTGATAGTAATAGATGCATGCCTCTTTAGGGAGTTTTAAATTTCATTGCTGTCAATTATACAGTATTATACAGTATTTAGAGTGCACTCTAAAGTGGATATAGCCTACTGTTTACAGAGGAGTTATTGCAATATTGGTTATCATTGCTGTTGATGTTTTCTAATGCCATTACTTATTTCTGATTTTGTGGATTACCAGGTCTACTGTAATTTAGCTGCATAGCTAAATTTTATGCTTCATTTAGCTCCATTTTATGCTGCTATAGCCTAGTGAACAAATTGTCTAGTGAATTGTGCTTGACCTAATCCTTTACTTACTGCCAATATAGTGGGTTCATTTACCACTAACCAGTCTGATGTTTTCTTTTTGATACTGAACCTTTAGTTGTGTGCAGGGTATCTATATTTGTGCTCCCAGTAGCAGTGTAGTATCCATGTGCTTAACCACCCTGCGACCGCCGGCTGTCAAATGACGGCCAGGCGGCGCAGCTCTCAGCGAGGAAGGGCGTCATATGACGTCCTCCCCTTCAGTGCACTCCAGGGAGCGCGTGCTCTCGCCGTGTCACTGGGCACCCGATGCGCGTGCCCAGCGGCCGCGATTTGTCCGCTGGGCACCCGCGATTGCCCGGTAACACAGCGGGACCGTGGATCTGTGTGTGTAAACACACAGATCCACGGTCCTGTCAGAGGAGAGGAGCCGATCGGTCTCCTCCCCTTGTGAGTCCCCTCCCCCTACAGTAAGAATCACTCCCAGGGAACATAATTAACCCCTCCCCGCCCCCTAGTGGTTAACCCCTTCACTGCCAGTGTCATTTATACAGGAATCAATGCATTTAAATAGCATTGATTGCTGTATAAATGACAATGGTGCCAAAAATGTGTCAAAAATGTCCGATGTGTCCGCCATAATGTTGCAGTCACAATAAAAATCGCTGATCGCCGCCATTACTAGTAAAAAAAAAAATATTAATAAAAAAATGCTATAAAACTATCCCCTATTTTGTAAACGCTATAACTTTTGCGCAAACTAATCAATAATTGCTAATTGCAATTTTTTTTTTTTACCAAAAATATGTAGAAGAATAAGTTTCGGCCTAAACTGAGGAAAAAAAATGTTTTTTTATATATTTTTTGTGGATATTTACTATAGCAAAAAGTAAAAAATATTGTTTTTTTTTTAAATTTGTCGCTCTTCTTTTGTTTATTGCGCAAAAAATAAAAAACGCAGAGGTGATCAAATACCACCAAAAGAAAGCTCTATTTTTGGAGAAAAAATAATAACAATTTCATTTGGGTACAGTGTTATATGACTACGCAATTGTCATTCAAAATGCGACAGCGCTGAAAGCTGAAAAATGGCTTGGTCAGGAAGGGGGTGAAAATGCACTGTACTGAGGTGGTTAAAGAGGAAGTAAAGCCTCAGATTTTTTTTTTTTTTTTAAAATGGAACCTGCAAGGCAAAGGCATAATGAGCTAGTATGCATAGCATACTAGCTCATTAGGAATAACATACCTGAGACGAAGCCCCCGAAGCGACCCTCGTCCACGTCCTCCTCCGCCGCCATCAATCCCGGAGTGACTTCTGGGTCTCGCTGCTCTGGCGCTGTGATTCGCCGGAGCCGGGATGGCGTCACATGCACACGGGACCTGCCAAGAGCGGCATATCGCAGTGATCTGCGGCTTGCTCAGTGCGCATGCATGCGCCGTAGACAGCGGTGCCTGTCTTTTTGTAAAGATCTCCTAAACCGTGTAGGTTTAGGAGATATTTATTGGACCTACAGGTAAGCCTTAATCTAGGCTTACCTGTAGGCCAAAGTGGTTTGTAAGGGTTTACAACCACTTTAACCTGGTGTGCCAATGGAGCTGAGGTTGTCAGAGTCAAGGCAGAAAAATAGAGAACAAATCTACCAAGCAACTCATGCAGGGGAAGCGCTACTACACACATTACTGTGCAACATAACACTTGTTAGTTGGTGTGCTTTATTGCACTGCAACACACCCAACAGGAGTAAGTGAGCCTTAAATGTATATCTAAAGCCAATTTGTTGTTTAGTTTTGGATAATGTAGGGCCGAGTTAAAACCCTTTTTAGTTTTTTCTCTTTTAACTTTCCTGTCCCAGTGACACCACAGGAAGTGACCACAAACAACTGTAAATTTTGCATTTCTAATTTATGTCCAAGTGACAATGGCAACCAGGACTGCTAGAGAGGATGAGGATCCCCAGCAGAGACACAGAGCAATAAAAAAAACCTGTAAGAGGTTGTAGCACTTGCCCACACTGTTCAAAAAACAAAATTAAATATATAAATAAAAATAAATGTTTTAGCTTCAGATATACAGCAACGGCTGTGAAATGAATGGGGAGTGACATCACCCATAGAGTTATTATGGGGCTTCCGTTGTCAGATGTGTCCTCTGCACCCACCTCCACAGCAAAGCCGTAGCTGACAGCTCAGCCTGTAAAGAACAAGATGATTTGTTCTTTACAAGACTAGATAGGTTAGTGTTATGCCCCGTACACACGGTCGGAAATTCCGACCACAAAATCCGTCTGACTTTTTCCGACGGATTTTGTCCGACACCGGTGTTGCATACACACGGTCGGCCAAAGTTGTCAGAAAATCCGATCATTCTGAACGTGGTGACGTTCGTTGCGTACGATGGAACTACGTAGAGGCTATTAGCCAATAGGTTTGGTCTCCTAATTTGATCTGAGCATGCGTGGCACTTTGTCCGTCGGAATTCTCTAGGAAGTCCGATCGGATTTTGTTGTCGGAAAATTTGAGAGCAGGATCTCAAATTTTTTCCGTTGAAATTCCGACGGAAAAAGTCAGATGGAGCCCACACACGGTCGGATTTTCCGACAACATGGTCCGATCGGACATTTTCCGTCTGAATTTCCGACCGTGTGTACGGGGCATTAGATTGTGGCTGTCTGTAGATCTTAGTTTTAGGGTGGAATTATCCAGTTTAATACTTATCAGAATAAAAGCTTTTAAAATGCATAAGTTTTATATTACCACCAGGTGGCAGTGGTGGTCTTCTCCATAAATCTCTAGAATGAAGCAATGTTCAGCAGGAATGGGTGAGCAATGCATAGGAAAGTGAAGGCGCAGTGCAGTTGTTTGACAAACCCTATACAGAAACAAAAGGGATTATTTCAAACACAGATTCACCTTGTTTTTTTTTCTTTCTTTTTTTTTTGCACCTATGACATTTTTGCTGTCCATTCTTCAATTACATTTTTATGTGCTGCCTTGCCATTCTGGATCGATTTTTAATGTTGCTTGTTGGTTGATATTTTCGTTGGTGCTTTGAACAAACAGCAATGGCTGCCAAAGAATACACATAGCTGGCAGTCATTGCACTTCAGCTTACAGCATCCTCTGTAGAGGATCAGTAGGAAAGTCTGTTTTTTTTTTTAACATCTGTGTCCCATTGGGGGAAATTTCCTTTCCTGACGCCAAACATGGCAGCATACATATAATATAGCTCCGCCCCTATATCCACCCACCGGACCTGTTTAGCGCTATAAAAGTCTGACTGAGAGCTACCTCCTCCATTCTCCTTTTTGTCCTCAAATGATCAACGCCTACAGACCGTTACACTCAGGATAAAGCTCTTATCTGCCAAATACGTTGGTGTCCGTCTGGGTTCAGCCTCTCCCAGTACGCAGTCCCACTCTACTAACTCCATGGCTATGTGAAAGTCATGGTGCTGAATTTAGGTTTGCGCATGCGTGAGATCTGGCACCACGTCATCAAGGGGTCTGCAAGGCATATTCCCTAATCACCCAGTGATAAAGACAACAAATATGGAAGGGCAATGCAGAAGAAGGGTGGAGGGGAAGAAAAGGACAGGATTCACTGGGCTTGTAGGTGCCTTTATACAAAAGCACACACAAGCACCCTTTCGGCCCCACATCCTATCGCTATCCAAAATTTGCCGCCTCAACCTCCACAACATCTCCAAGATACGCCCCTTCCTAACCAATGTCACCACAAAGCTTCTAATCCACTCCCTGGTCATCTCCCGCCTCGACTACTGCAACTCCCTCCTCATTGGCTTACCTCTAAATAGGCTATCCCCCCTTCAGTCCATCATGGACGCTGCTGCCAGGCTCATCCACCTCACAAACCGCTCAGCATCTGCTATACCCCTCTGCCAATCCCTCCATTGGCCAACTCAGCCAACAAATTAAATTCAAGATACTAACTATAACTTACAAAGCCATCCACAACCTGGCCTTCAGCTACATCACTAACCTAGTCTCAAAATACCAACCTAATCGCTCTCTTCGCTCCTCCCAAGACCTCCTGCTCTCAAACTCCCTTGTCACCTCATCCCATGCTCGCCTTCAGGACTTCTCCAGAGCCTCTCCCATCCTCTAGAATGCTCTACCCCAATCTGTCCGATTTTTCTCCTATTTTATCCACTTTCAGACGATCCCTGAAAACTCATCTCTTCAGAGAAGCCTATCTGCCCCCCACCTAACAACTGTACATTTATCTTCTCAATCAGCACATCCACCACAGTTATTACCTCTTGTATCTCTTGACCTTCCCTCTAATGCCCCGTACACACGGTCGGAAATTCCGACCACAAAATCCGTCAGATTTTTTCCGACTGATTTTTTCAGACGGATTTTGTCCGACACTGGTGTTGCATACACACGGTCGGACAAAGTTGTCGGAAAATCCGATCATCCTGAACGTGGTGACGTTCGTTGCGTACGACGGGACTACGTAGAGGCTAGTAGCCAATAGCTTTGGTCTTGTAATGTGATCTGAGCATGCGTGGCACTTTGTCCGTCGGAATTCGCTACACACGATCGGAAAAAGTCCGATAGGACTTTGTTGTCGAAAAATTTGAGAGCAGGAGATAAAAATTTGTCCGTCGGAAAATCCGACGGAAAAAGTCCGATGGAGCCTACACATGGTCGGAATTTCCGACAACATTGTCCGATAGGACATTTTCCGTCGGAAAATCTGACCGTGTGTATGGGGCATTAGAGTGTAAGCTCTAAGGAGCAGGGCCCTCTGATTCCTACTGTATTAAAGTGTATTGTATTTGTACTGTCTACCCTCAAGTTGTAACGCGCTAAGTAAACTGTATAAATCCTGTATAATAATAAATAATAATATGCTATGGCACACACAGCTGAGGACCACCTAGAAAAGGGGGGCCCCTGCAATCAGTCCAGCATCAGATGACAGTCACTACTGAGATAGCTTGCAGCTCCTTCTAGCACAGAGTTGGGATCAATCCTCCAGGATCAAGCACTGAGAAGAGAGAAAAATACAGAGGGTGCCACCATCTAAGTGTAGATGTTTATTAAAATAAAGGGTTAAAATCAATCATGCACTCAATCATGCATGATTGATTTTAACCCACTATTTTAATAAACATCTACACTTAGGTGGTCACGTCGTCTGTATTTTTCTTTCTTGTCAGTATGTTTATCCTGGATAAATGAACATCAAAGACAACTTGCCTTTTGGGAATAATTTTCATGAGCCTAGGGGAATTTTCTGCTTTAACCTCCCTGGCGGTATGATTGTCATGTTTTTGATGCTCAAAGCGGTACAATTGTTTTGCATGGAAATTTGGCGTTTTATATTGTAGGCCTGTAATTCTTAGGAAATACCACACGGATCTAAACAAGAGTCTAGTAGACATCCCGGGTATGATAAAGTTTGAAACACAAAATCATAAATTATAATATAATAAATAACTATAAATAATTATAACAAATAATACAATAATAAAAATTATTCAATAATGTAATAAAATCAAAAACACTGCTCAGTTGCAGAATTGTCGCTGTCGTTACTTTCAGTGTTTGATGACGAATTTCCCCACAAACCACTATCACTCAATTCTGCAAGTGATTCTAATTTATTATCGCTGTTTTCTAGCTGGTCTAAAACCGCTTTTGATTGCTTTTGACTTTTTGGTTGCTATGGACAATCTCCAGTTTCCAGGCAGAAAGAACAGTATATATAATATAAAACTGCATGCAGGGCACTGGACAAACCACTAGGGACAAAAAGGATGTGAAATAATGTGATACAGTAATGTAATCTGTAAGATTACAGTGTACTTTGTGTATTGTGTGTTTTAACTTTTTGAATTTGGCGCCGTGCTCCGTCCTCGTGCTTCGCAGCGCTCGCAGGTAACAGAGTTTGGCACTGTGATAGATCGAGCAGAGGACACGGCTCGCATACACAGCAGGGAGACATCGCAGGATCCTGGGGACAAGGTAAGTAACTTTCCCTGGATCCTGTGATGTGATCCTGAGTGTGGCTCGGGGTTACAGCTTTTGGTACTGAAAATTTACCCCGAGCCACACTCGGGAATATCACTAGGGAGGTTAAAGAGGAGGTCCAGCCTGGGTGAGAAAAGTTAAAAGTCAGCAGCTACAAATACTGTAGCTGCTGACTTTTAATATTAGGACACTTACCTGTCCAGGGAACCTGCGATGTCGGCACTCCAGCCGATCTTTGGGTTGACTCCCAGGTGCCATTCCTGGTAAGGGAAGCAGGCAGTGAAGACTTTCAGCTTCACACCTGGCTCCCTACTGCGCATGCGTGAAGCGTGCTGCGCATTCTAATTGGCCACCGGGGGATAAGGAGGGGGACAAACTTCCGGGAGATCGGGCCACAGCCTGTCTCCGGAAATAGGGAAGGGGACCTGTCAAAAACAGGTCCCCCGTTCCCTCCTGAAAGGTGCCAAATGTGGCACTGGAGGGGGGGAGGAAATGTATAAGCGAGGGTTCCACTTTTGGGTGTAACTCTGCTTTAAGCACCCCTTCGTATAACATCACAAATTGTTGATATTTGAAAGAGGGGCTGAACTCTGGAAACTGTGCTGAAAAAAGACTGGCAAAGGGCAAAAGGCTAGCCACCAATATTGCCTTTGGCTAATCTTTACCCACTACTGACCAACAATGCCTTCTTTTGCACTGTTTGGAGGCAGCCATCCTATGGAGCCACCCTTACATGCAGTGAGTAGAGCTGTGTCTCCCTACATCAGGTGTGTCAAACTCAATTTCATTGTAGGCCTCATGAGCAGTATGGGCCGGTTGTATCTGGGGTACGCTATGTACAGAGTGCAGGGTTCAGGGGTGCGCTACGTACAGAGTGCAGGGTTCAGGGGTGTGCTACGTACAGAGTGCAGGGTTCAGGGGTGCCCTACGTACAGAGTGCAGGGGTGCGCTACGTACAGAGTGCAGGGTTCAGGGGTGCGCTACGTACAGAGTGCAGGGTTCAGGGGTGCGCTACGTACAGAGTGCAGGGTTCAGGGGTGCGCTACGTACAGAGTGCAGGGTTCAGGGGTATGCTACGTACAGAGTGCAGGGTTCAGGGGTGCGCTACGTACAGAGTGCAGGGTTCAGGGGTGCGCTACGTACAGAGTGCAGGGTTCAGGGGTATGCTATGTACAGAGTGCAGGGTTCAGGGGTGCGCTACGTAGAGAGTGCAGGGTTCAGGGGTATGCTATGTACAGAGTTCAGGGGTGCGCTACGTACAGAGTGCAGGGTTCAGGGGTATGCTACGTACAGAGTGCAGGGTTCAGGGGTGCGCTACGTACAGAGTGCAGGGTTCAGGGGTGCGCTACGTACAGAGTGCAGGGTTCAGGGGTGCGCTACGTACAGAGTGCAGGGTCCAGGGGTGCGCAATGTACAGAGTGCAGGTGTATGTGCAACCCCACCTCCAAACTTCCTGGTATTTCTCCCTTCTATATGGCCCGGCTCTAGTACCTCCTTGTGTAGGCGTCTCTCTCTCTGGAGAGCTGTCTCTGCCGCGGGAGTGGACGGTGAGAGCTGGAGGTGGCTCATTCAACCTGCAAAACTTACAATGAGGGCCACAGAACAAGGCCTGGCGGACCTTGTGTTTAACATGTGTGCCCTACACTGTACCTATCAATAGGACCACACAGTCCTGTAGTCTAGGATGGCAAGGCACTCCCCTGCTCTCTCCTGCTCCAGGCTGTCTGTAGACTGCACTGTCCATTGTTAAGACTTTCCTGTGAAGATTGGAAGTGCTGGGGTAAGAATTTTAACACAGTTTATTTGGGAATGTTTATTTCATTGTGCTCAATGTGCTGTAATGTAAAAAACAAAAACAAAAAAACGAGGGTTTAATACTACTTTAAAAAATTGATAATTTTATCAACTTATTGTTCCGGCACAATTAACATTTTAACTTCAGTTTAATGTCTGAGAAGGCTTAGTTAAATTGTTAAAGATGATGCACAGGGGCGTGACCGGACATGAGGTGTGGTGCGGTGTGAGAATGTGAATGTGAGAGCGTGTATGCGCTCACCTCCACCCTCTGTCCCATGAAAAATGCCGAGATCCGCGACCGCCTTCTCGTAGTGGCACACTGCATCCAGCCCGGAGATCCCCGAGTCAGCCGAAGGTATCCAGCACAGTAAAGCGGCATACCTAGCGCAGAACTGTAGCGTGGCTAGACGGAAACAGCCGAAGCGGGCCGAAGGTGACGTCACACGCTATCTCCTGCCTCGCCGCCAGTGAGAGAGAGCGGCGGGACATTCAAATCTACACGCCGGTTCTTGGAGCTGTATACACCGCGGAAGGGAGAAGAAAGGACACCGGAGGAGGGGGGACCCCTAAGGAGACTTTCAGCCTACCTAAGAGAGGTGAGAAGATACTGCATACCTCCCCCCCCTCATTGTAATTAGTGGATCGGTGCTTTCTTTTTTTTCTGCTTCTCTGCTGCAAGGAAAAAAAAAAAAAAGAGGAAAAGGAAAAAGCGACATACAAATTGTGATTGTGTGATTTGCACATGTACCCAGCTTTTGCTCTTGCACTATTTCACTTGAGGATTGTTAGAGACACAGGATAAGAGGACTGTTTTTTTTTTTTTTTTCCTTCCCATTTTTTTTTTTTTTTTTTTTTTTGTTTGGCTGCGCTGTGCATGGGTATTGGCGTTCTCTCAAAGAGATCCTGTGAAAACGGCCAGGAGAGGTGAGAAGACAGCTTGCAGTTTATTTCCCCCATCCCCCCTCATTGCAAATAGTGGCCTGGTGTTTCTTCTTCCCCTGTTTTCTTTTGGATTGAGAAAAAGGAAAGGAAAAATAAATATAAATGGTGGTGTGCATATTTGCTTTTTATGAGCTGCTGATCTGCTGCAACTAAGGACTATTTGAGGCATAAGCTGTCCTATGGTGAGCTGTGTATATGCATCCGGCTTTTTAGTGACAGGAGTCTGAGGATTGCTTCTCTTCTTTTGCCTGTGGCTGCGCTGGCTGTGCTGTACAAACTTTGGGATACAATATCCAGGATAAGAGGTGTCGTGCATGTTACCCAGCTTTTGTAAGCCAGAACCCGAGGACTGGATTCTCTTTTCTTTTTCTATGGTTGCGCTGTGCACGGGTACTGGCGTCCCCCCAAAAAAAAAAAAAAACTTCTTTTCAACTGTAAACGCAGTCTGAGGACTGATATTAGCAATATATAAAACAGTGTGAAAACATCGTGATCTGCATATCTGTCTTCTATATGTTCTGCTGCGATTAAGGACTGTAAACAGAAACGCTGGGCTGTGCACACATACGTGAATATATACGTACATTTTTATACACTTTTGTACTTGTGTCCTCCCTTAATCTTAACTACTCCCAACTATTCTGGCCCTGGTCATAGGCTGTGATATATATATATAGGACTGCCCCCCCTGTCCGGCTTTTTTGGCTCACCCCCCCCTCCCCCTTTTTTTTTTTTTTTTTTTTTTTTTTAAAGGCCACCAGAGGACTGCTTTTTTATATTCTAGAAAACTTACTCTAAAGCTGGTATTTGATTGGGTTGGACCCTAGAAAGGCCCAGGAGAGGCAACATGTCAGCAAGGAGGAGAGGAGAAGAACAGGCCAACCTGGAGAGTGCAGGGACACAATCACTAAGATCAGCCAAGGATAAGGAAAAAGGGTCCCAGCCCACTTTAACAAATGGAGCATCAGCAGCTGCAGCGAAGCTGGAAAAGTATGCTCATACCCCAGTCCATAGTCCAACTAAAGGGGGACAGCAAATCCAGGCGAAAGTGTCAAATGATAGAAAGAGCCAAGGGCAAACAAACAACCAGACAGCCGCAGCGGGGGCCGCTATAGGAGGAGCAAAGAGTACAACCAATAAGAACGTAGGAGCCCCTGGAAGACCAGATTCGGCTTCAGTTCAGGCACCAATGGCTGAAGGAGAGCCGACACTAAAGGACGTGCTGGCGGCAGTTAATACATGTAAACAGTCCCTAGGGGAGTTATGTGACCAAATGAAAAATATCAAAGAGGAACTGTCCCTGATGCGCCACGAGCTGGAAAGGACGGCTGATAGAATAACAGCAGCAGAAGGGAGAATTAGCCAAATAGAGGATGACATGTACCCAATAAGCCAAGAGGTTAAAACCCTAAAAGAGCAATCAGATAAATTTGCAGGGAAACTGGACGAAATGGAGAACAGACTCCGAAGGGACAATGTGAGGCTGGTAGGCCTACCGGAAAAAAGTGAAGGATCGGATCCAATTGTATTCATGGAAAAATGGCTTATCGAAATGTTTGGAAGAGAGACTTTTTCACAACAGTTCTCAGTTGAAAGGGCGCATAGGGTCCCGTTTAGACCCCCACCCCAGGGAGGGCATCCCAGATCCATACTAATGAAATTCTTGAACTTTAAAGATAAAGTTATGCTCCTCCGTAGGGCCAGAGAGATGGGGAGCATCTTCTATAAGGGAGCCAAAATCTCACTGTACCCTGATTTTTCACCTGACCTGCAGAAGCGTAGAGCAGATTTTATAGAAATCAAACGCAAACTCCAGAAATTTGATGTTACTTATGCTTTATTGTACCCAGCTAGGCTACGTGTGGTAGCAATGGGAGAGACTTTTTTTTTTGATTCCCCAGCAAACGTGACTACATGGTTGGAAGACCGGAAAGACCAATTAATGATTAAAATGAGGGGATGATGGGTTTAGGGATAGAGGAATAATACAGAGGGAGGAGGAGGGAGGTGCCGCATGGGAAATTATTTGCACAGGGATATGAGGGTGGAAGGAGCCATATAGCACAAAAGCAAGGAATGAATGGGCGGGGGGAGGGGCGAAACATAGTTATCAGTGTGTGTAAGGATGGGGGCGGGGTGGGAGGAGGGAGGAGGGTGGGAGTGGATTTGCATTTAAGCATGGGGGGGGGGGGTGGGGGGGGAAGTATGTGGGTAAAGGGTGTGTGGTAACGGTCACAAAAAAAGTCCTTAGGGATAACCTAGAATGGTATAAGGGGGGAGGGGGGGTGAAGATGCAACAAAGTAAAACATGGGAAAAATATTTAATCTACACAAAGGTAAACAGTAAACGGAAAATATTGTTAGATAAACACTTAGTAAAAAGACTAGCACTTTTTCACGTAGAAAAGAATATTAAGATAGGTGAAAGATTTTCTTGTTCACAAGGGGTAGTTATTTTGGCTAAAGGCCAGGTTACCTTTCTCTCTCCTCTCATCTTTCCTCGGTTTTCTTCTTTAAACTTTTTATATTTTATCATTCCTCTCCTCCGGGTCCTATGTAGCGGTAGGATGGGTGAGCATTATAATATAAGTATAGTATGGGTATAAGATGGGATCAACTGACTTCTGCATTAAAATCTTCCACCCCTTACAGTATCCTCTCCTCTAATAAGGGCAGGGGGGTAGAGTGTTTGGGACATAGCATTGTCTTTTTGGGTATGTATCCTTTTTCCCCGTTTTTCCCTTTTTTCCTTTTTTTATTTATTTTTTTTCCTTTTTTTTTCCCTCCCTCTCCCCCCCTGTCTTCCCCTTTTTTTCCTTTTCTCCCACGTTGAAGCATGCAGACTAAGATACTGAGTATTGGCTCTTGGAACGTACGGGGGCTGGGCACACCGGCAAAGAGAGCAGCAGTGGCAGAGACCCTGGAGAGGAGTGGGGTAGGACTGGTCTGCCTACAGGAGACGCACCTAACTCAAGACTCTAAGTTACAAAACCAAAGTAAGAAATACCAATGTCAATTCCACTCAGTCCACACCTCTTATTCAAGAGGAGTGGCTGTGATGGTAAGGAAAGAGTTGGGGTTTTCCTGTCGGCAGATCAGTATAGATAGAGACGGACGGTATATTTTTTTGCACTGTGTAATTGAAAACCGAGAATATGTCCTAGCAAATATTTATATTCCCCCGCCGTTTAAACTTGATGTAATGTATAGGCTACTGGAATTTCTAATTGATAAAGCTGGGGTACCGGTTATAGCAGTAGGGGACTTTAACGAGGTTATCAATAGAAAACTTGATAGGTTCCCACTGGGTGTACATGGCCAGAAAGCAGATGAGAGTCGATTATACCAGTTTTTACAGGAAACAGGGCTCTTTGATATGTGGAGGGCGCGGAATCCAGGTGTGCTGCAATTTTCATGTTACTCAAGCTCCTATTCCACGCTCTCAAGGATAGATCTAGCTTTGGGAAACGAAGAAGCATGCCAAACCATAAGGGATATAGAATATCACCCTAGAGGAGTATCCGATCATGCACTACTGGTTGTCTCAATAAACTTAGAAGGGAAAATATCCCCTGCAGTATGGAAAATGAACCCAATTTGGTTCGAACTAATAGGGGACCCAAAGGAGGTGTTATTAAAATTGGAAGAATTTATAAAATTTAACAATGAGTCAGTGACAAGAGGTATAATGTGGGATGCTTTGAAGGCGTATCTAAGAGGTATTCTCATTCAATCAGTATCAAAAATTAAAAAGATCACAAGGGAATGGGAAAGTAGGAGTAAGAGAGAGCTGATGAAAGCAGAGGGAGATTACGTCAATAACCCCACACCTGATACACAAAGCATATGGTTAACTAAACAACAGGAATATAAAGATATAGTCATTAAGAAATCAGAGAATAAGAGATTGTTCCAGAAACAGGTAGCTTACGGAGAGGGGGAAAAAGTTGGAAAAATGTTGGCACATTTAGTGAGAACCAATTCTCCTCCCTCCAGCGTCCCTGTGATCAAGACTGAAAAAGGTGAAATATCATCTAAAAAGTCAGTAATTACAGAAACTTTTAGACTATATTATGAAAAACTGTATAGATCGCGTGGGACGGTGGAGGAAGGGGAAATGGACACATTCTTCAGAAACGTTGATATTCCGGTTCTCACAGATGAAGAAAGAGGGATAATGGAGGCACCGCTAACACTGGAGGAAATCCAACTGGCGGTGAAAGAAATGGCCAATCAGAAATCACCAGGACCAGACGGCCTCCCAGCAGAAACCTATAAACAATATGGGAAAGTACTACTGCCAGAGCTTCTCAAAGTATTCAACTGGGCGAAAGAGGAGGGGAGGTTGCCAACGTCTATGACGGAAGCAACAATAATAGTTCTACTTAAGGAGGGGAAGGACCCGTTAGAGACTAAGTCTTACAGACCTATTTCCTTGCTCTGTGCGGATGCTAAAATTCTCGCGAAAGTTATGGCAATCAGACTAAATAAAATTATTTCTAGACTTATACATCCGGACCAAACAGGATTCATCCCCTGCAGATCTACCAGTATAAATATCAGGAGGCTGTATCTCAACATGCAGATACCAACAGAGGATACAGGGACAAGGGTGGTCATGGCCCTAGATGTGGTCAAAGCTTTTGATAGTTTAGAATGGGGATACCTGTGGCGGGTTTTGAGGGAATTTGGATTTGGCCCCTCATTCATTGAATGGATTAAAACCTTGTACACGGGCCCCAGTGCTAAAATCAGGGTTAACAATGATCTCTCTGACAAAATTCAATTAGAGAGGGGGACAAGACAGGGGTGTCCACTATCCCCCTTGCTTTTTGCGCTGGCAATGGAGCCGCTGGCCAGCGTAATTAGATCAGACACGAATATACAGGGGTTTAGAAGAGGGGGGGGAGAAGAGAGAATCGCATTATATGCGGATGATGTCCTCCTCTTCCTGGGGGATGCAGAGCAATCCCCCAGGCAGGTGATGAACATCCTCATAGATTTCGGGAAAATTTCAGGGCTGACCATAAACTGGGAAAAATCTGCACTAATGCCCATAGACCCCCCAGGGAACCAGAGGACACCGGATAGCCTACAGCTAGAAGTGGTCGAACAAATTAAATATCTAGGTGTAAATATAAAGAAGAACCCTAATAATTACATCAACGATAATATTGTGCCATTACTAGCTAAATTTAAATCTAAAATTGCAATCTGGAGACGCCTCCCATTATCGGTCGCGGGGAGATGTAATTTGATTAAGATGCTGTGGCAGCCACAGCTTCTGTATCTGATGCACAACTGCCCAACATGGATAGATAAAAAATGGTTCAGGAAAATTGACACGCTGTTTAGAGAACTTATATGGAAAGGAGGCCAGCCTAGGATAGGTTTACAAATACTACAACTAGGAACAAGAAAGGGCGGGATGGCACTGCCGCATCCACGAAGCTACTTCCTAGCCGCCCAACTACAACATATAGGGGGGGTTGGAGGAGGTAATAAGGATCTAATGATTGCAGGTACTCCGCATAGATCAATAATAGAGGCTCTTGAGGCAAACTCATTTTATTATAGAAACCCCACAGTGAGGCTTGTGCTAAAAGTCTGGAAAGCATTAAAAGCAGTAAAAGGGTTGGAGGGCATGACAAAACATACTCCCCTCTGGAATAATAAGAACCTGGAGGAAGTGGACAAGATAGGGAAGTTTAAAGAGTGGGAGACAAAGGGGATAGTTAAACTAACTCAACTATACGAGGGAAAGACACTAAAGACATTCACTGCACTAAGAACAGACTACGACCTACCGAAACACTCATTTTATAAATATTTACAAATCAGGCATGCCTTAAATAGGCAATTTGCGAAACAAGGACCAAATTGGGTCAACTCTCCGGTATATCAAAAAATAGGCTCTCAAGACAAGACCAAAGGATTCATAGCAGAAATTTACCCATACATATGTGAAGGCAGTGTAGAAAGCCCAGTACGACTTAAGAGCAGAAGGAAGTGGGAAAAAGAATTTGGAACCCTGTCAGATGAACAATGGCTGAGAATACTTGAGAAGGGACACATGGTGTCGGTCTCGCCCGCACAAAGGGTCTCATACCTGATGTTATTACATAGGACATATTACACTCCTAAGAGACTCTTTGATTTCGGGTGGAGAAAGGACGCCAGGTGCCCCAGGTGCCAAGACACTGGAGACCTAGCACATATGATGTGGAAATGCCCGAAATTGTTTCGTTATTGGTCAGAAATTCTCGACACATTGAACACAGTCTACAACGTGAGATTAGAAATGAGTCCTAGACTGTGTATACTAGGGCTGGACGAAGGAATAGTCGGAGGCCCCTGGGTAACCAAGGCAGTGATGAGATGTCTATTCCAAGCAAGAAAGCTAATAGCGCAAAGATGGCAGGCTGAAAAACCCCCAACGGAAAGAGAATGGGCGAGATTAATAATAGAAACAATATGGAGGGAAAGAACGGTATATACGAGGAGAGGAAATACGAAAGAATTTGTAAAATTGTGGAAAACATGGATGGACAAGCAGGGATGCCCAATGTAATGGATAATGGGGAGGGAGACTAAACAGGGAAAAATACTGTATAGGTAAAATAGAGGGGATAAAGAGAGCATAGAAGTAAGGGGAATGAGACAAGAAAAGAAGGAAACACAATAGAAGTAACCAAAGAAAGGAGGGAGGTACAAAAGAACTGCAGGTTAATGGCAATTTTATCCTTTCTTCTCTTTTCGTTTTTTAGCAAACTGTGAGAAAACGAGTTTATGGAAATTAAATGTGTGTATGTATTTTTGCTGCTTTTTTTTATGTATGAAGAAAACAAATAAAGATTATATAATTAAAAAAAATTGTTAAAAATATAGATGTATACATTAAAGTGAATGAGCGCACAGCCAGGCTGCCGCAGCATTATTTACAGTATTTCACCACCGCACCACAGATAGACACCATATTATTTATTGTCTACTATACATCTGTAAATATATGTAAACATACTCTATATTACCAAAAGTATTGGGACGCTTGCCTTTACATGCACATGAGCTTTAATGGTATCCCAGTCTTATGCCCCGTACACACGGTCGAAATTTCCAATGGAAAATGTCCTATCGGACAATGTTGTCGGAACATCCGACCATGTGTGGGCGCCATCGGACTTTTTCTGTCGGAAAAAATTTGAGATCCTGCTCTCAAATTTTCCGACAACAAAGTCCGATCGGACTTTTTCCCGATCGTGTGTAGCGAATTCCGACGGACAAAGTGCCACGCATGCTCAGATCAAATTACAAGACCAAAGCTATTGGCTACTAGCCTCTACGTAGTTCCGTCGTACGCAACTAACGTCACCACGTTCAGAATGATTGGATTTTCCGACAACTTTGTCCGACCGGGTGTATGCAACACCAGTGTCGGACAAAAAATGTTGTGGTCGGAATTTCCGACCGTGTGTATGGGGCAAAAGTCCGTAGGGTTGAATATTGATTTGGCCCCACCCTTTCCAGCTATAACAGCTTCAACTCTTCTGGAAGGCTGTCCACAAGGTCAACAGGTGCTCAGTTTTGTTGGAACAGGAAGGGGCCATCCCCAAACTGTTCCCGCAAAGTTGGGAGCATGAAATTGTCCAACATGTTTTGGTATTCTGACGCCTTAAGAGTTCCCTCCACTGGAACTAAGGGGCCAAGCCCTGAAAAACAACCCCCACACCATAATCCCCCCTCCACCAAATGGTTTGGACCAGTGCACGAAGCAAGGTCCATAAAGACATGGATGAGCGAGTTTGGGGTGGAGGAACTTGACTGGCCTGCACAGAGTCCTGACCTCAACCTGATAGAATACCTTTGGGGTGAATTAGAGCGGAGACTGCGAGCCAGGCCTTCTCATCCA
>CM053030.1:45736975-45939475 GCA_028564925.1 Lithobates sylvaticus
TCTCAAGATGGTATAATACACCTTCTAAGCTACACCAATTCTACCCGTCCCTTTCACCCATGTGCTGGAGATGTGGTACAGATCTAGGGACATTGTTGCATATTTGGTGGTCCTGCACCAAAATACAACCCTTCTGGAAAAAGGTGCATAGACTCATCCAAGATATCACATCTTATAAACTGGAATACTCCCCAGCTCAATTTATGTTACACTATCCAGCTCACTCCATGCGCACATATTTCCGTTCCTTGCCCATGCACATGATTATGGCGGCAAATATGTGTATTCCCCGAAACTGGCGCTCTACTCTTCCACCAACGGTCAAAGATTGGTTTATTCGTATTCAAAAAACAGCTGAAATGGAAGAGATCATACATCAAGCCAAAGAAACGCAATTTAAATTCAACCAAACTTGGTCTTGCTGGCTACAATTCACCACTACCCAAGAATTTCAAGCTTTACAGGATGATACTCTTCTATCCCACAGCTCCCCGCCCCGATACTTAATGTGTAGCTGGTCTACACATTTCCCTCCTGATCCTTTGGCTCGGCCTTACATGTTATCTGTCCTCCCCTCCCTTATCCTCCCTCACCTTAGGTTCCCCTTTCCTATTATTAACATTTAGGATAGGATATATCTGTTAGGTTAACTTGTCTTATGTATTGGGTCATTCTATGACTTGTCGATAGCGATACAAGCAATTGTTTAAATGCCAAATGTGTCCACACCAGTCTCCATTGTCTCTTACCTTATCAGTCTTTTCCATTCTCTCTCTTATGTTAGGACTTCATATCAATTCACATACATACCTTAAAGCTCCATCTCTGTCATAAGTTTAATCCCATTTTGGGTGTCTAGATATAGAATTCCTTCCCATAATAGCAGTTTTGTACTCTTGAGCTTTAGAGATAATAATATTTGTCTACATTTTATCATTTATAGACACAGATCTATTTTGTTCTTTTTGGTGAGCATCCCATACATCACCAGATGTTACATGTAGTGTTTTATGTCCATGCTTTATTATTTTACGTTATGATGTGTTTCCTTTCTGTACACTAATATTAGAAATTTATGTACAGCCATGTATATGCCTGAGTTCATTACGTTCTGTAACACATAAGTTCCATATATTGATTCTGATTGGATGTTACTCCATGTTTGTAATATCTGTATACTTGTTTTATGCTCAATAAAAACTTTTGAAAAGAATATATTCTGATGTGACACCAAGTAATGATTACACACTTGGTGTCACATCAGAATATATTCATTACCTACACAAGTTAAATGTATATATATATATATATATATATATATATATATATATATATATATATATATATATATATATATATATATATATATATATATATATATATATATATATATATATATATATTTATTTTAGTGTATGTATGTTTGGTTCTAGTCGTCTTTCTGTGTAAATTTAAAGTGAAAGTAAACCCCCCTTTCCCTAATCGTCTTTCAGGACAGCACCTGAGAGAGTGACTCCTCCCTTTGTCCACAGGAAACACCTCTTCCACCAAACTTTAAAAGGAGGCTCCTTCCCACATATGGTCAGTTTTTGTGTTTCCTCCGGAGGGAACACTTCGTGGGAGACAGGGCTCTTAGGTGCTATCCTGAGGGCCCAGGATCCTGCTCCACCATTTTTTCATACCTCAGGGGAGCTGTCCCTCCCATTCCACAGCGATGCTACGGTGCTGATGGCTGGGCTCCTTCTCCTCCTTCATGGTGCTCACTGGAGCTAGACTGCTGTGGGTTCTGCCCCTGGGTGGCGGTGTACAGCAGCAATGGCCGGCTTGTTTTTTGAAATGTATGCCGGTCCACTTGCTGCTGTTTGAAAACGCCGCCGCCATCTTGGGGGTGGCATGCTGTGCTCCATCCGCCGGAAGTGAGGCGTCCGGAAGGGGGCAGGGCCTACGGAGCAGGCGCGCGGCGTCATTTCCGCCGGAAGTCGCAGGAGGAGAAGGGAGGGACGGGGCTGGTGCTTATTTAGCTGGTTCCGGTCCGGCGCACAGGCGCTATTGGAGTCCGGAACCGGCGTTTTTAGCCTCGAGATATCGCAGCGCCTCATCAATGGAGTCGGCAGCAGCGAGTGGGACAGGCACAAGCACCAGCAAGGCCCAGGTAAGGGACAGTATTTGCTGTCCTCCCTTACCTTAAGGTCTCTCTCTCCTACCCCCCCCCCCCCCCCGGTGGCAGGGGCCTGTCTGGGCACATGAAGCAGTTGTTTTTTCTTTCATTGTGCACCTGTGGTGAGCCTTTCAATAGGGATGGGTTGTCTCACTGGGGTGGGTTTTTTCTTCTTTTTCTCATGGCAGGCCAAGAGCTCTGATCCAGTGAAAAGGAAATGCCCCTCATGTAAAGCTAAACTACCAGAGGGATGGAAGAAGACCTTATGTCAGGTCTGCATAGATGCACTAGTGAAAGAAGAAGCTTCCTCCGCTTGCAGCGATCTGATCGCATCAGTCAAAAAGGAGCTTGATGCGACTATACAGTCTTTCCGCTCTTCACTAGTGAACCCATCCCTGAGTCAACCCTCTGCCTCACAATCCTCCCTAGGCTCACCTGTGATCCCGTCGGTAGAGAATGAGTTATCTCTCACCCAAGAGGGACTTTCCCCCACCCAGTCTAGAGAAGAATCTGAGGGGGATGAAGAAGGTGAGGAATTCCCTTCTAAGTTTAAATTGTCTTTGGAACAGGTGGATGGCCTGTTGAAGGCAATTTGTACTACCTTAGGGTTAGAGGAGGAGAAAAAAGAGTTGTCCCTGCATGACAAAATGTACGCAAGACTCAGCGAACCTAAGAGTCGCAGTTTCCCAGTGCACCCAGTCATATCTGAGGCTATTAAAAAGGAGTGGGCAGAGCCAGAAAGGAAGCCTTTTTTCCCTAAAAACTTAAAAAGGCGTTTTCCTTTCGATGAAAACCCGGCAGAAGTCTGGAATAAAAATCCAAAACTTGATGCCGCCTTCTCCCAGGTCTCAAGATCGACTGACCTAGCATTCGAAGACATGGGAGTATTAAAAGACCCCATGGACAAGAGGTTGGACTTGCAGCTAAAAAGAGCTTGGCAATCCATTATGGGAAACCTAAAACCTGCTATGGCGACTACGGTCGTTTCCAGAAATATGGAGTTCTGGTTAAACCAACTTAAGGCCCATATTGCAGCAGACTCCCCAAAACAAGAGATTTTGGAATCTTTCTCTACCCTCTCAACTGCAGTAGCATATATATCTGATGCTTCAGCTGAGTCTATTAAAATGACAGCCAGATCTGCAGCCCTGGCTAACTCAGCCCGAAGGGCTTTATGGTTAAAAACCTGGCCAGGAGACGCGGCTTCCAAGAACAAACTCTGTGGAATCCCGTTTCAGGGTGACTTACTTTTTGGCCCTGACTTGGACGCTGTGTTAGATAGGACAGCGGATAAAAAAGAAGTCTTTTCCAATCAAAAAGAAAAAGCAACCAGCAAAAAAGTTTTTTCGTCCCCCCCGGGCTCAGGAAAGCAGACCCCAGGAGAAAAGGAGGAACTGGACGTCGCAGAAAGGTAAGGGAAAGGGAAATGTCCTTTTCCATCCTCCTGCGACCTCCGGAAAGACCCAATGACTTGGGCCTCCCAGTAGGGGGAAGACTTCAGAGTTTTCTCCCTCCTTGGGCCAGCATGACAGAAAATCGATATATTCTAGACATGCTGTCCCAGGGTTACAAAATAGAGTTTTTGGAACCCCCGCCAGAAAAATTCCATGTGACAAACCTATCGAGGGACGTCACAAAGGCCCTAGCCATGAAGAACCTGTTAAAGGATCTGAGACACCAGAGGGTCATTGTTTCGGTATCCCCGGAAGAAGGGGGCAGGGGGTTCTACTCTCACATTTTATTGATAAAAAAGCCATCAGGGAGCTACAGGTTAATCCTCAACCTAAAACCCCTGAACTGAAAAATTTTTGCATGGATTCAATTTTCTAAGTCAGGAACATGCTGACAAAAGGGTGCTTCATGGCATCTATAGACTTAAAAGATGCTTACCTGCACATTCCCATAGCTCCGCAGTCTCAAAAGTTCTTGAGATTCGCAGAGAATATGGGCAAAGAGATTGTACACCTGCAGTTCAGGGCCCTTCCCTTCGGGCTTTCGTCTGCCCCTCGTATCTTTACGAAGGTAATGGCGGAGGCTCTCGCCCCTCTTCGTCTTCAGGGGGTTGCGGTAATCCCGTACCTAGACGACCTCCTCTTCTTTGCCCCCTCCAGGGAGAGGTTGCAGGAAGATCTGGCCGGGGCTCGCGGTCACTTGGAGGCTCTGGGGTGGCTAGTAAACGTCCCAAAATCAAACCTCAATCCAACCCAGAAGATACTCTTTCTGGGGTTCCAGATAGACTCAGTGGAACAAAGGATTTTTCTCCCAGAGGAGAAAAAGGTCAGGATTCAGAGGGCGGTTTCAGCTCTTCAAACGAACCAGTTGGTTTTGGTGAGAAGAATCATGTCAGTTTTGGGGACTTTGACTTCTTCGATGCCTGCCATCCAGTGGGCAAGGAGGCATTTCAGGCCCCTCCAGAGGTTCCTCTTAGGAACGTGGGATCACAGGTCAGAGAGCCTCGACACCAGGGTAAGAGTTCCTCCCAGGGTCAGACGCTCGCTGTGGTGGTGGAGAGGTCAGGAAGTTTTACAGAAAGGCCTTCTTTGGTCCTTCCCAACAGAAAAGGTGGTCACAACGGACGCCAGTATGTGGGGATGGGGGGCACACATGGGTCAGGACTTGGCACAGGGGACATGGTCTCAGGACGAATCCAGAAGATCGTCAAATTGGAGAGAATTAAAAGCAGTCGCTGCAGCTTTAGCTGCCTTCTTCCCATACCTCCTAGGGTGCCATGTCCGGATACTGTCAGACAACGCCACTACAGTAGCCTACTTAAACAATCAGGGAGGCACAAGGAGCAAGTCCTTGTATCTTCTATCGGCAGAGATTATGGATTGGGCAGAAACCAGTCTTCTGTCTCTATCCGCTGTCCACCTAAAAGGCACGTTGAACCAGGTGGCAGATTATCTAAGCCGACAGACAGTGCAGGAAGCAGAGTGGAGCCTAAACACAGAGGTGTTCACTCTAATCTCCAGTATCTGGGGCCTTCCGCAGGTAGACCTGTTCGCCTCAAGAAGGAATACCCAGCTACCTCAATTTTTTTCCCTCGAGAGAAACGACGGTTCTCAAGGGACAGACGCCTTAGCGCAGCAGTGGAATTTTCAACTGGGGTATGCTTTTCCCCCCTTTCAGCTAATTCCACTGGTGCTGAGGAAAATACAAAAAGAAGGTGTTTCAGTAATCCTGATAACCCTGTTTTGGCCAAAAAGGGCTTGGTTTTCTTTGATCCTACAGTTGGCAGTCAAACCAGGTTGGCACCTCCCGCTGAGACCAGATTTGTTAACTCAGGGGCCAGTGCATCATCCAGATGTAAGCAGGCTAAAACTCACTGCTGGGTATCTGAGGAGCAATTGCTAAAAAGCAAAGGCTTTTCGGAAAGACTAATTTCCACTTTGCTCTCCAGTAGAAAGAAAGTAACCAGGGCCATTTATGGCAAGGTTTGGAAGGTCTACGCGTCCTTTTGTCATGCAGAACATAGAGAGGTAAAAAACCTAGTCTCAGTTCTGGAATTTCTGCAAAAAGGGGCAGATAGAGGGCTCGCCGTCAGCACTCTTAAAGTGCAGGTGTCAGCTTTAGGGGTCTATTTAGAAAGATCACTATCCTCAGTACCCTTAATCACAAGATTTTTCAAAGCGCTCTCCAGGGCTAGACCGGTCCCAGTAAGATCTTTTCCCTCATGGGACCTCTCCGTAGTCTTGCAGGCCCTTACTAAAGAGCCTTTTGAGCCGCTGCAGAGCATTTCCCTTAGGAACTTAACCCTTAAAACAATTTTTCTTGTAGCAATTACTTCAGCCAGAAGGATTAGCGAACTGCACGCTCTGTCAGTAAAAGAGCCCTTCCTATCAGTTTTTTCAGACAGAATTGTCCTTAAAGTAGATCCGGGGTTTTTGCCGAAGGTAGCGAGCTCCCATAACAGATCCCAGGAGATTACTCTCCCAACTTTCTGTTCTAACCCGAAGGGCAATAAGGAAGAGCAGTTTCACAACCTGGATGTAAGACGTACCTTGTTGCATTATTTAGAAGTTACAGGGGGCTTTAGAGTTTCAGACTCTTTATTCGTTCTCTTTTCTGGAAATAAAAAAGGCAAGCAGGCATCCAAGGCATCCTTAGCTAGATGGATCAAGACAGCTATTTCTACTGCTTACAATGAGTCGGGTCAATCCCCCCCTAAGGGGGTTAGGGCTCATTCAACTAGGGCTCAGGCCACTACATGGGCAGAAAGAGCTGGTGCCACTCCAGATCAGATCTGTAAGGCGGCTACGTGGTCAAGTATGTCTACATTTGTCCGTCATTACAGGCTGGACCTCCTGTCAGCAGGAGACCAGGCTTTTGGCAGAAAGGTTCTGCAGGCTGTGGTCCCTCCCTAAGGGGGTAAGTCTCTATTATCCTCTCAGGTGCTGTCCTGAAAGACGATTAGGGAAAAATCAAGTTAGACTTACCGGTAACTTGTTTTCCAAGAGTCTTTCAGGACAGCAGCATCCCGCCCTAATGTGTTTTACATATATATACTGTGACTAACCATATCTCGATTATGTGTTCCAGTTTGGGGCCGGAGGTTCTCTACTACAACTGACCATATGTGGGAAGGAGCCTCCTTTTAAAGTTTGGTGGAAGAGGTGTTTCCTGTGGACAAAGGGAGGAGTCACTCTCTCAGGTGCTGTCCTGAAAGACTCTTGGAAAACAAGTTACCGGTAAGTCTAACTTGATTTATCGTTTTCAGCCAAGGAAGCTGCCATCTTTGCCTCTGTTTAATCTTCAACTGCCACGGTGCTGCACATGTGATCCGTTATGACACCAGCCATTGGATGGTTTGACTGTTTGGTTGAGAGCACAGCCAATGTGCAGTTAGCATTCCCGGCATGCCTTTTTTTTTTAAACTGTTAAATCGATGGGTTTACTTCCGCTTTAAGATTGGTTCATTTTTATAGGCATTAGCATTGCTGGATGGCATACCAATGGCCACCACAAGAGGGCGCCAGATTCCAGAAGGAAGGACTGCAGAAGGCCGCATATTGGAAAATGCCTGTTTTCACTGCCCACCCATCTTATTCCCTTTACTTAGAACCCCCAAACATTATATCTATTTTTTTTATTCTAACACCCTAGAGAATAAAATGGCGGTCGTTGCAATACTGTCTGTCACACCGTATTTGCGCAGCGGACTTACAAGCGCCACTTTTTTGGGGAACAAATACTTTATTTAATTAAAAAAAAAGACAACAGTAAAGTTAGCCCAATTTTTTTTTTTTTACATTGTGAAAGATAATGTTACGCCGAGTAAATTGATACCCAACATGTCACGCTTCAAAATTGCGTCGGCTCGTGGAATGGCGACAAACATTTACCCTTTAAAATCTCCATAGGCGACGTTTAAAAAATTCTACAGGTTTGAGTTAGAGGAGATCTAGGGCTAAAATTATTGCTCTCCTTCTACCGATCGCGGCGATACCTCACATGTGTGGTTTGAACACTGCTTTCATATGCGGGCGCTACTCACATATGCGTTCGCTTCTGCACACGAGCTCGGCGGGACGGGGCGTGTTTAAATTTTTTTTTTTTTACTTATTTATTTTAACTTTTATTTTATTTTACATTTTTTCACTGTTCTTTTAAAAAAAAAAAAAATTGTCACTTTTATTTCTATTACAAGGAATGTAAAAATCCCTTGTAATAGGAAAAAAAAAGCATGACAGGACCTCTTAAATATGAGATCTTGGGTCAGAGAGACCTCAGATGTCATATTTACACTAAAATGCAATTAAAAAAAAAAAAAATTGTCATTTGAAAATAAATAAATAATAAAATGTCCCTTTTAAGAGCTATGGGCAATGACTTGGAGACAGGTGGGGGGGGGGGGGGGGGGCGGGCATCTTCCCCTCACTTGTTTCTCCATGTCAGACCAGGGACAGGTCCGGATCGCCGTTACTGACCTGGCTCCTAACTTTTTTTTAGCTGGCTCCTAGATTCCAAGCATATTTGTCAAGCCCTGCTTTAAGGAATAAAAAATAAATATTCACTAACCATATCCACTCATTATACTGTGTACTGTAGTGTATACACTCCCGGTGTTCTGTGAAAACAGCCAAGTCTGCAATTAATGGAGCAAAAGCGATGGCGGTGAGCTGCGTTTTTGTGACGTTGGAGCGTTTTTACAGTTGGAAAAACTCCTCTCAGAACCCACTAGTTTTGTTTTTTTTTTTTTGTTTTTTTTTAAAGCCAAAAACTGTTCATAACAGCCTGTGTGTGGATGGACACATAGGATAACATGATGGGGAGTTTATTGACTGACTGTAGAAAAAAAAATGTCTGAAGCCAAAAACAGCTGCTGTAAAAACGTCCGGTGTGCAGGAGGCCTCAGCTGGCTCCTAGATTCAAAGCAAATTTGTCAAGCCCCGTCCTAACTAATTTACTGACTGTATGTGAGTGGTGGGGGGTGGGAGGAGGTTACAGGCACTCCTGGCGGCTGCAGCCAATGGGACTGTGTAAATCGGACAAGCCAGCTGTTGGATGGAAGCAATCTGGTGGCCATGACTGCCCCGCCTTGTATCCCCGGCTCCATGCACCCGGGACTGGCATGGCGGGTGGTGCTGGGTAGAGGGGAGGGAGACCAGCGAATGTCAATTCACTCATCTCCCCTTCCTATTACTGACCCAGAAACAATGCCCAAAACATCACTTCTGGGTCCTGGTGTCACTTTTTTTTTGCTTCTTTCTTCCCCGGGTTTGAATGACATTGTACTCCCCCAGGAAAGTTAGCCCAATTTGTTTTATATTGTGGAAGATAATGTTACGCCGAGTAAATTGATACCCAACATGTCACGCTTCAAAATTGTGACAAACGTGGAATGGCGACAAACTTTTACCCTTAATCTCCATAGGTGACGTTTAAAAAATTCTACAGGTTGCATGTTTTGAGTTAGAGGAGATCTAGGGCTAGAATTATTGCTCTCGCTCTAACCATCGCAGCGATACATCACGTATGTGGTTTGAACACCGCTTTCATATGCGGGCGCTACTCACGTATGCGCTTGCTTCTGCGTGCAAGCTATTTTTTTCTTATTTATTTTACCTTTTAACACTGTTCTTTAAAATAAAAAAAAATGGTCACTTTTATTCCTATTACAAGAAATGTAAACATCCCTTGTTATAGAAAAAAAGCATGACAGGACCTCTTAAATATGAGATCTGGGTCAAAAGGACCTCAGATCTCATAATTACACTAAAATGCAATTAAAAGAAAGGCATTTAAAAAAAAAAAAAAATGTCTCTTTAAGAGCTATGGGCAGAAGTGAAGTTTTTTTATGTTGCTTCCACCGTGCAATGGTATGGATACGGGTGGGGGCCATCTTTCCCTCACTCGCCTCCATACCCAACACGGAGAAGAACCCGACCACACATGAGAGGACACGATCGCCTCCACCGCTACCGACGGCCCCGGTAAGTGGCGGGCACCGGAGCGGGTAGGAGGGGGGGTTTCCCTCTCCCACTGCAGATAAAAGTGATCTTGCGGCAAACACGCCGCAGAGACCACTTTTATCTGAAAGGGGACCGCCCGCTGAAGAAGGGGATACCGGGGTCATGGTAGCTAGCTGCCATAACAAAGATATTCCTTATCAAAGTACAGACGTATAACGAAGGCGGGCGGTCCGTAAGTGGTTAAATCAAATCCACCCTGTTCTAAACTCTTAAATTCTTGATTTTTTTTTTTTTTTTTTTTTTTTAATTATTATTTATTTTATTTATTTATTTTTGCTTTTATCACAGAACTGAAATCCGCTACGAGACTTGTCTCCTGAGAGCTCGCTTCGAAGAGCATAAAGATGAGAAAGATATGGTGAAAGCCACCTTACTGCTGAAGGCTGGAGAGGAAGAATTCCACAAACGTCGGCACCCCATGCCATACATCTTCCCCGACTCCCCGGGAGGGACCTGCTATGAGAGATACGACCGCTGGAAGGTCAGCAGCAATTACTGTGTCACAGGGTTTGCATTCTGGATATACCACCATATGCACCTCCAACAGTGAGGTCAGAGGTTTGGGCTGGGCCTCTAGTTATTTCTGGTCTGGAAGAGCTTTTATTACACTCTGACACCATGGGTTTTTTTTAAGAGGAATTTCAGTTTGTTTGTTATATTTTTTATTTTTTTTATTATAAACGTTTTATATTTAGTTTTTCTTTTAACCACTTCAGCTCCGGAAGATTTACCTCCCTTCCTGACCAGGCCATTTTTTGCCATACGGCACTGCATTACTTTAACTGACAATTTAGCATTTGTGCAACTCTGTACCTAAACAAAATGTATGTCCCCCCCCCCCCCCCCCCCCAAATAGAGCTTTATTTTTATTTAAAAATTTAAATTTTCTTCATCAATTTAGGCCAATATGTGTTCTAATTATAAACCCGCGCTATGGAAATGTAAACAGAATAGTGTACAATAATATGTATCTCCTAGGGCTGCTGCTGAGGTGTGAGGCAAGTACCGTATTTATCGGCGTATAACACGCACTTTTTCCCCCTTAAAATCCCCTTAAAATCGTGTTATACGCCGATACCCCCCCAAAAAATGACAAAAATAGCGAGCGGTGCCGAAAATGACGCTGGGCAAATTCCCTCCTAAACTTGGGGTGCGTGTTATACGCCGATAAATACGGTACCTCAAAATAGTGACAGTGAAAATTTAGGAATCAGCGCTGCACCTACATTTTATATGCGTGTATATCCCACATAAAATAGATTAAAGTGCTATACACAATGACAATATGGCCAATTGGCCAACTAAAGTGCTACGTGCCAGACTACAACATACAAACAATATTTTCATTAAAAAAAATAATAATATATAAAGTCTGTGCATTAGTGTCCTATATTGTCAGGGGAAATCCATCAGAATATATCCTCTGTACAAAAATGTTAATAGTAATGGAAACATTTATCACTGGTGTGCTTGGAATAGTTCATCAAACATGCGATTTATGGTGGACGCAAAAATCAGATGTGATTCAGGTATTTTCTTATGCTCCCCTCCTGGTTCCCCACTCACCAGATGAAGCAGACAAAAAAAGCTCTAAAAATACTTTTTGTGAAAAGTGTGGGGGGTACATTTGTATTCAGCCCCCCCTGAGTCAATACTTTGTAGAACCGCCTTTCACTGCAATTACAGCTACAAGTCTTTTTGGGGATGTCTCTACCAGCTTTACACATGTAGAGAGGGACATCTTAGTCCATTCTTCTATACAAAATAGCTCAACCTCTGGTAGATTGGATGGAGAGCGTCTGTGAACAGCAATTTTCAAGTCTTGCCACAGATTCTCAATTGGATTTAGGTCTGGACTTTGACTGGGCCATTCTAACACATGAATATGCGTTGATCTAAACCATTCGATTGTAGCTCTGGCTGTATGTTTGGGTCGTTGTCCTGCTGGAAGACGAACCTCCGCCCCTGTCTCAAGTCTAGCAGACTCTTACAGGTTTTCTTCTAAGATTGCCCTGTATTTGGCTCCATCCATCTTCCCATCAACTCTGACCAGCTTCCCTGTCCCTGATGGTGTGTTCAGGGTGATGTGCAGTGTTAGTTTTCCGCCACACATAGCGTTTTGTTTTTAGGCCAAAAATATGACTTTTGGTCTCATCTGACCAGAGCACCTTCTTCCACATGTTTGCTGTGTCCCCCACATGGCTTCTCACAAACTACAAACAGGAATTCTTATGGCTTTATTTCCCCAATGTCTTTCTTCTTGCTACTCTTCCATAAAGGTCAGATTTGTAGAGAGCACGACTAATAGTTGTCCTGTGGACAGATTCTCCCACCTGAGCTGTGGATCTCTGTAGCTCCTCCAGAGTTCCCATGGGCCTCTTGGCTGCTTCTCTGATTAATGCTCTCCTTGCCCGGCCTGTCAGTTTAGGTGGACGGCCATGTCTTGGTAGGTTTGCAGTTGTGCCATTCTCTTTCCATTTTCCGATGATGGATTGAACAGAGCTCCGTGAGATGTTCAAAGCTTGGTATATTTTTTTATAACCTAACCCTGCTTTATACTTCTCCACAACTTTATCCCTGACCTGTCTGGTGTGTTCCTTGGCCTTCATGTTGCTGTTTGTTCACTAAGGTTCTCTAACAAACCTCTGAGGGCTTCACAGAACAGCTGTATTTATACTGCAACTAATTTACACACAGGTGGACTCTATTTACTAATTAGGTGACTTCTGAAGGCAATTAGTTCCACTAGATTTTAGTTATCAGATTATCAGAGTAAAGGGGGCTGAATACAAATGCATGCCACACTTTTCACATATTTATTTGTGAAAAAAATTGAAAAACATTTATAATTTTCCTTCCACTTAACAATGATGTGCCACTTCGTGTTGGTCCATCACACAAAATCCCAATAAAATACATTTACATTTTTGGTTGTAACATGACAAAATGTGGAAAATTTTCAAGGGGTAGGAATACTTTTTCAAAGCACTGTATATTCAACTTTTTAATTAACATGAATTTATTGTCCACAAATTGGCACCATTTTTCTCTTTCTGCAAAATGCAGAAAACACCATTGTTGGCCAAAATTTCGATGCATCTCTCTAGTTTTTTGCTTTAATGTTGTCAACATATGTCCTTTTTTGTGACCATATACAATATTGTATTTCATTTTAATCCAACTTGTTCTGTGCAGGTTCCAGAGTGGGCACTGGACTACTGGCACCCATCGGAGAAGGCCGAGTACCCGGATTATTTTTCAAAGAGAGAGGAATGGAAGAAACTTCGGGAGGAGAGTTGGGACCGTGAGGTCAGTGTCTGAGTGTCGCTGAGAGCCCCAACCCAGCGAAAGTAATCGCTAGTTGGTGTCCAAAACACACAATTTATTTTTTTAGCACGTATTTGGTGCTTTTGGTCCTAATGCCAATCAAGCGCAAAGGCAGATTTTGTAGCATGTTAAGCCAGCTTTCCATTGTAAAAATTAATGAATAGATTACTACAACCAACCAATGTCTCTGCTTTGAGGCCGGGTTCACATATGTCCGGCCCCGGTTCCCAGCATGGGGGTCCGGTGCGTTTCTGTTCACCGTTCCAGGTGCAAATCGGGTTTGAACTTTTGCCTTAATTCGCACCTGCGCCGGACCCAAACGCGCACAGGACCCTTTTTGGAATGCGGCCGCCCCGGACATGTGGGAACCGGCTCCATTGAGAGCTGGTCACAATCGCATGTCATGTGAATTGGATGCAAGGAAACCCACATCTAATTCGTACATATGTGATCCCGGTGTTCTGCCAAAAACTGACCCCCCCCCCATTGGATAGTGTCCGCCACGTACTGCGCAGGCGCAGCGCTTGTGCAGTACGGAGAACAAGGAGACTCCGAAAGTCTCCGAAGATGAACGGCGCCTGCGCACTGAGTCCAGGTTCAAGCCTCACCATGCACGTGGACATACGGTAGCACTTAGTAACAGGCCCCTCGCTTCACTCTTAGTAACAGGGCCCTCACTTCGCTTGCCCCGCTTCGGGCACGGCCTCGCTTCGCTCTGCAATTTTTTTTTATTCTAGCTCTATGTCCACTTGGATGGTGGGGCTTGAACCTGGACTCAGTGCACAGGCGCCGTTCATCTTCGGAGAGCTTCGGCATCTCCTTATCCTCCGTACTGCGCAAGCGCAGTACAGGGCGGACGCTATCTGACGGGGGACAGTATTCGACACAACACCGGCCTAAAGCAGACACAGCGATCAGGAACCAAACACTATGGGGTTGATGGTGTAGCTGTGCATAGTAGCCAGTCAGTTTCTAACTTCAGTTTGTTCAATTTAAGCTTTGACTATAAAATCTGGAAGCTGATTGGCAGAGCTGCACCAGATTTTCCACTCCTACTTTTAGTAAATAGTTCCTAGTCATGTGATCGCCAGAAGATCATAGTGATCCAGGCGTGCAGACTACAAGTCGAATATATTTCCACTACCTATAGGTAAACCTAGAATAAGGCTTACCTATAGGAAAAAGTCCAAAAAGTGGGTTTACAACCACTTTAATAGATGAAGTTTTAAAGAGGAGTCCCAGCCGCAAAAAAAAATGTTTTTATTTTAAAAGCCAGCAGCTACAAGTACTGTAGCTGCTGACTTTTAATAAGGACACTTACCTGTCCAGGGAGCCCGCAATGTCAGCCCCCCCAAGGCCGATTCGTCCACCGGCTTGGGTGCAACGGCCCAGTCGTCTTCTGGACACACACCTAAGAAGGAAGAGGGCTCGCTGCAGAAAAGGACATGACGTAGTTCGCCGTGGCATGACAAGGGCGGAAATACACTTTGTACTTCTGAAAAGGTAGGAAAGAAAAAAAAAAAGAATGTATAGATATTGAGGTCTTTAGTTTAAGAACACCTTGTAAAGTTGGGTGGAACCCCGCTTTAAGCTTTCTGAAAGTGTGCTTGGAAGCTCAGCCTTGTTTTTTTTTAAAGCCTTATCACCTACAATTTAAGCCTCATGCACACTGAGCTTTGCTCAGCTCCTCGGAATGCCTTTTACTTCTTAGAAAAATGCAGCTAAAGCCATGTTTTTGGACAGGCGTTCAGGCATTTGACTCTTTATGGATCCATTGGCCATAATAATTCTGCCCTTTTGGAATGAATAACAAAACCCCTAGCACTTGCGCAGGTCTTCCTCCACCCTCATGCTCAATGTTCAACCCAAAAAAAAAAACGGAGAGGAAAAAGTCTCTCCTGCCGGGCTGCATTAAGGCAACTGGAACCTTGTGAAGAACGTTCTCTGAAGCTGTGCATGACACTGGGCTCTGCTGCTCTCCAACAATCCCACTAGGTAATGGATATGCACTAAAATTATACAAGGAAGAGAGCGCATGACCGCCCTAGTGTAATACAGTTTATTAATAAAATGTGCAAACCACCATTCATGCACTCACATTTTAAGAGGTTAACAAAGCATGTCTTTGTTTATCACACCTCTCATCAATGGCTGCACGCTCCCAATGGAGCCTGCTGACAGCTGCAAGCCAAATGGCCGGTCCTCGGCGTACTGAAGCTAGTGCGCATGCGCAAAGTCCAGCTGGAGTCTTGCTACGTATACCGGACACCGTGGAGCAGGGGAGGGGCGGGTGGTAGATATACACCCAGCCCAACCAACTCCACCCCAAGCCAGAACCTTAATGCCATCACACTGAGTATGGCCGCTCTAAGGTTCTGGCTGGGGGTGAATTTGGTTGGGCTGGGTGAGTGTATATATACCACATCGTGGAAAATAGTGACAAAAAAAGGGGCGCTAGTGTGCCATATATTTAAGTGTATGTGATACTTTGTCTATACCACAAATTTTGGACATTACTTCCCAAAAAATATTGGTTTGAAAAATGCTACTATATAATAAATACACGCCTGTGAGGCAAATTAATTCATGATACAAATTCTTTTACCAACTGTGAATAATTGTGCATATAACCAGTGACAAAAACAATGGCTAATTCAATGAACATAATGAATGATTAGTGACATACGCAGTGATGACTAATTCAATAGTCTGAAACATAAAATACAAAGTCTATTTCATTAATGATCCTCCAGGGGGCAGCTGAGGTGCACACTGGTAGTATAGTAATAGCCAATGGATTGCAATAGTAAAGTGCTGTCTTCTAAAGATGAAATAATCCTTCACCACATCAAACGTCACCCAAAAGTCATTAATGGTTGTAGTTTCCATACCGGAACTTGTATGACTAATTTAATTAAAAACCAGCGCTTTTGCATGATTGTGCCTGCTAACATATATAGGATGACCGGAACAGTATCAGCAGAATCTCCTCAGATTAATTCAGATAGGGCATATGAAAAATTTTATCAATAAACTGTATTACACTAGGGTGGTCATGTGCTCTATTCCTTGTATTGTTCCTTTGGAATAAATGAATGTTCAAGCCCTAAATGTGTCTAGTGTTTAGGTGCATCAAATCCTTTTTTCTGCCCAAAAGCTCTTCTTCTGAACGTGCTGATGTTGTGTTTTTCTCCCTTCCCCTTTCAGAACAGCACATTGGAGAGAGCGTAGCTCCACCTCTGAACAGGAAACACTGCGTGACAACGCCCCTTTAAATCAGCTGCTTCTACCATGCTATCAGTTGTTTTAGTGTTTCCTCCGCCATGGTGGAAGCACTGCTGGGGAACCAGAGGGGCTGCGCTCTCTCCAAGGAGGGGGTTTTGGCAGTACCTTTTGATGTTTCTGTATTGGCCAAACTCTCTCCCGCACAAGAGGGGGGTGGCTCTGGTGCCCATTCCTTTGCCAGCTCACAGGAGTAATGGTCTGCTGGTGGTCATCAGCCCTGTGTGCTCGGGGAGCCATGGGTGTGCTCAGATGGAGCGTATGGGCCAGGTCTCGGCATGTCGAGGCCGAGTCCCGGATGGCGGGTGATGTCCTTCCTGGGGGGGTGGAGCAACATGTGGTTCTGGCTGCTGGAACGCAGGAGGAAGGGGCGGGTCATCTGGCCCGGCCTTCCTTCTGCTCCTGAGCAATGGACGCCAGAGGAGCTACATTTTAAGGAGACACACAGGCGGCTGCTGCGGCGCTCGGGATGGAGGAGACGAAGTGGATGGAAAATAGGGTTTATATCCGTCTGGATTTCACGGACCGGATTGGATGGCAAAGCAGTGAGTGTCGGCTGACATGTCACCGCTGACATCCGCTGCTCCATAGGAGTGAATGGAGCGTCCGATCGGGTCCGCCTGAAAAAACTGACAGGTGGGCCTGATCGAAAAGCCCGTGTGAAAGAGGCCTTACAAATCCACTGGCCCCGGCTCCCCAATGTCACAGGCGACCGGGGATCTTCTCTCTGCCAGCAAGAGCACTACATAGCACCAATGATCTACTGATCGTGGGTGCAATGCTTTCCAGGCTTCCAATTAAAAAAAAAAAAAAAATGCACTTTTTTTAAAAAATGTTATTTTATTCATTTTTTTTTTTTTTTTTAAAGGTGAACTTATCCTTTTTAATGTAGCTAACTGACAAACTAATCTCCCAAACTTGGCTCAGTGCTTGCCATATAGATCCAATACTTGCCTAGCACTGGTGCAAGTCAGAAAAAAATTGGGCTAAAAATTGCACCAAAATGAGTGTTGGTGACTTTGGATGCTTTATATAAAGGACTGGGTAGTCTTCCAATATCAAAAAAAAGTTAATTGATCACTCATCTCTTTAAACTCTACTCTCTGGGTATGGTATTGGCTATTTGTCCACATTTTAGTCCGTGGTCATATTTTTCCAAATTTGGGGATAGCGTCTTGGATTAAGCCATGTGTTATTGATCAGTATATATTGCTGTCTTTCCTCAGGTTCAGCAGCTGTTGGCGGAGACCCCAGCAGAAGGACCACTCACCGAAGCTCTGCCGCCAGCCCGTAAGGAGGGCGATCTTCCTCCGTTTTGGTGGGAGTATGTGACCCGACCTCGCCAGAAACCTTTTTAAAGAGCCAGCTGGACGTCGTATCTGCCTGACACAAGGGATGTGATAAACGTTTGTCAGCTCTAAAGATGTAAATTGCTGTATTTTTGCAGCATGTAATTTATGTTTCAACTCCACTTTTATTCACAAATATCCATTAAACAACTTGAATCCTAAGAAAATATTGTTCCATTTACTGAGTATTGAGCTTTGATTTAAAATCTGCAAGATCGATATTACAGATGCATGAAAAAAAAAAAAAAACGTTTTGGGTGCTGACGTGAAGACCTGTTTCTGCAAAATAGCAGTTTGCTAAATTAAGGTAGTGAAAATCTGTAGGTAGGTGTGACACATGCGGTACACACAAAATTACCTAAGAATATTTCTAATTTTATAGGGAGTGAATGTGTAAAGCAGGGAATCTCATTCACTATCTTTAAGTGCATTCACCAGGAAGATTCATTGGCAAATATGAACATCATTCTTTTACGTTGTAAAAAAAAAAAAATAAGAATTTTGAGAGCTAGGCATGTATGTAAAAGTATAAATTTAGGTAAAGCTGCGCTAAAAAAAATTATGAATAAATAAAGTGAATATAGTCCAAAAAAACACAAATGTGTGTGAACTTCCAACACAGCAGCCTATGTGTTGCACAAATTCTATCCATATAATGTGCACCAAGTGTGTAATCTTGTAATAAACACCACTGGGAGAGAGTCCACCTCCACCACATAGAGTGCGTGCTTACCAGAAGGCAAGGTCTTATGACCCAGCCAGGGCCTCTGTCCGGAGCAGTGTTGATATAACAATTCTCGAGGAATGACGTCCGATTGTGACGAAACGCTTGTCCGGAGGTTTGACGTGCTGACGTCATCACGCTGTAATGCAGTGGATGGGTGTTCGCAAGCCGGCCGGCTGTTTTCTTGATGATTTTACTCTGCATTCCTGTAAGTGCAATTTTTAGCTTCAATAAACCTTCTATGGTACGTTTTACACTATGGTGAGTCTGTTTACATCATGGGTGCTCAACCTGTGGCCCTCCAGCTGTTGCAGAACTACAAGTCCAATCATACCTCGGCCTTTGGGAGTCATGCTTGTAACTGTCAGCCTTGCAAAGCCACATGGGATTTGTAGTTCTGCAACAGCTGGAGGGCCACAGGTTGAGCACCCATGGTTTACATATTTGGGTAACGCTTGACCTACTCCCTTGGCTGGTTGATGATCGAGTCTCCCTGGTCGCCTGGTGCCTAGTTCAAGATTCTTCTCACCAAATATATCAATTCACAGATATCGGCACTCCTCCAGACAGAGGCCCTGGCTGGGTTTTTTTAGTCGCAGGCTCATAAGCGATTGCCTTCTGGTGAGCACGCACTCTATGTGGTGGAGGTGCACTGTCTCTCAGTGGTGTTTATTACAAGATTACACACTTGGTGCACATTATATGGATTGAATTTGTGCAATGCTGCTGTTGTGTTGGAAGTTCACACATTCATTGTGTTTTTTTGGACTATATTCACATTCTTTTTATTTATTAATTTTTTTTTTTTTAGCGCAGCTTTACCGAAATTTATATTTGTATATGTGTGTATCCCACTTTTCTAGCAGCCGCTTTGTTTTTTCCTTTTATTTGGCACTTAGCGCGGTATTTTCTACTATTATAATGTATGCTAGAGTGTCTCACCTTGTGAGATATTCTGCAGGGGTCTGCATTTCCTTTCATTGCCCCGTCACAGGCAGTAGGAGGGACACAAGACCTGTGAACATTACTGAACTTAAAGCGGAAGTAAACCCATCGATTTTAACAGTCTAAAAAAAAAGGCATGCCGTGAATGCTAACTGCACATTGGCTGTGCTCTCAACCAAACAGTCAAAACATCCAATGGCTGGTGTCATAACGGATCACATGTGCAGCGCTGTGGCAGTTGAAGATTAAACAAAGGCAAAGATGGCAGCTTCCATGGCTGAAAACGATAGGAGGGTTTACTTCCACTTTAAGCAGAATTGAAAGCTCTGGTCTCCTTCCCTGAGGCTGGGTGTGTGTCTGTTCACCGGTTTAGGTGCCAATTTTTATCTAAAACCGCACCTGAAACACACAGGACCCTTTATTTATTTTAAAAAAAAAAACCTGCGGCTTCCCCGCACATGTGTGAAGAGGCTCCATTGAAAGCCGGTCTGATTCACTTGTTATGCGAATTGGATGCAGTTAAAAACGCATTCTGATTTGCATATATGTGAACCGAACCTTACAGACGGGGTTGTGCTGTGCTGTGTGGCACAGCTTTGTAATTTGAATTTGCGGGAGGCTGTCATATGATCCCGGCCCCTTACCACGTGATCAGCTGTCAGCCAATGACAGCTGATCACATGATGTAAACAAAAGCTCGGTAATCGTTTTTTTTTTTTTCTCCTCCATGCTGACAGCGTGACTAGAAAAAAAAAAAAAAAAAAGCCGATCACCAGCTTATGTGCAAGGGACATCGGTCCCGAAGAGGAAGAGGCAATTCTGCCTCATCTGTGCCTGTCAGTGCCACCCATCAATGCCCACTAGTGGTGCCAATCAGTGCCACCTAGCAGTGCTGCCTATCAGTGTAACCAACCAGTGCCCATCTTTGCCACCCATCAGTGCTGCCTCATCAGCGTACATCAATGAAGGAGACATTTATTTATTTTTTATTTTTTAAATGTTACAAAAAATAAAAACCACAGAGGTGATCAAATACCACCAAAATAAAGCTCTATTTGTGGGGGAAAAATGAAAAAAAAATCATTTGGGTATAGTGTTGTATGACCGCGCAATTGTCATTCAAAGTGCGACAACGCTGAAAATTGGTCTGGGCAGGAGGGGGGTTTAAGTGCCCCAGTAAGCAAGTGGTTAATTATCTTTGGTAATGCACTAGGTCTGTGCGCTTTCCATTTCTGTTTTTCTTGTAGTTCCTTTCGGATTACCCCATCTGAGGAAGGCAGCATCCACCCAGTTTTGGATACCATATATACCTTTCACACCACCATTTTATTTGACATCTGTTACTCCTCACCTTGGAAGACCTATTAGTGCTGGCAGTGACTGTGTTTTTTGCAGTTTACGTGCATTTGCTTGTATATATGCATGTAAATTACTGCACTCACACATACAATTTTCTTTTTATATTTATTATTTTTGCATGAAATTTTTATTGGAATTTCACTTTTTCTTTAATGCATCGCTGCATTAAAGCGATTTTGTAAAGGTAAACATTTAAAAAATAAATAAACATGTTATACTTGCCCTCTGCAATAAAAATGCACGGAGCGGCTGCGAACTCCTGGCCCCTCACCTCGTTGTCACTATAGGAAGCAGCTTACCATGGGGTAATCGTGCCCCACTGCTGCCTCCATTAACACCGACAGCAGGACTCAGCCTTGGCCTCTCATCACTGGCTTTGATTGACAGCACTGGGAGGCAATGGCTCCCGATGCCCCAGCAAAGTTAGCGAGACCCGGAAGTGAGGGGAGAGAAGAGCTGCAGATGTGCACGGTGCCCGATCCAATGAGGGCTCAGGTAAGTAAAAGGGGGGGGGGGGGCCGCCGATGTATACTTTTTTTTTTATTTTTTTTACCATAATGCAATATGTTTTGGCTTTAGAACCACTTTAAGGATCTTTATATAGACAATCCATAGGCCTGCATATTCATAAAGGAAGTATAGGTATCATATTGATGAGCTATAAGTGCCTCCATTATCATGATATTGCATAGTTGGTGGTCCTAAAACTGTATTCCAGGTATGGATTTTATAGTGTAGTTACACTGATCCAGCTTGGACCAATAGAAGTATGCATATGTGGGATCCCTGTGGCTGCCACTACAGTTATCACCGCTGTCTTTCAAGTCTTGTGCCAAACAGCTGCTCCTACTCCAGAGTGAATGGGGGGGTCCTCATTCGGCACGGGTGTCATTCACTGAACGCCTTGCATTTTTCTCAGTGTAAGGCATTCTCTGATTGGACAAGGTGTAGATCATGATGTCACTGTTCCACCTTCTCCAATCACAGAATGTCTTGCAGTCACTATGAAGGATACAAGACGTTCTGTGAGTAGCACAAGATTCGAAGGCAACAGCAATGACTGTAGTAGCAACTATCACAGGGATCCCACACATATGGCATATGCATGCTTTCATTGCTCCAAGCGGGACCAGTGTAACTATTGTATAAAATGCATACCTGGAATTCAGCTTTAAAGTGATTGTGAAGTCTTGTTCTTTTTTTTCCCCTATAAAAATAACAAACATGTTATACTTCCCTGCTCTGTTGCAGTGGATTTGCACAAAGCAGCCCCGATCCTCCTCTTCTCAGTTCCCTCTTCTGTTATCCTAGCACCTCCCCTTGAGTGCCCCCATAGCAAGCTGTGGGGGCACCTGACCCAAGTCACAGCCCCCTGTGTCCCTGGCCCCCACCCCCTTTCTCCCCTGATTGGCAAGCTGACTTTGACAGAAGCGGGAGCCAATGGCGCTGCTGCTGTGTCTCAGCCAATCCGGAAGGACGATCTCGGACTCTCGTGGCCATCGCTGGACAGGGAGGGACCTCAGGTAAGTGTGAGTGGGGGCTGCTGCTGCTGCACATGGAAGGCTTTATTCTGCCTTTACAACCACTTTAAAGTGTTACTAAACCCACAACAGTAAAATCAGTCTGTATATACAGTACAGCATGCTTGTTATACTCGCAGTGGAACCTGAGGGGTTAATTCTGTACATTGTGTAAAAAGGCTGTTTGATCCTGTCTTCTCTGATCCTCCCCTTTATACACTGACATCAATTCATCTCCTGATGAGACCAAGGCTAGGGGACAAGCTGCACATGCTCAGTTTGGTGTGTATTGCTAGAGAGTTTTTTTTCCTTGGGAGGGTGCATGTGATCAGCACAGGGCCAATCAGCACTGTCCAGACAGAGGGTCAGGGGTCCTGTAGCCTCATAGGACAGTCAGAGCAGAATGAAAACTCCTACAAGCAGACACTGATAGAGGTCACAAGACTGCTATATACTGCTGATGAGAAAAGGTATTTAGCTGTTTATATTTACTAAAATAATCACATTTCTCTGTACTGTGGGAGACCAGATATAGTGAAGGCCGGCTCCTGGGTTTAGTAGCACTTTAATGGAATGCCAGTATCTAGGGATAAGTTCTCTGGCTGCAAGAAAAGAACGAATCTAACAGCTGAAATATAGCCAGGGGTTGCAGAGAGGAGTGCAATTTCTGAAGAAAGGGTAGTCCTAGAAGAAGAGATTTTATCATAAATGTGGGCAAAGTTTTAATCTTATCCCAAAAAAGATCTTCTAAATGAATGGGAAGCTCCACAAAATATGGGTACGTGTGTACGCACCTCTAAAGCACACTAGCAAAATTTGGTTTGGGAGATCTGGGCTATGGAGAGGTGATGGGCGAGTCGCTCATTATGCTACCATACAGTTATTTTAGTCGGTCCTCTAGCAGGCCATTATGTACGATAAATAATGACTCGGGGGGGGGGGGGGGGGTTATTTACTAAAGGCAAAGCCACTTTGCACTGGAAGTGCAGTCACTGTAGATCTGAGGGGGACATGCAAGGAAAGTAAAAAAAAATAACTGCATTTTAGCTTGCACATGATTGAAAAATAAAATCAGCAGAGCTTCCCCTCAGATCTACAGCGACTGCACTTCTAAGTGAACTTGTAGTGCAGAGTGGATTTACCTTTAGTAAATAACCCCCAGGTGTTTCTGGCTATGACTTTGGTTTTGTTTTACTGCATCTGGCCTGTCTATAAGTAATAGTTTGTCAGGTTTTGGCCGTTATTGGTGTTGTCCAGTTGCTTTTTTTTTTTTTGTGGCATAATAGTAAGGTAAAAATTCAGACATATTTAAAGAACCTTTATAGTAAATAATACTGTAATCTGACATGTACACACTGAATAGTTTGAGGAATGCTACACCTATGCTGGGTAGGGCCTTAATGAAAACCTTAATGATTGATTGTAAACGATCACCTTGTAAAACAACCCAATCAGCTTAAAATAGAAATAAAAGGCAAAATTTGTATATAGATATAAAAAATTATAAATACCCTTTTTCTCAAGTGATCACATTCCCTCTGTTCTCAGCTGCATACGAGCTGGGAGGAGGAGAAACAGCAGACAGTGATCTTTTCAGTGAATGGCTATGCGGCGGGGTGTGTGTCAGGACAAGTCTGATCATTGGAGGAGAGCAGGCTTCCCACTTCCCAGAGTTCCCACCTTATCTAGAAAACTTACCACGCTGTGCTGTCATGTCTAGTGTGGTTAGTTTTTAATAGGAAAGTAGAGGGACTGGCAGGAACACCAGGGATTTCACACTAAGGTAGCAATGCAAAAAAATAAAAATAAAAACAGGATACTGTTTCATACAAGTACATATCGGGAATATGAAATGTTGGGTTTACATTCTTGAAGGAAAAAGCATTTTTTTATTTTGTGACCTGGATTCCACAAACATTTCTTTGAGACTTTGTCCTGTGTTGATATGATTACGCCAAGCAATTTTCCATTTTAGCATGTTTGTCAGATTTAGGCCTCTTGCAGACGAGGCAGATCCGCCTGCTAAGCGAGCGATCCGTCTGCTAATCCCTGCTGAGCGAATGCGGACACAGCCCGCTCTTCTGCATGGGGCGGTCGGATGGAAACAAACTGCTTGTCCATTTCTGACTATCATCCGATTCGCTCTGCTGGACAGATAAGGGAACGGCTCCCCATCCATCTGTTATCAGACCGGATTGGATGCGCCGACACCCACCACTTCAGAGAGCTATGGATGGTCTGATCGGGGCCGCCTGAAAAGCTGTTAAAGGGGTCTTACACTCCTGCTGTGACTCTCCTGTTCTCCAACATCCCATTGGTGTTCCACTGGGTTTAGATCCAGTGCCCAGCCAGACTGACCATCTGTGTGCCTGAGCAGAAATGGAGATTCATATAACCAGGCTCTATGTTCCGGTCTTCAACCATCCACTTTTGGTGAGTCTGTGCCAAATCCAGCCTCACTTTTTGTTTTAAATGAAAGTAGTGGAACCCGATGCGACCTTCTGCAGTTGTAACCCGACGTGGCTGAAGATTCAAGGTGCACATTCTGAGTTGCTCTTCATTGTTGTAAAGTTACCAAAGTGCCTTTTATCAGCAGTGAACCAGTCTGCCCATTCTACTCTCATAGCTCCCAACTGTCCCTGATTTGGAGCAATGTCCCTCTGTCCCTCTTTCCTCCTCATTTGTCCCTCATTTTGGTCTAATCTATATAGTTGTATATAAAAATTCACTTTTTATCTTTCAAAAAAGTGTTTCCCAGTGCTAAAGCTTTCATCTAATTTATAAACTGCTGCATTTGTACATTTTAAAAGCCAATATAAAGGAATAATAGTGGTAAAAAAAAAGCCCTTGTGGATATAATTAACCTTTTTTTTGGTTAATTCTCCTTTAAGGGGGTGTGGCAGGGGGCCTGTCCTATTTATCATATTTATTCATAATTCTTTTCACAGAATTGCTGATACTCTCTTCTTTTTGTATATTTTCATACCATTCTGAGTAAACTCGATAGATGGGTGTGCTTGGAAATCACAGGCGTTCATCAGCTTCAGAAATACTCAAACCAGCCCATCTGGCACCAGCAATCACTAAGAATTTTTCCTCATTCTGATGTTTGATGTGAACAATAACTAAAGCTCCTGAATTGGATCTGCGTGACTTTATGCTGCAGTGCATTTGGCTAAATATTTGCACAAATACACAAGTCTTCCTAATTAATAACTGTATGTTGGTAATGCATGTAATAATATTCAGCATATAATTCCTTGTTTTATGTCACATATTTATAATTCTTTTATTTATTTATTTTTTCACTTTTGCAAACTGACGCCTGACAAAGCAGTGTTGGCGTTTGTCCTAACCCATCACTGTCCTGTTACTGGACAGCTTTTCTTGTAGGTAAATAGGGATGGGCCCGGTGCTCGATGCGAAACCCACGTTCGCATCGAGCACCGGGCGTTCGCTCGCTCGGCGAGCCCAGAACTATTTTGGCCGCTCGCAACCCTTTGGTGTGATGCGAGCGGCCCCCGCAATGCATTGCGGCCGGCGCAGTGCATTGCTGGCTGATGATTGGCCAAGCATGCTTTGTGACCCGCATGCTTGGCCAATCACAGCCCCGGAAACTCGAAGAGCCATAATTGGCTACAGGCAGGACGCCTGTAGCCAATTACAGCTCAGGGGCTTTAGTACACGCCCCCCTATAAAAGGCCGCCACGCCGTCTGCGCCGGTCACATGCTGTTCCGGCGTAGATAGAGCAGGATAGATCTGTGACACTCTGCTGGATTTAGTTAGTTAGAGAGATTTACTTAGAGAGATTGAGTTAGATAGATTTCATTTACAAAGATTGATTTAGAAAGAGGGGCTTGTAGTGTGTTCGTGGCAGGCAGGCAGAGCTCCTATATTTTGTTCCCAGAAGCACCTATAGGACTTGTAGTGTGTTCGTGGCAGGCAGGCAGAGCTCCTATATTTTGTTCACAGAAGCACCTATAGGACTTGTAGTGTGTTCGTGGCAGGCAGGCAGAGCTCCTATATTTTCTTCCCAGAAGCACCTATAGGACTTGAAGTGTGTTAGCCCCATCACACAGAGATCATATATTTTGTTCCCAGAAGCACCTATAGGACTTGAAGTGTGTTAGTCCCATCACACAGAGATCATATATTTTCTTCCCAGAAGCACCTATAGGACTTGAAGTGTGTTAGTCCCCATCACACAGAGATCATATATTTTGTTCCCAGAAGCACCTATAGGACTTGAAGTGTGTTAGTCCCATCACACAGAGATCATATATTTTGTTCCCAGAAGCACCCATAGGACTTGAAGTGTGTTAGTCCCATCACACAGAGATCATATATTTTGTTCCCAGAAGCACCTATAGGACTTGAAGTGTGTTAGTCCCATCACACAGAGATCATATATTTTGTTCCCAGAAGCACCTATAGGACTTGAAGTGTGTTAGTCCCATCACACAGAGATCATATATTTTGTTCCCAGAAGCACCTATAGGACTTGAAGTGTGTTAGTCCCATCACACAGAGATCATATATTTTGTTCCCAGAAGCACCTATAGGACTTGAAGTGTGTTTAGTCCCATCACACAGAGATCATATATTTTGTTCCCAGAAGCACCTATAGGACTTGAAGTGTGTTAGTCCCATCACACAGAGATCATATATTTTGTTCCCAGAAGCACCCATAGGACTTGAAGTGTGTTAGTCCCATCACACAGAGATCATATATTTTGTTCCCAGAAGCACCTATAGGACTTGTAAGTGTGTTAGTCCCATCACACAGAGATCATATATTTTGTTCCCAGAAGCACCTATAGGACTTGAAGTGTGTTAGTCCCATCACACAGAGATCCTATATTTTGTTCCCAGAAGCACCTATAGGACTTGAAGTGTGTTAGTCCCATCACACAGACCTATATTTTCTTCCCAGAAGCACCCATAGGACTTGAAGTGTGTTTAGTCCCATCACACAGAGATCCTATATTTTGTTCCCAGAAAGCACCTATAGGACTTGAAGTGTGTTAGTCCCATCACACAGACCTATATTTTCTTCCCAGAAGCACCTATAGGACTTCTAGTGTGTTAGTGGCATCACACAGAGCTCCTCTATTTTCTTCTCAGCAACACCCACAGGACTTCTAGTGTGTTAGTGGCATCACACAGAGCTCCTCTATTTTCTTTGCAGAAGCACCCACAGGACTTCTAGTGTGTTAATGGCATCACACAGAGCTCCTCTATTTTCTTTGCAGAAGCACCCACAGGACTTCTAGTGTGTTTAGTGGCATCACACAGAGCTCCTCTATTTTCTTTGCAGAAGCACCCATAGGGACTTCTAGTGTGTTAGTGGCATCACACAGAGCTCCTATATTTTCTTCTCAGCAGCACCCACAGGACTTCTAGTGTGTTAGTGGCATCACACAGAGCTCCTCTATTTTCTTTGCAGAAGCACCCATAGGACTTCTAGTTGTGTTAGTGGCATCACACAGAGCTCCTCTATTTTTTTCTCAGCAGCACCCACAGGACTTCTAGTGTGTTAGTGGCATCACACAGAGCTCCTCTATTTTCTTTGCAGAAGCACCCACAGGACTTCTAGTGTGTTAGTGGCATCACACAGAGCTCCTCTATTTTCTTTGCAGAAGCACCCATAGGACTTTTAGTGTGTTAGTAGCATCACACAGAGCTCCTATATTTTCTTCTCAGCAGCACCCACATGACTTCTAGTGTGTTAGTGGCATCACACAGAGCTCCTCTATTTTCTTTGCAGAAGCACCCACAGGACTTCTAGTGTGTTAGTGGCATCACACAGAGCTCCTCTATTTTCTTTGCAGAAGCACCCATAGGACTTCTAGTGTGTTAGTGGCATCACACAGAGCTTCCTATATTTTCTTCTCAGCAGCACCCACAGGACTTCTAGTGTGTTAGTGGCATCACACAGAGCTCCTCTATTTTCTTTGCAGAAGCACCCACAGGACTTCTAGTGTGTTAGTGGCATCACACAGAGCTCCTCTATTTTCTTTGCAGAAGCACCCATAGGACTTCTGTGTGTTAGTGGCATCACACAGAGCTCCTATATTTTCTTCTCAGCAGCACCCATAGGACTTCTAGTGTGTTAGTGGCATCACACAGAGCTCCTCTATTTTCTTTGCAGAAGCACCCATAGGACTTCTAGTGTGTTAGTGGCATCACACAGAGCTCCTATATATTCTTCTCAGCAGCACCCACAGGACTACCGACTACAATGGCTGGAAGAACGCCAAGGGGAGGCAGAGCGTGCAGAGCCAAGAACACAGGGCAGGCAGGCTCTGTTTCTAGTGGCCGTGGCCGTGGACGTGGTCGTGCATCGTCATCAGCACGTGGCCATGGGACACGCGCGTCTTTGTTTTCGGCAGCTGGACATGTGGAGCCGCATCATGCTGAAGGCTTGGTAGAATGGATGACCAAGCCCTCCTCATCCTCCTCATCCTCTCTCACCCAGGCTCAGGGTACTGGCAGAGCATCATCAGCCACCCCTTCCCTAGACCCACCATGTCCTCCTGAGGAGTCCCCCGAACTCTTTGAGCACAGTGTTGGGTACATGCTCCAGGAGGATGCCCAACGATTCGAAGGCTCGGATGATGATACCCAGCTTGAGGAATCTGGCAGTACTGTTCCACCAGCTGCAGCTTACTGCCAGGTTTGCTCTAGTGGTGAAGAGGGAGGGGATGATGAGGTCACTGACTCCACGTGGGTGCCTGAAGGGAGAGAGGACGAGGACGAGGACGAGGACGAGGAGGATGCGGCGTCACATGTCCAACGAGGCAGGATGCCCCTGGAGGCCAGGTAGAGGCCAGCACAGCAACTGTACAACACCGCAGAGCTCCGCCTGTGCAGGGCGCTGCCTCTGCACGTTATCAGAAAAGTTCTTTGGTGTGGGCCTTTTTTGAGACGAGTGCATCAGATCGCACCACTGCTATTTGCAATATTTGTCTCAAGCGTATCTCGCGTGGCCAAAACATCAGCCGCTTGGGCACCACAAGCATGACCAGACTTATGGCGACCTGCCATGCAGCTCGTTGGCAGGCACACATAAAAGACCCACACCAAAGAACTAAGCGGACCTCTCCTTGCTCCTACTCAGCTGGGATCTCCATCCCCACTACACCTTCAGTCCTCTCTGAAAGCTGCTCTGAGAGGACTGAAGGTGTAGAATTAGGTGTGTCACAACAAAGTACTTGCAGTACACCGACGTCCGATTGCAGCAGGCAAATTTCCCTGCCCCAGCTGCTGGACCGTAGAAAGAAGTACACTCCCAGCCATCCACATGCCAGCGGTTGAATGCTAGCCTGGCTAAATTGCTAGCACTTCAACTGCTGACTTTTCAGTTGGTAGACTCGGCCCCCTTCCGTGAGTTTGTTCAATGTGCGGTTCCTCAGTGGCAGGTTTCCAAACGCCACTTTTTCTCACGGAAGGCGATTCCGTCTCTCTACCGGCATGTGGAGGGCAATGTCCATGCCTCGCTGGACAGGGCGGTCAGCGGTAAGGTGCATATTACCGCTGACTCATGGTCCAGCAGGCATGGACAGGGACGGTACCTTTCTTTCACGGCCCATTGGGTCACTCTATTGGCAGCTGGGAGGGATGCAGGACAAGGTGCAGTAGTGTTGGAGGTTGTTCGCCACCACGCCTCCAAAACGCTACTACTGCTAATGGTTGTGACACACCTCTCTCCTCCACCCCCTCCTCTTCTTCTTCCTCCAGTGCTCTGTCCTTGGAACCAGCGGTGCTCCGTAGGCGTACAAGGGGCTACGCAAGTACGCAGGCAAAAAGATGCCATGCCGTGCTTGCGCTGGTGTGTTTGGGGGACAGGAGCCACACTGGGCCAGAGGTTCTGGCAGCTCTGCAGGGGCAGGCCGAGAGGTGGTTGACGCCACGTCAGCTTAAGCCAGGAATGGTCGTTTCTGACAATGGCACCAACCTCCTCTCCGCCTGCGACAGGGGCAGCTCACCCATGTGCCCTGCATGGCTCACGTCCTCAACCTGGTGGTGCAGCGGTTCTTGGGCAGGTTCCCAGGCTTACAGGATGTCCTGAGGCAGGCCAGGAAAGTCTGTGTGCATTTCCGCCGATCTTATAATGCCAGTGCTCGGCTGACTGAGCTGCAAAAGGAGCTGAACCTGCCCAAGAACCGCCTAATATGTGACATGCCCACCAGGTGGAACTCAACGTTGGCCATGCTGCAGCGACTGCACACGCAGCAGAGGGCCATCAATGAGTACCTTTGCGACTATGGCACCAGGACAGGGTCAGGGGAGCTTGGTTTTTTTTTCAGTTTGGTATCCGTTTACTCGGTGCAACCTCGGCTTTTATATTTTACCAAAAATTTGGGTCATTTATTGCGTTGTTGTGCCCCCCTAAAATCAACTATTTTTTAATGTGTGTTTTGTTTTGATTTTTTACTGAATTGTTGTGTTCCCTCAACCTTTGCAGTAATATCGTGTTGCATAAAAAAAAAATTGTAACTACCGCTATTTTATTCTCTAGGACAGTGGTCTCCAAACTACAGCTTGTGGTCCAAATTGCGGCCCATTGTTTTGCCTTTTAAACGGTGTTCTGTCAAAATCTCCAGTAACGTCACTTCTGGTGACTCTCCAGCAGCAGTAATTGCAAATTTTGATGACTCGACTATTTTCACAGAACACCGGGCCTTGACAAATTTGCTTGGAATCTAGGAGCCAGGTTTTTGTTTTTTTAACGACCGACAAAGCTTTATTTTCAATATAAAAATTAACCAATCTTAAATTTACACAGAAAGACGACTAGAACCAAACATACATACACTAAAATATATATATATATATATATATATCTCTAATGATTAGACACTTGGTGTCACATCAGAATATATTCATTACCTACACAAGTTAAATGTGTGTGTGTGTGTGTGTGTGTGTATATATATATATATATATATATATATATATATATATATATATATATATATTTTAGTGTGTGTATGTTTGGTTCTAGTCGTCTTTCTGTGTAAATTTAAGATTGGTTAATTTTTATAGGCAGGGGAAGCTCCATTAGCATTGCTGGATGGCATACCAATGGCCACCACAAGAGGGCGCCAGATTCCAGAAGGAAGGCCGCAAATCGGAAAATGCCTGTTTTCACTGCCCGCCCATCTTATTCCCTTTACTTAGAACCCCCCCAAACATTATCTATTTCTTATTCTAACACCCTAGAGAATAAAATGGTGGTCGTTGCAATACTTTCTGTCACACCGTATTTGCGCAGCGGACTTACAAGCGCCACTTTTTTGGGAAAAAATACTTTATTTAATTTAAGAAAATAAGACAACAGTAAAGTTAGCCCAATTTTTTTTTTTACATTGTGAAAGATAATGTTACGCTGAGTAAATTAATACCCAACATGTCACCCTTCAAAATTGCGTCGGCTCGTGGAAAGGTGACAAACATTTACCCTTTAAAATCTCCATAGGCGACGTTTAAAAAAATTCTACAGGTTGCATGTTTTGAGTTACAGAGGAGATCTAGGGCTAGAATTATTGCTCTCGCTCCATCGATCATGGCGATACATCACATATGTGGTTTGAACACCGTTTTTCATATGCGGGCGCTACTCGCGTATACGCTCGCTTCTGCGCGCAAGCTATTTTTTTCTTATTTATTTTACCTTTTAACACTGTTCTTTAAAAAAAAAAAAATGGTCAGTTTTGTTCCTATTACAAGGAATGTAAACATCCCTTGTTATAGAAAAGAAAGCATGACAGGACCTCTTAAATATGAGATCTGGGGTCAAAAGGACCTCAGATCTCATAATTACACTAAAATGCAATTAAAAGAAAGGTATTTGAAAAAAAAAAAAAAAAAATTAAATGCCTCTTTAAGAGCTATGGGCAGAAGTGACGTTTTGATGTTGCTTCCGCCATGCAATGGTATGGAGACGGGTGGGGGCCATCTTCCCCTCACTCGCCTCCATACCCAACACCGAGAAGAACCCGAGAACCCGACCACACATGAGAGGACACGATCGCTTCCACCGCTACCGACGGCCCCGGTAAGTGGCGGGCACCGGAGCGGGGTAGGGGCCTCTCCCACTGCAGATAAAAGTGATCTTGCGGCGAATACGCCGCAGAAACCACTTTTATCTGAAAGAAGGGGATACTGGGGTCATGGTAGCTAGCGGCCATAACAAAGATATTCCTTATCAAAGTACAGACGTATAACGACGGCGGGCGGTCCGTAAGTGGTTAAATCAAATCTACCCTGTTCTAAACCCTTAAATTCTTTTTTATTTTTATTTTTTATTTTTTATTTTTTTTTATATTTATTTATTTATTTTTGCTTTTCTCATCACAGAACGGAAATCCGCTACGAGACTTGTCTCCTGAGAGCTCGCTTCGAAGAGCATAAAGATGAGAAAGATATGGTGAAAGCCACCTTACTGCTGAAGGCTGGAGAGGAAGAATTCCACAAACGTCGTCACCCCATGCCATACATCTTCCCCGACTCCCCGGGAGGGACCTGCTATGAGAGATACGACCGCTGGAAGGTCAGCAGCAATTACTGTGTCACAGGGTTTGCATTCTGGATATACCACCATATGCACCTCCAACAGTGAGGTCAGATGTTGGGGCTGGGCCTCTAGTTATTTCCTGGTCTGGAAGAGCTTTTATTACACTCTGACACCATGGGGTTTTTAAGAGGAATTTCAGTTTGTTTGTTATATTTTTATTTTTTTATTTTTGTTATAAAGGTTTTATATTTAGTTTTTTTTTTAACCACTTCAGCTCTGGAAGATTTACCTCCCTTCCTGACCAGGCCTTTTTTTGCGATACGGCACTGCATTACTGACAATTTAGCATTCGTGCAACTCTGTACCTAAACAACATTTATGTCCTCACCCCCCCCCCCCTCCACACACACAAATAGAGCTTTATTTTGGTGGTATTTGATCACCTCTGCGGTTTTTGTATTTTTTTTGCGATATAAACAAAAAAAAGAGCGACAATTTTGAAAAAAAAAAAAAATTTTTTTATTTTTTTACTATAAATGTATTAAATAAAAGAAAAAATTAAAAAAAAATTTTTTTTTCATCAATTTATGCCAATATGTGTTCTGCTACATATTTTTGGGTGAAAAAAATCCTAATAAGCGTATATTGATCCAGCGCAGGAGAGCCGCCTTGCCGCTGTATATTTACAGTATGCAGTCGGCAAGTGGTTATAGTCAGCTGCTACAAATACGGTAGCTTACTTTAAAAAAAATCAGGTACTTCCAGTGCCGCCTTCCTGCAGCCGGTTCTTCTTACCGCTGCCAGTTCCCAGTGCCATCAGCTTGGATACAGGAGCCAGCTGTGGCATCCTGAGGAACCACAGCCGGCTCTCTACTGCGCATGCGCGAGATGCCACAGTGAATTACTTCTGTAGCCTCATGTGACATGTATTGTCCCACAGCCACCTGTGATGCCACCATCGGGAAGTTCCGCTTCGATATAGACTTCACATACACAACAGAGTGAATTTTTTTACTTGGCACAGTGAATTTCACTTGGCTTAGTCAATTATGTGAATTTGTGTTTACATTGAAGTAGAATTCCACCCTAAGCCTAGCTGGCCCAAACAACAATATACAGTGCTTTAAAAAAGTATTCACACCCCTTTAAAAAATGTTCCACATTTTGTCATGTTACAACCAAAAACGTAAATGTATTTTATTGGGATATTATGTGATAGACCAACACAAAGTGGCACATAATTGTGAAGTGGAAGGAAAATGATAAATGGTTTTCAATTTTTTATTTATTTATTTTTTTACAAATATGTTAAGTGTGGGGTACATTTGTATTCAGCCCCCCTGAGTCAATACTTTGTAGAACCGCCTTTCACTGCAATAACAGCTGCAAGTCTTTTTGGGGATGTCTCTACCAGCTTTGCACATCTAGAGAGGGACATTTTTGCCCATTCGTCTATACAAAATAGCTCAAGCTCTGTCAGATTGGATGGAGAGCGTCTGTTAACAGCAATTTTCAAGTCTTGCCACAGATTCTCAATTGGATTTAAGTCTGGACTCTGACTGGGCCATTCTAACACATGAATATGCTTTGATCTAAATCATTCCATTGTAGCTCTGGTTGTATGTTTCGGGTCGTTGTCCTGCTGGAAGGTGAACCTCCGCCCCAGTCTCAAGTCTTTTGCAGACTCTTACAGGTTTTCTTCTAAGATTGCCCTGTATTTGGCTCCATCCATTTTCCCATCAACTCTGACCAGCTTCCCTGTCCCTGCTGAAGAAAAGCATCCCCACAACATGATGCTGCCACCACCATGTTTCACAGTGGGGATGGTGTGTTCAGGGTGATGTGCAGTGTTAGTTTTCCACCACACATAGTGTTTTTGCTTTTAGTAAAATTTTGGTCTCATCTGATCAGAGCACCTTCTTCCACATGTTTGCTGTGTCCCCCACATGGCTCCTCGCAAACTGCAAACGAGACTTCTTATGGCTTTCTTTCAACAATGGCTTTCTTCTTGCCACTCTTCCATAAAGGCCAGATTTGTGGAGAGCACGACTAATAGTTGCCCTGTGGACAGATTCTCCCACCTGAGCTGTGGATCTCTGCAGCTCCTCCAGAGTTCCCATGGGCCTCTTGGCTGCTTCTCTGATTTAATGCTCTCCTTGCCCGGCCTGTCAGTTTAGGTGGACGGCCATGTCTTGGTAGGTTTGCAGTTGTGTCATACTCTCCATTTTCAGATGATGGTTTGAACAGTGCTCTGTGAGATGTTCAAAGTTTGGGATATTTTTTTATAACCTAACCCTGCTTTAAACTTCTCCACAACTTTATCCCTGACCCGTCTGGTGTGTTCCTTGGCCTTCATATTGCTGTTTGTTCACTAAGGTTCTCTGCTTCACAGAACAGCTGCATTTATACTGAGATTAATTTAAACACAGGTGGACTCTAGTCACTAATTAGGTGACTTCTGAAGGTGATAGGTTCCGCTAAATTTTAGTTAGGGGTATCAGAGTAAAGGGGGCTGAATACAAATGCACGTCACACTTTTCACATTTATTTGTAAAAAAAATTTAAAACCATTTATCATTTTCCTTCCACTTCACAATTATGTGCCACTCTGTGTTGGTCTATCACACAAAATCCCAATAAAATACATTTACATTTTTGGTTGTAACATGACAAAATGTGGAAAATTTCAAGGGGTATGAATACTTTTTCAAAGCACTGTATATTCAACTTTTTAATTAACATGAATTTATTGTCCGCTAATTGGCACCATTTTTCTCTTTCTGCAAAATGCAGAAAACACCATTGTTGGCCAAAATGTTTCAGCTGCCAAAATTTCGATGCATCCCTCTAGTTTTTTGCTTTAATGTTGTCAACATATGTCCTTTTTTTGTGACCATATACAATATTGTATTTCATTTTAATCCAACTTGTTCTGTGCAGGTTCCAGAGTGGGCCCTGGACTACTGGCACCCATCGGAGAAGGCCGAGTACCCGGATTATTTTTCAAAGAGAGAGGAATGGAAGAAACTTCGGGAGGAGAGTTGGGACCGTGAGGTCAGTGTCTGAGTGTCGCTGAGAGCCCCAACCCAGCGAAAGTAATCGCTAGTTGGTGTCCAAAACACACAATTCATTTTTTTAGCACGTATTTGGTGCTTTTGGTCCTAATGCCAATCAAGCGCAAAGGCAGATTTTGTAGCATGTTCAGCCAGCTTTCCATTGTAAAAATGACTGAATAAATTACTACAACCAACATCTCTGCTTCGAGGCCGGGTTCACATATGTCCGGCCCCGGTTCCCAGCATGGGGTCCGGTGCGTTTCTGTTCACCGTTCCAGGTGCGAATCGGGTTAGAACTTTTGCCTTAATTCGCACCTGCACCGGACCCAAACGCGCACAGGACCCTTTTTGGAATGCGGCCGCCCCGGACATGTGGGAACCGGCTCCATTGAGAGCTGGTCACAATCGCATGTCATGCGAATTGGATGCGAGGAAACCCACATCTAATTCGTACATATGTGATCCTGGTGTTCTGCCAAAAACTGACCCCCCATTGGATAGTGTCCGCCCCGTACTGCGCAGGCGCAGTGCTTGTGCAGTACGGAGAACAAGGAGACTCCGAAAGTCTTCGAAGATGAACAGCGCCTGCGCACTGAGTCCAGGTTCAAGCCCCACCATCCAAGTCATACGGTAGCACTTAGTAACAGGGCCCTCACTTCGCTCGCCCCGGTTCGGGCACGGCTTCGCTTCTATTCTTTTATTCTAACTCTATGTCCGCTTGGATGGTGGTGCTTGAACCTGGACTCAGTGCGCAGGCGCCGTTCATCTTCGGAGACCTTTGGCGTCTCCTTGTCCTCCATACTGCGCAAGCGCAGTACAGGGCGGACGCTATCTGGGGGGACAGTATTCGACACAACACCGGCCTAAAGCAGACACAGCGATCAGGAACCAAACACTATGGGGTTGATGGTGTAGCTGTGCATAGTAGCCAGTCAGTTTCTAACTTCAGTTTGTTCAATTTAAGCTTTGACTATAAAATCTGGAAGCTGATTGGCAGAGCTGCACCAGATTTTCCACTCCTACTTTTAGTAAATAGTTCCTAGTCATGTGATCGCCAGAAGATCATAGTGATCCAGGCGTGCAGACTACAAATATATTTCCACTACCTATAGGTAAACCTAGAATAAGGCTTACCTATAGGTAGAAGTCCAAAAAGTGGGTTTACAACCACTTTAATAGATGAAGTTTTAAAGAGGAGTCCCAGCCGCAAAAAAAAATGTTTTTATTTTAAAAGTCAGCAGCTACAAGTACTGTAGCTGCTGACTTTTAATAAGGACACTTACCTGTCCAGGGAGCCCGCAATGTCAGCCCCCCCAAGGCCGATTCGTCCACCGGCTTGGGTGCAACGGCCCAGTCGTCTTCTGGACACACACACACACGTCGAAGAAGGAAGAGGGCTCGCTGCAGAAAAGGACATGACGTAGTTCGCCGTGGCATGGCAAGGGCGGAAGTACACTTTGTACTTCTGAAAAGGTAGGAAAGAAAAAAAAAAAAAAGAATGTATAGATATCGAGGTCTTTAGTTTAAGAACACCTTGTAAAGTTGGGTGGAACCCCGCTTTAAGCTTTCTGAAAGTGTGCTTGGAAGCTCAGCCTTGTTTTTTTTCAAAGCCTTATCACCTACAATTTAAGCCTCATGCACACTGAGCTTTGCTCAGCTCCTCGGAATGCCTTTTACTCCTGGCAGGAAAAAGCTTCTTAGAAAAACGCAGCTAAAGCCATGTTTTTGGACAGGCGTTCAGGCATTTGACTCTTTATGGATCCATTGGCCAGAATAATTCTGCCCTTTTGGAATGAATAACAAAACCCCTAGCACTTGCGCAGGTCTTCCTCCACCCTCATGCTCAATGTTCAACCCAAAAAATAAAACAGAGAGGAAAAAGTCTCTCCTGCCGGGCTGCATTAAGGCAACTGGAACCTTGTGAAGAACGTTCTCTGAAGCTGTGCATGACACTGGGCTCTGCTGCTCTCCAACAATCCCACTGGGTAATGGATATGCACTAAAATTATACAAGGAAGAGAGCGCATGACCGCCCTAGTGTAATACAGTTTATTAATAAAATGTGCAAACCACCATACATGCACTCACATTTTAAGAGGTTAACAAAGCATGTCTTTGTTTATCACACCTCTCATCAATGGCTGCACGCTCCCAATGGAGCCTGCTGACAGCTGCAAGCCAAATCGCCGGTCCTCGGCGTACCGAAGCTAGTGCGCATGCGCAAAGTCCAGCTGGAGTCTCGCTACGTATACCGGACACCGTGGAGCAGGGGAGGGGCGGGTGGTAGATATACACCCAGCCCAACCAACTCCACCCCAAGCCAGAACCTTAATGCCATCACACTCTGAGTATGGCCGCTCTAAGTTTCTGGCTGGGGGTGAATTTGGTTGGGCTGGGTGAGTGTATATATACCACATCATGGAAAATAGTGACAAAAAAAGGGGCGCTAATGTGCCATATATTAAATAAGTGTATGTGATACTTTGTCTATACCACAAATTTTGGACATTACTTCCCAAAAAATATTGGTTTGAAAAATGCTACTATATAATAAATACACGCCTGTGAGGCAAATTAATTCATGATACAAATTCTTTCACCAACTGTGAATAATTGTGCATATAACCAGTGACAAAAACAATGGCTAATTTAATGAACATAATGAATGATTAGTGACATACGCAGTGATGACTAATTCAATAGTCTGAAAGATAAAATACAAAGTCTATTTCATTAATGATCCTCCAGGGGGCAGCTGAGGTGCACACTGGTAGTATAGTAATAGCCAATGGATTGCAATAGTAAAGTGCTGTCTTCTAAAGATGAAATAATCCTTCACCACATCAAACGTCACCCAAAAGTCATTAATGGTTGTAGTTTCCTTACTGGAACTTTGTATGACTAATTTAATTGAAAACCATTCAAGCAGCGCTTTTGCAGGATTGTGCCTGCTCACATATAGGATGACCGGAACAGTATCAGCAGAATCTCCTCAGTTTAACTCAGATAGGGCATATGAAAAAAGCAAAAGACATTTCCAGTGCAACTTGTTTTATTAAAATAAAGTATTAAAAGGTTGAGGCCAAATGGCTCCCTACTTTAAAAGTGCCCGACCCGGCACTGGGGCTGTGCGCTTTTAAGTTTTTTTTATCCCGGAACGAAAAGCCTCCTGAAGACGTGCATAACGAAACGGACGGACGTCGAGGCCGTACCTGGTCACGTTTGGACTATCCATATCCGGTTCCCTGGTTGTCGGCGCCACGAGGTGGAACGCACGCCGCCACAGGAGAAGCAAAACAAGCTTTTCGTTCCGGGATAAAAAAACTTAAAAGCGAACAGCCCCAGTGACGGGTCGGGCACTTTTAAAGTAAGGAGCCATTTGGCCTCAACCTTTTAATACTTTATTTTAACCGCTTCCCGGCCGCCTCATGTAGATATAAGTCTACAGAATGGCACGGGCAGGCAAAAGCACGTACCTGTACATCCCCTTTAAATGCCTGCCCGTGGGTCGCGCGCTCCGTAACCCCGGCCGCGGGACCCGTGGACCCGATCGCCGCTGGTGTCCCGCGATCGGGTCACAGAGCTGAAGAACGGGGAAGAGGTCTGTGTAAACAAACCTCTCCCCGCGCTTCCTACTCTGCCTGTCATTGATTGGCTGTTCCCGGTCATCGGGAAAGCCGATCAATGACATCAGTCCCGCCCCCTAATGTAAAAAAACACACGCGTCACAGCCCATAACCCCTCTTCTCCCCCTAGTGGTTAACTCTTTCACTACAACTGTCATTTATACAGGAATCAATGCATTTAAATAGCATTGATTGCTGTATAAATGACAATGGTCCCAAAAATGTGTCAAAAATGTCCGATGTGTCCGCAGGCACAAAAAAAATCGCTGATCGCCACCATTACTAGTAAAAAAAAAAAAATATTAATAAAAATGCTATAAAACTATCCCCTATTTTGTAAACGCTATAACTTTTGCGCAAACCAATCTTTTTTTTTTTTTTTTTTTTACCAAAAATATGTAGAAGAATACGTATAGGCCTAAACTGAGAAAAAAAAATGTTTTTTTTTTATATATTTTTTGGGGATATTTCTTATAGCAAAAAGCAAAAATGTTGAATTTTTTTCAAAATTGTCGCTCTATTTTTGTTTATAGCGCAAAAAATAAAAACCGCAGGGGCGATAAAATACCACCAAAAGAAAGCTCTATTTGTGGGAAAAAAAAGGTGACGATTTTGTTTGGGAGCCACGTCGCACGACCGCGCAATTGTCAGTTAAATCGACGCAGTGCCGAATCGCAAAAAGGGGCCTGGTCCTTTGGCTGCCAATTGGTTCGGGGCTGAAGTGGTTAATAAAACAAGTTGCACTATGGAAATGTCTTTTGCTTTTTTCATATGCCCTATCTGAGTTAATCTGAGGAGAGTCTGCTGATACTGTTCCGGTCATCCTATATGTGAGCAGGCACAATCCTGCAAAAGCGCTGGTTTTTAATTAAATTAGTTATACAAGTTCCGGTAAGAAAACTACAACCATTAATCACTTTTGGGTGACGTTTGATGCGGTGAAGGATTATTTCATCTTTAGAAGACAGCACTTTACTATTGCAATCCATTGGCTATTACTATACTACCAGTGTGCACCTCAGCTTCCCCCTGGAGGATCATTAATGAAATAGACTTTGTATTTTATCTTTCAGACTATTGAATTAGTCATCACTGCGTATGTCACTAATCATTCATTATGTTTATTGAATTAGCCATTGTTTTTGTCACTGGTTATATGCACAATTATTCACAGTTGGTGAAAGAATTTGTATCATGAATTAATTTGCCTCACAGGCGTGTATTTATTATATAGTAACATTTTTCAAACCAATATTTTTTGGGAAGTAATTTCCAAAATTTGTGGTATAGACAAAGTATCACATACACCTTTTTAATATATGGCACATTAGCGCCCCTTTTTTTTTTTGTCACTATTTTCCATACGTTTAGCAGGGATCTCTAGAGTTCTGTTTTTGGGAGCAGCTTTAACTATTATAATATATTTTTTTCACCTTTTTTGGCGCAGGGTTTTTCCAGTTTACTATTTAAACTGACTATTTCTCACATATACCACATCATGGCCGCTCGGTGGGCGTGACTTGAAAAAGGAGGCCACGCCTCCTACACACATTGTCATGGTAACACTGATGTTTCCCCATGTCTTTCCACGGTGTCTGGGATACGTAGCATGCTGGCTGGACCATAAGCACTAGATTTGGTACGCCGAGGACCGGCGATTTTGTCTTGCAACCGTCAGCAGGCTTCATTGGGAGCTTTCAGCCATGGATCGTAGGAGAGGTGTGACGAGCGGAGACATGCTTTGTTAACATGTGAGTGCATGTATGGTGGTTTGCACATTTTATTTTATCAATAAACTGTATTACACTAGGGTGGTCATGTGCTCTATTGTTCCTTTGGAATAAATGAATGTTCAAGCCCTAAATGTGTCTAGCGTTTAGGTGCATCAAATCCTTTTTTCTGCCCAAAAGCTCTTCTTCTGAACGTGCTGATGTTGTGTTTTTCTCCCTTCCCCTTTCAGAACAGAACATTGGAGAGAGCGTAGCTCCACCTCTGAACAGAAAACACTGCGTGACAACGCCCCTTTAAATCAGCTGCTTCTACCATGCTATCAGTTGTTTTAGTGTTTCCTCCAGCATGGTGGAAGCACTGCTGTGGAACCAGAGGGGCTGCGCTCTCTCCAAAGAGGGTGTTTTGGCAGTACCTTTTGTTTCAGTATCGGCCCAGCTCTCTCCCGCACGAGAGGGGGGTGGCTCTGGTGCCCATTCCTTTGCTGGCTCACAGGAGTAAGGGTCTGCTGGTGGTCATCCGCCCTGTGTGCTCGGGAGCCGCGTATGTGCCAGGTCTCGGCATGTCGAGGCCGAGTCACGGATGGCGGATGACGTCCTTCCCGGGGGGCGGAGCAACATGTGGTTCTGGCTGCTGGAACGCAGGAGGAAGGGGCTTGTCATCTGGCCCGGCCTTCCTTCTGCTCCTGAGCAATGGACGCCACAGGAGTTACATTTTAAGGAGATGGAGGAGACGGAGGAGACGAAGTGGATGGAAAATAGGGTTTATATCCGTCTGGATTTCACGGACCGGATTGGATGGCATAGCAGTGAGTGTCGGCTGACATGTCACCGCTGACATCCGCTGCTCCATAGGAGTGAATGGAGTGTCCGATCGGGTCCGCCTGAAAAACTGACAGGTGGGCCTGATCGAAAAGCCCGTGTGAAAGGGGCCTTACAAATCCACTGGCCCCGGCTCCCCAATGTCACAGGCAACGGGGGATCTTCTCCCCCCACTCTCTGCCAGCAAGAGCACTGCATAGCACCAATGATCTACCGATCGTGGGTGCAATGCTTTCCAGGCTCCCAATTAAAAAAAAAAATTTTATTTTATTAATTTTTATTTTATTTTATTTTTTTTAAAGGTGAACTTATCCCTTTGAATGTAGCTAACCGACAAACTAATCTCCCAAACTTGGCTCTGTGCTTGCCATATAGATCCAATACTTGCCTAGCACTGGTGCAAGTCAGAAAAAAATTGGGCTAAAACTTGCACCAAAATGAGTGTTGGTGACTTTGGATGCTTATATAAAGGACTGGGTAGTCTTCCAATATCAAATAAAGATCATTGATAACTCATCTCTTTAAACTCTACTCTCTGGGTATGGTATTTGGCTATTTGTCCACATTTTAGTCACTGGTCATATTTTTTCCAAATTTACCCCCCCCCCCCCCACCCCCCAACCTGGGATAGCGTCTTGGATTAAGCCATGTGTTATTGATCGGCATATATTGCTGTCTTCCCTCAGGTTCAGCAGCTGTTGGCGGAGACCCCAGCAGAAGGACCACTCACCGAAGCTCTGCCGCCAGCCCGTAAGGAGGGCGATCTTCCTCCGTTTTGGTGGGAGTATGTGACCCGACCTCGCCAGAAACCTTTTTAAAGAGCCAGCTGGACGTCGTATGTGCCTGACACAAGGGATGTGATAAACGTTTGTCAGCTCTAAACATCTAAATTGCTGTATTTTTGCAGCATGTAATTTATGTTTCAACCCCACTTTTATTCACCAATATCCATTAAACAACTTTAATCCTAAGGAAATATTGTTCCATTTACTGAGTACTGAGCTTTGATTTAAAATCTGAAAGATCGATATTACAGATGCATGAAAAAAAAAAAAAAAAAAAGTTTTGGGTGCTGACGTGAAGACTCAACATAAAAAAAAAAAAGAATTCTGAGAGCTAGGTATGTATGTAAGGAGTATAAATTTGGGTAAAGCTGCACTAAAAAAATTAAGAATAAATAAAGTGAATATAGTCCAAAAAACACAGTAAATGTGTGTGAACTTCTAACACAACAGCAGCCCATGTGTTGCACAAATTCAATCCATATAATGTGCACCAAGTGTGTAATCTTGTAGTAAACACCACTGGGAGAGAGTCCACCTCCACCACATAGAGTGTGTGCTTAAAGTGGAAGTAAACCCTTCTATTGTTTTCAGTCAAGGAAGCTGCCATCTTGGCCTCCTAATAATTCTTCAACTGCCATAATGCTGCACATGTGATCAGTTATGACACCAGCCATTGGATGGTTTGAAAGTTTGGTTGAGCGCACAACCAATGTGAAAGTTAGCATTTCCGGCATGCCGGGAATGTAAGTGTTTTGAAACTGGGTTTACTCCTGCTTTAACAGAAGGCAAGCTCTTATGAGCCTGCGGCTAAAAACCCAGCCAGGGCCTCTGTCCGGAGGAGTGTTGATATAACAATTCTCGGGAACGACGTCAGATTGTGACGAATCACGCGTCGTGAGGTTTGACGTGCTGACGTCATCACGCTGTAATGCAGTGGACGGGTGTTCGCAAGCCGGCCGGCTGTTTTCTTGATGATTTTACTCTGCATTCCTGTAAGTGCAATTTTTTAGCTTTAATAAACCTTCTATGGTAAGTTTTACACTATGGTGAGTCTGTTTACATCATGGGTGCTCAACCTGTGACCCTCCAGCTGTTGCAGAACTACAAGTCCAATCATACCTCGGCCTTTGGGAGTCATGCTTGTAACTGTCAGCCTTGCAAAGCCACATGGGATTTGTAGTTCTGCAACAGCTGGAGGGCCACAGGTTGAGCACCCATGGTTTACATATTTGGGTAACGCTTGACCTACTCCCTCGGCTGGTTGATGATCGAGTCTCCCTGGTCGCCTGGTGCCTAGTTCAAGATTCTTCTCACCAAATATAACACTTCACAGATATCGGCACTCCTCCGGACAGAGGCCTTGGCTGGGTTTTTAGCCGCAGGCTCATAAGCGATTGCCTTCTGGTGAGCACGCACTCTATGTGGTGGAGGTGCGCTGTATCTCAGTGGTGTTTATTACAAGATTACACACTTGGTGCACATTATATGGATTGAATTTGTGCAATGCTGCTGTTGTGTTGGAAGTTCACACATTCATTGTGTTTTTTGGACTATATTCACATTCTTTTAATTTATTCTTAATTTTTTTTTTTTTTTTTTAGCGCAGCTTTACCGAAATTTATATTTGTATATGTGTGTATCCCACGTTTCTAGCAGCCGCTTTGTTTTTTCCTTTTATTTGGCACTTAGCGCTCTATTTTCTACTATTATAATTAATGTATGTAAGAGTGTCTCACCTTGTGAGATATTCTGCAGGGGTCTGCATTTCCTTTCATTGCCCCGTCACAGGCAGTAGGAGGGACACAAGACCTGTGAACATTACTGAACTTAAGCAGAATTGAAAGCTCTGGTCTCCTTCCCTGAGGCTGGGTGCGTGTCTGGTCACCGGTTTAGGTGCCAATTTTTATCTAAAACCGCACCTGAAACACACAGGACCCTTTTTTTTATTATTTTTTTTTTAAAAAACCTGCAGCTTCCCCACACGTGTGTGAAGAGGCTCCATTGAAAGCCGGTCTGATTCACTTGTTATGCGAATTGGATGCAGTTAAAAACGCATTCTGATTTGCATATATGTGAACCAAGCCTTACAGACGGGGTTGTGCTGTGTGGTGCAGCTTTGTAATTTGAATTTGCGGGAGGCTGTCATATGATCCCGGCCCCTTACCACGTGATCAGCTGTCAGCCAATGACAGCTGATCACATGATGTAAACAAAAGCTCGGTAATCATTTTTTTCTCCTCCATGCTGACAGCGTGACTAGAATAAAAAGCCGATCACCAGCTTATATGCAAGGGACATAGGTCCCGAAGAGGAAGAGGCAATTCTGCCTCATCTGTGCCTGCCAGTGCCACCTGCCATTGCCCACAAGTGCCACACATCAATGCCCACCAGTGGTGCCAATCAGTGCCACCTAGCAGTGCTGCCTATCAGTGTAACCAACCAGTGCCCATCATTGCCACCCATCAGTGCTGCCTCATCAGCGTACATCAATGGTGGAGACATTATTTATTTATTTTTTTAAAGTTAGTCTTTTTAAAAAATGTTAACAAAAAATAAAAACCACAGAGGTGATCAAATACCACTAAAATAAAGCTCCATTTGTGGGGAAAAAATTACATTTGGGTACAGTGTTGTATGACCGCGCAATTGTCATTCAAAGTGCGACAGCGCTGAAAGCTGAAAATTGGTCTGGGCAGGAGGGGGGTTTAAGTGCCCGGTAAGCAAGTGGTTTAATTATCTTTGGTAATGCACTAGGTCTGTGCGCTTTCCATTTCTGTTTTTCTTGTAGTTCCTTTTGGATTACCCCATCTGAGGAAGGCAGCATCCACCCAGTTTTGGATACCATATATACCTTTCACACCACCATTTTATTTGACATCTGTTACTCCTCACCTTGGAAGACCTATTAGCGCTGGCAGTGACTGTTTTTTGCAGTTTATGTGCATTTGCTTGTATATATGCATGTAAATTACTGCACTCACACATACAATTTTCTTTTTATATTTATTATTTTTGCATGACATTTTTATTGGAATTTCACTTTTTCTTTAATGCATCGCTGCATTAAAGCGATTTTGTAAAGGTAAACATTTAAAAAATAAATAAACATGTTATACTTGCCCTCTGCAATAAAAATGCACGGAGCGGCTGCGAACTCCTGGCCCCTCACCTCGGTGCCCCTATAGGAAGCAGCTTACCATGGGGTAATCGTGCCCCACTGCTGCCTCCATTAACACCGACAGCAGGACTCAGCCTTGGCCTCTCATCACTGGCTTTGATTGACAGCACTGGAAGGCAATGGCTCCCGATGCCCCAGCAAAGTCAGCGAGACCCGGAAGTGAGGGGAGAGAAGAGCTGCAGATGTGCACGGTGCCCGATCCAATGAGGGCTCAGGTAAGTAAAAGGGGGGGGGGGGCGCCGCCGATGTATACTTTTTTTTTTACCATAATGCAATATGTTTTGGCTTTAGAACCACTTTAAGGATCTTTATATAGACAATCCATAGGCCTGCATATTCATAAAGGAAGTATAGGTATCATATTGATGAGCTATAAGTGCCTCCATTATCATGATATTGCATAGTTGGTGGTCCTAAAACTGTATTCCAGGTATGGATTTTATAGTGTAGTTACACTGATCCAGCTTGGACCAATAGAAGTATGCATATGTGGGATCCCTGTGGCTGCCACTACAGTTATCACCGCTGTCTTTCAAGTCTTGTGCCAAACAGCTGCTCCTACTCCAGAGTGAATGAGGGGGTCCTCATTCGGCACGGGTGTCATTCACTGAACGCCTTGCATTTTTCTCAGTGTAAGGCATTCTCTGATTGGACAAGGTGTGTAGATCATGATGTCACTGTTCCACCTTCTCCAATCACAGAATGTCTTGCAGTCACTATGAAGGATACAAGACGTTCTGCGAGTAGCACAAGATTCGAAGGCAACAGCAATGACTGTAGTAGCAACTATCACAGGGATCCCACACATATGGGATATGCATGCTTTCATTGCTCCAAGCGGGACCAGTGTAACTATTGTATAAAATGCATACCTGGAATTCAGCTTTAAAGTGATTGTGAAGTCTTGTTCTTTTTTCCCTATAAAAATAACAAACATGTTATACTTACCTGCTCTGTTGCAGTGGATTTGCACAAAGCAGCCTGGATCCTCCTCTTCTCAGTTCCCTCTTCTGTTATCCCAGCCCCTCCCCTTGAGTGCCCCCATAGCAAGCTATGGGGGCACCTGACCCAAGTCACAGCTCCCTGTGTACCTGGCCCCACCCCCTTTCTCCCCTGATTGGCAAGCTGACTTTGACAGAAGCGGGAGCCAATGGCGCTGCTGCTGTGTCTCAGCCAATCGGGAAGGACGATCTCGGACTCTCGTGGCCATCGCTGGACAGGGAGGGACCTCAGGTAAGTGTGAGTGGGGGCTGCTGCTGCTGCACATGGAAGGCTTTATTCTGCCTTTACAACCACTTTAGAGTGTTACTAAACCCACAACAGTAAAATCAGTCTGTATATGCAGTAAAGCATACTTGTTATACTCACTGTGGAACCTGAGGGGTTAATTCTGTGCATTGTGTAAAAAGGCTGTTTGGTCCTGTCTTCTCTGATCCTCCCCTTTATCCACTGACATCAATTCATCTCCTGATGAGACCAAGGCTAGGGGACAAGCTGCACATGCTCAGTTTGGTGTGTATTGCTAGAGAGTTTTTTTTTCCTTGGGAGGGTGCATGTGATCAGCACAGGGCCAATCAGCACTGTCCAGACAGAGGGTCAGGGGTCCTGTAGCCTCATAGGACAGTCAGAGCAGAATGAAAACTCCTACAAGCAGACACTGATAGAAGTCACAAGACTGCTATATACTGCTGATGAGAAAAGGTATTTAGCTATTTATATTTACTAAAATAATCACATTTCTCTGTACTGTGGGAGACCAGATATAGTGAAGGCCGGCTCCTGGGTTTAGTAGCACTTTAATGGAATGCCAGTATCTAGGGATAAGTTCTCTGGCTGCAAGAAAAGAACGAATCTAACAGCTGAAATATAGCCATGGGTTGCAGAGAGGAGTGCAATTTCTGAAGAAAGGGTAGTCCTAGAAGAAGAGACTTTATCATAAATGTGGGCAAAGTTTTAATGTTATCCCAAAAAAGATCTTCTAAATGAATGGGAAGCTCCACAAAATATGGGTACGTGTGTACGCACCTCTAAAGCACACTAGCAAAATTTGGTTTGGGAGATCTGGGCTATGGAGAGGTGATGGGCGAGTCGCTCATTATGCTACCATACAGTTATTTTAGTCGGTTCTCTAGCAGGCCATTATGTACGATAAATAATGACTCGGGGGGGGGGGGGGGTTATTTACTAAAGGCAAATCCACTTTGCACTGGAAGTGCAGTCACTGTAGATCTGAGGGGGACATGCAAGGAAAGTAAAAAAAAAAATAACTGCATTTTAGCTTGCACATGATTGAAAAATAAAATCAGCAGAGCTTCCCCTCAGATCTACAGCGACTGCACTTCTAAGTGCACTTGTAGTGCAGAGTGGATTTACCTTTACTAAATAACCCCCCAGGTTTTCTGGCTATGACTTTGGTTTTGTTTTACTGCATCCGGCCTGTCTATAAGTAATAGTTTGTCAGGTTTTGGCCGTTATTGGTGTTGTCCAGTTTGTAAAAATGCTTTTTTTTGTGGCATAATAGTAAGGTAAAAATTCAGACATATTTAAAGAACCTTTATAGTAAAAAAATACTGTAATCTGACATGTACACGCTGAATAGTTTGAGGAATGCTACACTTATACTGGGTAGGGCCTTAATCAAAACCTTAGTGATTGATTGTAAACGATTACCTTGTAAAACAACCCAATCAGCTTAAAATAGAAATGAAAGGCAAAATTTGTATATAGATATAAAAAATAAAATTTTTTTTTATAAATACCCTTTTTTTCAAGTGATCACATTCCCTGTCTTCTCAGCTGCATACAAGCTGGAGGAGGAGAAACAGCAGACAGTGATCTTTCCAGTGAATGGCTATGCGGCCGGGGTGTGTGTCAGGACAAGTCTGATCATTGGAGGAGAGCAGGCTGAGTTCCCACCTTACCTAGAGAACTTACCACGCTGTGCTGTCATGCCTAGTGTGGTCACTTTTTAATAGGAAAGCAGAGGGCCTGGCAGGAGCACCAGGGATTTTGCACAAAGGTAGCAATTAGAAAAAAATAAAAACAGGATACTGTTTCATACAAGTACATATCAGGAATATGAAATGTTGGGTTTACATTCTTCAATGAAAAAGCATTTTTTTATTTTGTGACATGGATTCCACAAACATTTCTTTGAGACTTTGTCCTGTGTTGATATGATTACGCCAAGCAATTTTCCCTTTTAGCATGTTTGTCAGATTTAGGCCTCTTGCAGACGAGGCAGATCCGCCTGCTTAGCGAGCGATCTGTCTGCTAATCCCTGCTGAGCGAACGCGGACACAGCCCGCTCTTCTGCATGGGGCGGTCGGATGGAAACAAACTGCTTGTCCATTTCTGACTATCATCCGATTCGCTCTGCTGGACAGATAAGGGAACGGCTCCCCATCCATCTGTTATCAGACCGGATTGGATGCGCCGACACCCACCACTTCAGAGAGAGCTATGGATGGTCTGATCGGGGCCGCCTGAAAAGCTGTTAAAGGGGTCTTACACTCCTGCTGTGACTCTCCTGTTCTCCAACATCCCATTGGTGTTCCACTGGGTTTAGATCCAGTGCCCAGCCAGGCTGACCATCTGTGTGCCTGAGCAGAAATGGAGATTCATATAACCAGGCTCTATGTTCCGGTCTTCAACCATCCACTTTTGGTGAGTCTGTGCCAAATCCAGCCTCACTTTTTGTTTTAAATGAAAGTAGTGGAACCCGATGCAACCTTCTGCAGTTGTAACCCGACGTGGCTGAAGATTCAAGGTGCACATTCTGAGTTGCTCTTCATTGTTGTAAAGTTACCAAAGTGCCTTTTATCAGCAGTGAACCAGTCTGCCCATTCTACTCTCATAGCTCCCAACTGTCCCTGATTTGGAGCAATGTCCCTCTGTCCCTCTTTCCTCCTCATTTGTCCCTCATTTTGGTCTAATCTATATAGTTGTATATAAAATTCACTTTTTATCTTTCAAAAAGTGTTTCCCAGTGCTAAAGCTTTCATCTAATTTATAAACTGCTGCATTTGTACATTTTAAAAGCCAATATAAAGGAATAATAGTGGTAAAAAAAAAAAGCCCTTGTGGATATAATTAACCTTTTTTTTGGTTAATTCTCCTTTAAGGGGGTGTGGCAGGGGGCCTGTCCTATTTATCATATTTATTCATAATTCTTTTCACAGAATTGCTGATACTCTCTTCTTTTTGTATATTTTCATACCATTCTGAGTAAACTCGATAGATGGGTGTGCTTGGAAATCACAGGCGTTCATCAGCTTCAGAAATACTCAAACCAGCCCATCTGGCACCAGCAATCACTAAGAATTTTTCCTCATTCTGATGTTTGATGTGAACAATAACTAAAGCTCCTGAATTGGATCTGCGTGACTTTATGCTGCAGTGCATTTGGCTAAATATTTGCACAAATACACAAGTCTTCCTAATTAATAACTGTATGTTGGTAATGCATGTAATAATATTCAGCATATAATTCCTTGTTTTATGTCACATATTTATAATTCTTTTATTTATTTATTTTTTCACTTTTGCAAACTGACGCCTGACAAAGCGGTGTTGGCGTTTGTCCTAACCCATCACTGTCCTGTTACTGGACAGCTTTTCTTGTAGGTAAATATGGAGAACGATTTTGTTGTTAAAAAAAAAATATGGAGAATGATAACCCTGTTAGGTTTGCATTGGTCATTCACCCTCCTGATGATGTCACTGGGAATGAGAGGCATGGAAACTCCAACACTCTGAGTTCCCACCAAAGCAAGAACAGGAGAATCTCCTATCAAGGCTCCTATTCTGGTGGCAACTATCCAAGAGAGGATTTCCCCTCCCTTTGAAGAGATCCTCTCCCTTCCTTTTGTTGTCTAGAAGGCAGGGGTGCGCATCCCTTCAAGACTGCCTATGCTGATGCTGAGTGACTGTCCTCTTATGTTCACTGACTATGCAACAATTTTTCAGCCCCTGTTTAACATGTACATACAATTTTTTATAAAAAATTGCTTCGCAACACGTTGACTGCTGTGCTCAAGTACAGTATCTGTGAGGGGTTGCAGTGTTGTGGCACCAGCACCAGTGCCTAAGGCACAATTTTTCAGCCCCTGTTTAAAGGGCGGGTAATATACAAATCTTGATCTAATAGTTCACAGCAGGGCCCAATTCCTGCGCCCAACCAAGAGTAACTATGAGGGCCTACAGTCTTGTGGCAACACCGTCCACAACCACCGCAGGCCAAAGGCCCAATTTTTCTGCCCAGTTCAACAGGTGCTTGCAATTACAAATCTTGATCTAATAACACACAGCAGGCCCATTCCTGCGCCCACCAAGAGTAACCTGTGAGAGCATACAGTCTTTTGGCAACACCGTCCACCACCACCGCCAAAGGCCCAATTTTTCTCCTATCAAGGCTCCTATTCTGGTGGCAACTATCCAAGAGAGGATTTCCCCTCCCTTTGAAGAGATCCTCTCCCTTCCTTTTGTTGTCTAGAAGGCAGGGAGTGAAGCAAAACCCGTGATGGACAAACCTCAAAAAACAAATATAACTACTCACATCGGTTTACAGTTCCCTACTCCAATCTAAAACTAAAAGAATGTTTTGGCTTTGGATACACCTGGATCCACCTTTGTGGACTTGTCAAATTGATCCTGGTATCAAGGAAATTGGTCAGGAGCTGCTAATGGTGACCACCTGAAGAGTGTTGCTTCTGGCTTCAGCACTTCTAAGGCCCCATACACACTATTAGATTTTATGCACATTTTTGTCTTCAGATTTACCAAAACCATATAATGAGGTCAAACCTTAAGCGTTTCAATTTGTATGCAGTCAGGCAGGCCCCTGCACTACATTTTTTGGTAAATATGAAGAAAATTGGGTCTAAGTTGCATATTTTCAGGTAGGATAAGAAACACCACATTCTGTGGATTACCCCCACCATGTGTTCACCAGCTACAAGCCTCAAAAGTTGCTGCATAAGGTTAAACCCAGCAATGCATCTGACCTTACCCAGGACTAAGGATCCAAACACCCGTGCAATAGTGCCTGGGCTTGACAACTCGCCATCATAATTTCTGTGAAACTCATCTTGCAACCTGCTATAATAATGGTTCACTGACTGTCCTCTCTGCCTCTTTCCATAGTGGTCCCCCAAGGCTCTGTCCGTGGACCACTTATGTTCTCCAGCTACACCTTTCCCTTGGTCAATTGATAGCCCCCATGGCTTCCAATACTATCTGTACACTGATGACATGCTTGTCCATCACTAATTTCCCAACCGACATATCAGTATGGATGCCAAATCATTTCCTAAAACAAAATCCTTTCAAAACAAAGCTCATAATATTTCCTCCTTCCTGTACCCCCTTCCCCAACTTTTCCATTAAAATCATTAGCACAACTGTCAGTCTATCAACTGTCATACCTTTCCTCAGTCCTTTTCAGCCTATTCCTTTATGTTTGAGAGCCTGGACTCTGGGCAGATGGTCTCCAATCCAAAAAGAAAACAATACACCAGTCTCTGCAACAGGTTGAGTGACCCAGTCCCTGTGCAGTACCGCGCTGTCTTCTAGAGACAAGGCACTGCCTTTTGGACCCCTCAACATATGGTCTCCACAAGGGTTTAGCACTTGAGTGCCTCTACTTTCCAGCTTGGAAGGATGTGTCCATTGCTGGATGGCCCTGTACTGCCTGGAAAGTCAGCAGGCAGAACCTGCTGAAGGCCTCACTTATGGGTGAGTTTGTCCAGATGTGGGACCCGATAACCAGAAAATAGGTCCTTCCCTCTGGGGCTGAAATGCAGCCCTACGAGGAAACCCCCTTAGACCTTTCTTTGTTTGTTTTCCAGGTGATTGTGACAATAGTGTGATTATTATTCCTACCCCTCTTTCCTCAGTGATTTGGGGGGTAGGTCTTAGAATCATGAAATTGGTAAGTGATTAGGCGAACTTTCAGATTACCACCCTTAAGACCACCCCCTGGGTGTTTGGTTATAAGGTGCCCTGCTCATCCTTCTGATTCTGCTGTTCTTGTGCACCAGTCTAGAGTTCAGTAAACTTCATACTTGCTTACCCTTTGTGCGGGTGCTAGCTCACCCTTCCCCTGCTTCTTCAGGTGGACTTCAAGGTTTTACAAACAAATTAAGATTACTGCGCTCAAAAATCAAGTGAAAATTGTGAAACCAAGCTGCAACTTCTTGTATGATACACACAAAACATACACCTTTCAATAATTAAGATGCGCTAGACTCCTGACATATTAACAAATAAATAATGAAAAAAATGAATATCACAAATAAAGCCTATCCGATGAAAAATGAAAAAAAAATTGATGTAAAGCTGACAAATGATGCATCCAAAAAATGTGAGAGACACGAGAGATGACTTCCACCACTACACACACTGCCACTTACCGACTTCCAATGATCTCCTATCACGGGAGATCACAAGCGCTTTTGGCTTAATACCCAGCCTGGGCCTTTGGTAAACACAGCAATCTTCCTGGATAACACCACTCAAAAGGTACTGTGACAGACGTAGCCAGGACAGAGGCTGTTCGAGGGGACTGAATGCAAACCTATTGCCTTGCGATTATGGGCCCTGGCATTTGGGAGAATGGTGCGGTTTGTGAGCTGTATGCCTGGGGACAGCTGAGCTGGTTGTACTTGGATTCAGGTCCATGCTGGCCCCCAAGACACATAGACTCTGGACATGTCAGATGCTAATATCATCAACTCCAGCCACCTGTCTGTTGTCTTGTATAATGCAAATGAGTAGTCTGGCTTGACACAGATTCTAAGGAGTATTTCACCTATTGTTGTATGTGCTAATTAACCCTGCAATTGAATGAAGAAGTCCATTGTTGATTTAGTTAATTAGCTCATGCTAATTAGGTTAGGTTTTTAGTCATCCGGCTGTATATATGTGTGTGACATCTCAAATAAAAGCGATTCCTGATGTACTCCAAGACTGGTGTTGTCTAGTTCTTGGGGGTTCCTATAACCAGATCCATTGGACTCATGTTCCAGGACTTAGAAAGCATTTACGGCGAACACCTTGAGTACAGGATCCATCAAAGGTACATATTGCCATACGATCCTCAAAGAGATAAAGGCTTCCATAGTGTAAAATCTTATGGTAATTTAATAGGTAAAAAAGCATTGCACTTACAGTTAGGTAGAATATGTAAAACATAAAAAACAAGCCGTCACTCTGGGACCTGTGTGAACCTGGTGACGTTAGCACGTCGCTCCTCCCTATGCGCTTCATCAGAACCAATCATTAGGGGCACGGCCGGCGTGCTGACTCACCGCCTTATATTCATCTCCATAACAAAAAAAACACAAACCCCGCTTTGAGTGGCAGCTTCGCTAACTTCTCTATTTTGGGAAAGGGCAAATGCCCTCACTCATGGGGAATGGACAGCTCACAGCCAATTGACAGTCAGAGTGATCCGTCTCATCTAAACTCCAAAGGGAATATCGAAAATATACTGATCATGTTAGATTAAACGCCAACGTATACTATTTAAAATATGTTCAGCGCTCGCTGTGCAACCCTCAATGGGACCTCATAGAATGACCTTATACTCCTACCCCACCAATTTAAAAAATCAGACTAGGTCTATCCACTGGTTGAAGGCACAATTACTCATCGTGTCACTCTTCTACAGGCATAACAATTTTGAGCATTTAAAAAAATGTGTGAAAATAAAAAAAAAAGGAAAAATAAAAAAAATGTTTTCTCCAACTATTCAACAGACCAGAAAAAGAGTCCGATCTCGGAAGTGGCCTCTAGCTGTGGTTAACGAAAGGTAAAAATATGCCAATCTCCAGAGCCCTAAATTATGAACTTCCATCAATAACTAAGAAAATGGAAATTGGTTGTTTAGTAAAGGCCAAACTAGCCAGAAAGTCTTCCGGTATGGAGGACTATCAGCCTTAAATATGAAAAAAGATTTTTTAATTATTAAACAAAGAAATTAAAAAAAATATTATATGACAAGAACCCAATCACTAGGATTTTTTTTCTGATTCCTTACCCAAAAAACTAACACTATGTGGGCATTAAAAATTAACAATGTGTGGACCTTCAGAATGGACATAAAGGTTACTCTCCCCCATACCCAAAACATTTTTTAAATCATTTTAACTAGTGGTGGCATCCCAAAACGCAAATCGTGTTTACAGTTTTGGATGCTTTTGATAATCAAAAATTGTCTATGAACGCATTAACATCCACATCTACGTTGAGTCCGAAAGGAGCATAGCAACGTACCCTATGTATCCACAACATTTTTAGTCTTGACAGCTCTCTTACCAAGGCGCTGCCCCTCCAATGGGCAATTTAATCTATCTATGCCCAAAAAGAGTACTAGCCGGATTTCTATTATGTGTGGCATAGTGTTTGGAAACAGAATGGTATCTGAAGCCCCTTTTGATGTTAGCAATATGTTCGCCAAGATGTAACTGCAAGGTACACTTGGTTCTGCCCACATACTGCAACCCGCATGGGCATTGCAGCAAGTACACTACACCCGTCCTGGAACAGGTAATAAATGGTTCAATCCGATGTTCCACAGAAGTGCTTGATGAAACGAAAACATCCATTCTCCTGTTCCTACATGTATTTAAAGAATAGACTTGGCACTTGCGACATTGGTGGTACCCAGTTAAATTTTGAAAGGCCAGTTTTTTAGTCAGGGGGTCAAAGACATTAGGGGCAATTTTATCTATGAGTGAAGGGACACCTCTAAAGATCACCTGTGGGTTTGCTGGCAAAAAACGGAAAATTGTATCATACTTACCGTAATTTTCCTTTCCTGGTGCCTATCCATGGCAGCATACCTGTGATAGAGCTCCGCCTCGACTCCTCCCTCAGGACTAGTGAATAGCATAAATTAAAGGCACCGTCCCTCCCCCAACATTCTCTGTAATATAGCATACCGAGGGTGGGAGCGTATGCTGCCATGGATAGGCACCAGGAAAGGAAAATTACGGTAAGTATGATACAATTTTCCGTTTTCCTGGTGCCTCCATGGCAGCATACCTGTGATAAATAACTAGCTGACAAGGGTGGGATAATGCTTGTTAAATGTTTAATCAGAAAAGGACATTGCAGCCTGGACTGTCCTCCTTCCGAACTCAACAGTAGTGAGAGCTCCTGGATCGATATGGTAGTGCCTGAGAAAGGTATGGCGAGAAGACCAGGTGGCGGCCCTGCAAACCGTCTCCAATGAAACATTAGCCCTTGCTGCCCAGGAAGCTGAGACTGCCCTTGTGGAATGAGCATTCACTCGGGAAGGAGGTTCCATATTCTTCACCCTGTAGGCCTTCTGAATCAGCTTTACGACCCAAGATGCCAGAGTTCTGATGGAAGCTTCTTTCCCCCTGTATTTACCGAAAGGTACCACAAAAAGTCTCTCGGAGTCTCTGAAGGGACTGGTGGCTTCGAGGTAAGCCCTGAGCACTCTGGAGATGTCTAGCTCATGACAAGACTCTGAATCCGTATTTGTGAATACTGGTAGTGCCCAAGGTTCTGCCATATGGCTTGTGGTAGTGACTTTAGGCGTGAAGCCCCTAAGGGGACGGAGTTCCACTCTGTCTGGGAAAAAGGAGATATGGTCGTCCCCTATCCCTAACGAATGCAGTTCTGAAACTCTTCGGCCGGATGTGATGGCTAACAGGAAGGCAGTTTTCAGTGATAGGTTCCAGATTGCCACTTGTTCTACTGGAGCAAATGGATGGCTAGATAGGACCTCCAGGACTAGGGACAGATCCCACTTAGGGAACGGCCGTCCGGCAGGAGGGCGGATCTTTAGCACCCCCCTGAGGAAGGTGACCACCAAAGGATCCTCTGCCCATCTTTTATTTGTGGCTGCGGAAATTGCTGCTACCTGCACTTTGAGAGAACTCAGACCGAGCCCCAGGTCAAGACCTGACTGAAGGAAACCCAAAATATTGGGTGTGGAGGGAAGGATTGGGTCAAAGCCTTTATCCGTAGCAAAGGACAAGAATTTGTTCCAGATTCTTGAGTAGATAGCGTTGGTCGCCGGCTTTCTGGCCCTCAGTAGTGTTGAAATAACCCCTGGGGAACACCCTAAGGCTTCAAACCTTCGCCTCTCAACTTCCAGATTCGAAGATCTAGTTTTTGTGGGTTCGGATGAACCAGGTTGCCCTGCGACAGAAGATGAGGGAAAGGGGGGATCCTGATTGGAGGACTCACGCTGAGACGCATGGCCAGAGGAAACCAGGGTCTCTTCGGCCAATACGGGAGTACCGCCAACACTTGCACTGATTCCCTGAGGACCCTCAGGAGGAACCTGAATATTAGTGGCCGGGGAGGGAAGGCATATGCTGTCGTGAACCTCCAGGAGCACGTCAGGGCATCCACTGCCTCGGCTTGCGTGTGTGGCAGGCGGGAGAAAAATCTGTCCAGCTTTGCATTCTCCGGGGTGGCAAATAGATCCACCTGAGGGGGATCCCACAGGTTGGAGATCTGAAGGAAGACCTGGGGATGGAGGGCCCACTCGTTGATGTCTTGGAAGTTTCTTGATAACGAGTCTGCTTCCGTGTTTAGTCTGCCCGGGAGATACATCGCTTTGAGATCCAGGAGGTTCTTTTCCGCCCAGAGCATGATCGGCTCTACCTCCCTGAGGAGTGATCTGCTGCGCGTGCCTCCCTGCCTCTGCAGATATGAGACAGCCGCCCTGTTGTCCAGGCGTAGGAGTATCCTCCGCCCTCTGACTTGAGATGTCAAAGTAGTCAGTGCCAAGAAGGCTGCCCTCATCTCCAAGATGTTGGATACCACTCCCCGGGTAGAACATGACCATCTCCCTTGAATCCTGGTTTCCCCGCAATGGGCCCCCCAGCCTTGCCCGCTCGCATCGGATGTGACCGTGGTCCAAGAGAGGGAGCCCAGATGGTGAGGCTTGGAGAGGTTCTCCGGGATTGTCCACCAGCGCAGACTCCTGCGCATTACTCCCGTCAGCAGGATTGTCTGTGAGAGACGCTGTCTCTTCCACTGAGCCAAAAAACCTGTTTGAAAGTATCTCAGGTGCCAATGGGTCCAAGGCGTCAGGGGGATGCAAGAGGACATTGTGCCAATAAGACTCAGACATTGTGATGCCGTCAGATACTGGCTCTGGATGGTCTTGCGCATCCTGCGGATGATGATCCTTGCCTTCGAAGGAGGTAATGACACTGTCCCTTCCTGAGTGTTGAACATCGCACCTAGGTAGACCATCTGTCGAGTTGGTGTTAATTGACTCTTGTCCATATTTATCAGCCATCCCAGTCCTCTTAGGGACTGTAGAAGGATCTCCCGATGATGTACCAATTGCTCCGGACTGCTGGCTAGTAGGAGGATATCGTCCAGATAGTGGTATATCCTCAGGCCCTTCTCCCGAAGGGGGGCCAGAGCGGATATCAATATTTTGGTGAACACTCTGGGGGAGGTGCACAGCCCGAAGGGTAGGGCTTGAAACTGTAGGTGGGTTTGGCCCACTGCAAACCTTAGATACTTCTGGAATGTAGGAAGAATTGGGACATGCAGGTAAGCATCCTGCAGGTCGACCGAGATCATCCAATCCATCGGTTGGACTACTTGGATAATTGTTTGCAGGGACTCCATCTTGAAGCTTTCGGTGCTGATGTACAGATTGAGCTTCTTCAGGTCTATCACTGGCCTCCAACCACCTGTCTTTTTGGGTACTAGGAACAGGGTAGAGTAGAAGCCTGTGAAGCGCTCTGACAAGGGGACCGGTACAGCCGCCTCCTGAAGCTGGAGGGATGTTATAAACTGTATTAGGGCCTGCGCCTTTGACGGTGAGGACGGGATCTCGGTTCTCTTGAAGGATATGGGAGGTGGAGTGTGAGAGAACTTCCAAAAGTGTCCCCACTGGATTGTTGATAAAACCCAGGGGTCTTGGCAATGGGTAGCCCAGACTGGGACAAAAGACTTTAGTCTGGCTCCTACCGATGGTCTCTGGACTAGCCCGGCGTCAAAAGGACTGCTTCTGCTCCTGAGGGGTCCTAGGGGTTTTATTTTTTCTGCTCAAAAAGGAAGCTTGGGTGCCTCTCCAGGGCCTTCTGTTGTCTCTGAAGTACCTTGACTGTCTAAAGTCCCTGGCGTTTGACTGGCGGAACCTGGACGGACCTCCTCTGGGTCCTCGCACCCTTTTGTCCTGGGGGAGCATACCAGATTTCCCCCCTGTCACCCTGGAGATAGCCTTATCCAATTTGTCTCCAAATAGCGCTTTGCCATCGAATGGGATCTTACACCAATTTTGCTTGGAGGCGAGATCAGCCGTCCAGGGCTTCAGCCATAAGGCTCTCTTTGCCATCACAGAATGGAGCATAGACCGGGCCGAGCATCTGATGGTGTCGATGGCCGCTTCTCCGACAAAGTCTGCCGATAGTCTAAGTTCCTCCAAGGCTTTTATTATGTCTTCCCTGGGGACCTCCTGTCGTAAGGCCGTCTCGATGTTGTCTGTCCAGGCTCTGATGGCATTTGACACAGAAGTGAGGGCAATGGCCGGTTTACAGGCGGCTCCTGCGGCCAAGTAGCTCCTCTTAAGCTCCAGATCGATCCGCCTATCTAGAGGATCTTTAAAGGAAGCGGAATCCTCCATTGGGAGGGTGACATTCTTCGCTAAACGCACCACGGCCGCGTCTACTACCGGCATGGAGTTCAGCGACTGCGTTTCAGCCTCTGGTAGAGGATAAAGTTTATTGAGCCGGCCCACGGAGAGCTTCTTGTCGGTCCTTAACCATTCATTTTGAATGACTTCCGTGATCTCCCCCATCAGAGGGAAGAGAATCTGTCTCCTTTTGAGGAATGGGAAGTAACTCCTGGACTTTTGAGGTGGTTCCTCCGCCTCCTCCCAGGTGATCGCAGTCTTGACCGCTTGGATGAATGGTGGGACCAGGGCATAGCTGAATCCAGACGGCTCTGATTCCTCTGAAGAGTCCCCTGAGGGGTCTTCAGGTGGTAATTTCTCGGCCAGCCGTGACGGCGGCGGGGGGGTACTGACTGCCGAAGGACCGGGGACTTCGTGATCCGTCTCCCCTGCCTGTGTCCGTGGGACTGGCTGAACGGGGACTAGGGCTGCTAGCTCAGAGAATGAGTCCTTCATTGTCCGCTTAAGCAGATCCACGACCTGTTGACTCTCGAGCTCGCGGTTGGCCGCGTAGTCCCTGAAGCAGTCCTTACAGACCAGCTTGCCCGGTAGAGGCGTAGCCCCACATGTCCAGCACTTCTTCTTTGCGCCACTTCTAGGGGAAGGCGACCGGTCTCGTCTTCTGGATCTTGACCTCTCTGATTCGTGGCGTGAGGACCGGGACCCATGATGAGAGGAACGGGACCTGCGGTCTGGGCTGTCATCATTGTCGCTGCGTCTTGACGACTTCTTGGTGCTTTTGGAGTGGGCAGGGCTACGATGCAAAGAATCTATGTTAGATTCATGCAGTGCACTTTTTTTTTTTTTTTTTTTTTTTATACTTACGTACAGTTGGTCTCATACCTATTGGACGTAGGAGGATCTTTGTTACGAGATGAATAACTCATAGCGCGGTTGGGCAGAAGGATCAGCTGCGGAAATATAGTAAGATAGGGAAAGAGAGAGAGAGAAAAGGACTATGTAGATTTAAGCGTATACATGAATACCTATATGTAACATATACTTGTATACATAAGCTTATGTACCCGCATACACGTGCGCCCCTCCCGCCCCCCTTCCCCCCATCTCTCTCTTTTTTTTTTTTTCCCAGAGACTTCCCGTGTATACACAGCACAAAAAAAAAAAAGGTATATTCCTTTATATTATCTTAAATCCTGCCTAATCATCACGACTTTTAAAATGCTCGTTTGGGGAACACCTACCGGGAGACGGTCAGCAAAGAGGCTCGCAGGGCACAGCTGAAACAATACTGACAGCCATGACCCTGCTGCTAGCCTTTTAATACAAAAGGAGGTGGATGGGCTAATCCCAAACCACCTCCTACCTGAAAAAAAATGTAGTAAGGGCAAAACTGGAATTTTTTCCAGAAACCAAGATGGCCGCCGGGCGGTCAGGCCGCTGCGCATGCGCACGCGCAGTAGCTATCGGCGCCGTGGGCTCCGTGCGGAGCCCTCGCCAGTCGGCGTCCCCACACTACCCCGGAACGCGCATGCGCCCATCAGGCGGCGAGGACGCCGACCACGGGGGGACCTGACAGCCGTATGCAAGGAGCAATAAAGAGCGCTCCTGCGGCCCCCCCATGACAGATGAGTATTTGGAGACATTCCTGTAAGAAAAGGGGGGCATGTAAGCAAATTTCAAGGCACATCTATATGGGAGGGAAGAGAGAGAGAGAGAGAGAAAGAGAGGGGAGAAAGAAGAAAGGAAAAAAAAAAAAAAAAAGTAACCGGCCTGAGACTGTGCATCTATAAGGGAGGGAGCTGATCCACCTGCGACTCGCTGCGATTCATCATAGAAAGCGGCAGACTGCGTTCCTGTGAGGAAACTCTGCAAGAAGACCCCACAGATCCACAGAGGGGTTCCCAGTCTTATTAGTGCATTGAGCGGACCCAAGAACAGGGACTTCGCACGGGAAAGGCTAAACCCGGCGGACGCTGCCGAAGGCAGAGGTATGGACATCTGCTACTCTTCACCAGCACAAGAGGTATGAGGAAAAAAAGGAGAATGTTGGGGGAGGGACGGTGCCTTTAATTTATGCTATTCACTAGTCCTGAGGGAGGAGTCGAGGCGGAGCTCTATCACAGGTATGCTGCCATGGAGGCACCAGGAAAGGTCTTTATAACTCAATAGTTGCCCAGCAAATGCCAATGTTTACGAATTATGTTTTTTATCTGTTGATGTTGATCCAGGAAGACGCAGAGACCATTGCTGTGTTTACCAAATGCCCGGGCAGGGTATTAAGCCGAAAGAGCTTGTGATCTCCCGTGATAGGAGATCATTGGAAGTTGGTAAGCGGCAGTGTTTGTAGTGGTGGAAGTCCATCTCTCTCCTATCACATTCTTTGGGTGCATCGTTTCTCAGCTTCACAATTTTTTTCATCTTTCATCGGATGGACTTTATATGCGATATTCATTCTTTTCATTATACTTGTTTGTTAATATGTCAGGAGTCTAGGACTCAGTCTTGGGAGTAATTCTTTCCTATCCTTTGGGTTATTATACTGTGAGGATTCTCACTACCATTGTTATGTTGCTGCGAGAGACTCTGATTAGACAACCTCTTTCCTCATCAAATATCCACCTTTTCCTGAATTCCAATGGTTAGGAATGCCAAGTTTGAGCCTTCTATTGTTAATGAGCTGGTTATGGACTTACTTTTAGGGACCTATTTTCCTGAGGCTTTGCACAGTGCATTTTGCCATTGCCTCATGTTGGTCTTGTTTCTTCCTGTTCAGGTTGTGTGTCCCCTCCCCCCCCCCCGTTTTTGGTGGGACACCCACCCTCTCAAGCCTTGATTTGGACATTCAGCTTTGGAAAATTGTGGAAAATTTGTTAGGTTGTATGGAACATCCTTGCAGTTCATCTACTGGATACTAACATTTATTGGTAAAGTTGATCCAGGGAATATCCAATTGCCTCTCTGGGGATCAGGAAGGAATTTTTTCCCCCTGCTGGAGCAAAATTGTATCATGCTTTGCTGGGGGGGGGGGGGGCGGGGTGTTGCCTTCCTCTGGAACTGTGGGCATAGGATTGCGTATATGGGATTGTATGATTTTTATTTTTTCCTTTTATTGGTTGAACTGGATGGACTTGTGTCTTTTTTTCAACCAGACTAACTATGCAACTACAAGCCGTTAGCTGCAATAGCTGACAGCACTTGTAGTTCTCCCATTCACGGATCGCTGGGAATAAATGACGCCGATGTGTGGGCAGAGCTCCACATATTTTCAAAATGTGACAGCTGGGGAGGGGAGAAGACGGGAGGGGCAGGTCTGAAGCATGTTTCACATTACACGCGAATTATGGGTGTAAGATACATCATGCTCTGAAAGGTGAACTTATCCTTTAAATGAATGCAACTGCGAACTGAATCGCCTCGAGGCGCTTGATCCGACCTGCGTTGATTCCTTCTTAGAAGCAGTTTTCCCCATATCTCTTGTTATGGTAACAACAGTAACATTTTAATTTCCCACCACTTTCTGTGCCAGTAAGAGGTCACCAGAACAAATAGAGGGGTGACTCTCTCTAGAAGACATACAGAGAGCAAATAAAACTTGAAAAGGTTTCTAACCTCCCCATCCTCACTGTATTCAAAGCTTTAGAAGTTACATGTTCTGAGTCAGTGGCACAAAGTACTGAAGCCTGTCGCTAATGGCCAAGCAACCAGGCTTGTTAAAAGGATGCAATAAAAAGCAAAAGACTCAGGTGAACATTTTTCCATACAACCCAACTGAAATTTTCCAAAGCTGCATGCCAGTCCCTCCAAAACATCTTCACTGGTCAGCAGTGAATCTCGAACCCCAGTGTACATAAAGCCGTAACATATTCCTAGCTGAACATTCCATGAGACACAAGTGAATGTCTTTATCCAGTTTTTCTTTATTCTTTTTTTTTTATGTAGGCTGAAGCAGTCATTACAATGTAGAGGGAGGCACAATTACAGCAAAAAATGTATTGAAACAATTTGAAAACAACCCGTACAGGGAGAGAGAGTGTGAGAGATCAACTCTCAGTACAAACTATCAACTAAACACACTAACATAGCAGAAGACATCTTTATTGTCATGTACACATCTCTTCTGCTAGGACAGTGCTATACAGGATGCAATAGAACACAAAGGAACAGTCCTATGGGGAAAGAGGGCAGGATCCTACAGTGAACGTTAACTTTATTGTGATATATGTATTGCATAAAGTGTACCGATTGCCGTAGCACTGTGCAGGCAGCCATATTGTGGGGGTGAACAAGTAACCATTCAATCAGTCTGCCAAGAACTAGCAATATCACGTAGCACCAGAAACCATCGTCTACACTTCCCAATGCGGCTACTTTTTTTAATCTGAATGGCATTGCCATCGTTATTGGTTCTTAATGAATTAATTAAATCCTTCTCAAAGTGGCCCTACTAGATGGCAAAGCTTGGCATCGGTTTACTCAGCTTTGTAATAAATGGATAGTGCCATTGATTGCTTCTACAAAATGGCATCTGTGTTGTCAATAGTCTCTGGTGAACTGGTGAGCAACTTTATCTGTTCAAACAAATTACTTAGTACGAGGGGTCTTCAAAAATTCTCCGCACTTTTTTATATTTAATAGGGTTAAAAAAAGAAAAGTGCAAAAAAACTTTCTCATATGTTCATTATGAAATGGATACATTATTTACTGTTCGATGCACAAAAGGACCTTAGTTTTGTCACTTCCTTCCAGTGACAAAACTAAACTAATTGTAAGAGAACCAGTGGCCAAATACTATGGGGCATATTTATAAAGCTGTGGGTGTGACATTCACTGGTGTAGATTAACATGAAGTCCACAGGAAAAAGCTGAAACTCCGATATATCAACACAAATTTATATCCTTAACGCCAATGCATTTCAGCCGTCTAGCCTTAATCATGGCCATAGTTAAGGGCCTGACGGCCAAAACACGTTGGCGTTTTTATCTGCTGTACTCCCCCCCTCTTTCAATAAGGAATATCCATTTTTGCTGATCTATTGAAGCGCCAGCTTTTCCCTGTGGACTACATAATATTAGAGACCATCAGAGAAGCTCTTTTGCCTGAACACCCGGTACGTGGAGTCGTGGATATTAGGGAGGTTGTAGTGCCGTTTCACGTGCTTGCGTACATGAACATGAGGACCTTAGCTCATGACCATTAACAAAAAGTCTAAATTTAAATATCAGTAGAAAGAGTGAGTTTGAATCATCCAATAGAACAGATTATGTTTAGAAAATAAAAAGCTTCACATTAAAGAATAGGTAAAAGACTAGTTTTGTTACGTACTCCTGGTTAGCAGACGAGTTGAAACCCTATTCACACAACAAAATACTCCTGGTTTTGTCACTGGAGATAGGGAAATGAAGACTCCATTACTATTCACTCATTAGATTTTTCATATGTTCAGCATAACAAGATGGCTCTGGTGTTGCTACTAGTTTACTCACTTTAAAACATGGCTGTCCCCACTGTGTACAGGTAAGGGGTACATTCCAAAGAAAAATCTTCCAAAGGCCTAGCTTTTCGGACAGTGCCAATGCCATTCTTTGTATTTCAAAAAAGTTGGTTTTCCAATACCTTTTTTTACCCTCGTGTGGTCACTGCCCAAACTAACTGTAACCAAACTTACCATATTGACACCGAAAGGAAGCAAAATAATGACATACTTTTGAACCATGCCCTTTAATAATATTGTCATACTGTAACATAACATCTTGAAAGGAGTCACAGCGGTGTACATCTTCATATATTAACACGACAACTTCACATACTATTTTACGCCATTAACAACAGCCAACAAGAAATTTGCAGACATCGTTTCTCTGAGACTAGCACCTTTACGGTATGGATATTTTGGCATCAAACAAATTCGGTGGCTGGACAACTCACTTTGCATTTCGGCTAAGCCACAAAAATCATTGTTGTCCAATGAGCGTAGTCGGTGACATTAAATATATTTATATACTTTAATAGGTTAAACAAATGATATTGCTCTAGAAAAAATATGCATTTGTATGAACATGCCTTCTCTATAAAAGAGCATTCTGTGTGGGGGAAGATTTGTTTCTTTTTACAAAATGATTCTGGAGTTGTTACTGTGCACTATGGATGGAGTATAAGCATTGTTAACACTTCGTTTATTATAATGTGACTAATAAAATGACATATGACACAGTGAACAAAGGGCGATTTAGTTATATTACAAAGCAGGAACTGGCAAAAAAAAATTAAAATTCTTCCAGGTTTTGTCTAATCAGTGTTAAACAAAAAGCAGGAAGCCATTTTGAATCCGCTAGATTAAACAATATATCATATTACTGTTATCCACAGCCATTTTATGTGGTGCAATATGATCGGCTATATTGGTAGCTTGTTATGTTGCACAAAATATACCGGACTATATTTTTAGAAATAACACTGTAGATTGTTGATCAAGGACAGGGAGTACCCGATTGCCTTAGAGGATCAAGTTTTGCCTTATAGAATAAACTGGACCATGTTATATAAAGGTTTTTGCTTTTCTCTGCATCAGTTGTGGGTTTAGGATTCTATTGATGGAGGTATAATGCATGTGTTTGCATTTTGGTTTAACTCAAAGGACAGATTATTTGTATCATCCTAACTAGGTAACCCCTTCTCCAGCCCACTGACTAGTTTCATGAAACGCTCAATTCATCTGTGACACTCACAGGTTCCAAAATGGCAGTTTTCACTGGCATAATCAACAAATGGTGGCCCCCTTCTGTCTTTAACAAAAATATTTGTGGTTGCTGCCAGTGGTCTACAAACTCTAATTTAAAGACTTTGTGCATTATTTTAAGAGCTAATGATCTTAATGTGTAAACTGGGGAAATTAGGAGGTTTAATAATGTACATATTTGTGTTCACAAGATCTTCCGTTATTCTCAATGTTGGTAAAAACAGCTAATGATGGTATTCATTGGTATAGCCCACAAAATGGCTGTAGCCATTTGGTGCATCTTTGGTGGACAAGGATACATACCTATAGTCTTTCCCTAACATTTGCACTTTAGTTTTTTTTAAGAGAAATTGATTATTATCTGAGATAAAATTGTAATTTTACCCTCAAAAGTTTCTCATGGCAAAGCTGGCTTGAGGTTAAAGTAATGTAATTTCCTTAATTTACAACATAACCCAGCACTGTTACATCTTTGTCCACAGAGGAACCCTTAAAATATTTTTTATGTCTTGAGGATCATCTCTATTTATTCGAGTCAGTGGGAAGAATTCCCTTTACAGTGGTGGTCAGTAAGAATAATGCCCCTTACAGTGATGGTCAGAATGCCACTCATACTGTTAAAAAAAAAGTCCATTGGTGTCATGCTGCTGGCTCTGCCAAGTGGCATTGCTCTGGAGTTGGCGGGCACCATCTGACAGAAGTATAACAAGAAACAGGACTCTAGCTCTACTGCTCGGTTAACCTTGCATTGCCGAGAACCGGTGCACTGGGCTGGGATATCACTCCCAAAAAAAGTCCGTAATGAGTACAAGCCGAATACTCTGTGCATTCTGAAATCCAAATCTTTATTTGCTACATTATAAAATTACAGTGGATACAGCTAACGCTTTTTGGCCATAGACGCGTTAATGATATGATTAGGGCCACTATGGCCAAAACACATTAGCTATATCCACTGTAATTTTATCATGTAGCAAATAAAGATGTGGATCTCGGACCAAGTAACCAGCTTGTACTCATCACCATCTGATAGGAGGTTAATCCCAAATCAGCCACAGCTCAAGGACACCTAGTAACCTCTGGAGGAGCCCTAAGGTTCCATTGAAATCTTGGCTGGGAATGTCTGGCTCTATTTCTCAGGCCCATGTAGGCCTAATAATCCATATCTGCCCTTGGTCCCATGAACCAGCCCTGCTTACTGTACATGCCAAGTGCACAATATACAAAAAATTCCTTTACTTTAAAAAAATGATTGAAATATTTTCTGCTTTTTTTTTTTAAATAAAATCAGAAATATTCTTGTAAAAATATACCATTTACGCTTGGCACTTCTTTCACAAATATTCAAGTACAAGAATGCCATCTTAAGTCACCTCACACCTTTGATGCTGGGTACTACCTCTGTAGATAGCTTTAAGTACAGCCCGATTTATAATACTTATTTCCCCTTACAGTATCAATTTTATTTTTTCTATACAGCTTTTTTTAAATGGTTATGCCTAACCGAATTACGAGTACAAAATAACTAGTCTTAACCACATCAACGTAGGCCCCAGTGTGTGAATGAGATTCTCCTTTTCAGTCTCCACAGAGAAATCAATATGTTGCTTCCTTCAGACATTTGCGCATGCAGTTTCTAGAATACCAATACGTATGTGATAATAATAAATCTGACCTGGGAAATAATAGTTCAAAATTTCCAAATAGCCATTTCTGCAGATTTCCTATGACCTCTAAAAGTGGGTATCACAGCAAAAGACAGTGTTAATTATTCACGTCTAATTTAAAAGAAAGAAAAACAAAATCTATACAGTTTTCTTTTCCATCTATGAACAATCCTAAAATACATAGAATACAAAAAACAAAAAAAGTCATTCGTGAGAATAGACTTCGTAAAATGGATTTTTGTCCCTTAAAAACTAGACTGGGATGAAGTTGTGCAGTCCTACCACCCAATCAGGTTTCATCTTGGCCTGCTTGATCCGTTTACTTCACTCTAGTTTTTAAAAGCCAGTACTGACGTTCCTTCAATCGGCATATGAAAAAAATTCTGTGCTACATGTTTCTAACATGGTTTAAAAATGACTTGCCTCTATGTTAATTTTAACAGTGCAGCGAACTTCTACGTTAAAGTGTTTAGGGGGGTTCAAATGAGACCCAGCCAGCTAGGTCCTGTGGTGCATATGCAATTTTTTTTTTTTTTTAATATACTCCCTGCTACCATAAATATAATTATATAAATTGCCTTAGCCTTTTAATGAATTATAATTACCTTTGTTATAACTATCCCTTTATTTAATTAGTGAAATAATGTGAGCACACAGAAGAGAGAAGCACAAACACAAGAGTGTTTTTGTTTTTTATGATTTAACATCGAAATAAAAACCAATCCCTTTTAAAGGAGGCAGAGACTTAAAGTGCACTATCTATGTGAGCAGTGGTGTAGCCATTTTGCTGGGTCAAAAATATTGAGAAGATGGAATTTCAGCCTATTAAATTGGACCTGAACTGAAAAAGCTAAGATGTGCTTTGATATAGAGGACATCTAGGAAGGTTCATTGTATCCAAGCAGTATCCTGATAAATGTCCCTCTGGTCTTGAATTCTTCCTGGAAAAATAGCAGTGCACTTCCTGGTATGCGAGTGTGCCTAGGCTCTCCTGTAGCTGCATATCTGCAGTGTGAGATCTAAGGCACTGCTGCCTCTGACTGCTTGTATCAGAAGATCTGGGGTGAGGTTTTATGATATCAATGAGGAAGAAAAGCCCTGCCTTTACCAAGATAGTCACATCCACACAAAACAGTGCAGAACAAGCCATACTAAGTCAGTAATAGGGAAAGTTCAGATGCAGGGAGACCACGGGAAATACTGGTGATTTATCCTCCTTTTTTTTGGGCACAGATTCCAGAGTTCAGTTCCTCTTTAAGTACTATGATAGAAGTTAGACATGATGTCTCTGGTTTTGTCTACAGAGGTAAGACTGGAAAGTCTATAGGAGCCTTTCTCAACCCTTTCAAACACAGAGGAACCGTTGAAATAACTTTCCGGTCCTGCTAAAATTTTCTATATCTACAACTCATGATACTTTAGTGTGATGGTCAGTGGGAAGAATGCTCCTTATACTTGAGGCCATTGGAAAGAATTACCCCCTCACAGATAGCTAAAAAGATCAATGAGAACTTGTATGAGAGGGAGAAATTGCTCAAGGAACCCCTAGCAACCCCTGGAGGAACCCTAGAGTTTCATGGAACTCTGGTTGAGAAAGCCTCGTCTATAGACTATACAGCGGTAAGACTGCCAAAACGGGTTCATGATTGTATTTGTTCAGTGACAAAATGGTCTCCACCACTGATCAAAACACAAAAGGGCCGTCTTTACGGTTGGTAGACTGTGTTACACTTTAACCCTGGCTACACTGCAATAATCTAGGTAATTAAAGTGGCATGCTGGTATTGAACTACAACTAAAAGGATGAGATTTAATAGCATTTAACAAAAAAAAATGGGAAACTGTATTACTGTATGGCTTATATGGACTGTATCACCATGGTAGATGCAAGCGGTAATGTCTAGATTACAGTGCGACAGCATGGGTCACAATGGTAGTCTTCATCACTAAATCCCCCGTTACATGCTAAAACTTTTTTCAATTTTTATATTGCTCATAATTGTTAATAATTTATAATATCAGCATTAAAAAAAAAAGAAACAAAAGCATTTAAAATAATAATAAAAAAAAAAATCTTAGCCGTAGTGTTTGTATAGGAAAAGTTAGGTTGCTCTGATGCGAAGGTGGTCTACACCTCATATTAAGTAGCCCCATGGCTGTTCCATTGAACTGCACCCGCCCCTTGCCAAGCAGACGGGTCCATCCGTTGTCCATCTGTACAAGTCCAAAACAGAATGCAAGAGGAGGCGCAAGACAACCCCCAGTCCTTCATTCTCCGTAGGAACACTTTCTTATTCTTGCTTTTTTTTTTGTTTGTTTGTTTTTTCCTGTCCAAAGCTTTTAAAATTTACAAGGGTTTCTCCGAAACTAAAATATGAGTTTTGGCACTTTATGGAAATAAAAATGAATTTGTGAAATGAAAAGCAGGAAAAAACATAAAGGGATTAACTATGTGCAGAAGTAAAATTACTATATACAATTGGAACACCAACAGATTCTAAGGTTGTCTTTTCTACGCTGCTGTTTTTGGAACTATTGTAGTATTTGTTTCTTGAAGAGTTTGTCAACCCTGTGTATGCTCCTACAAAATCCTCCGATCGTAGATGTAGATTGGAATGGATTAAAGACAAGTGTCAGGGTGCAGTTCCTTGTACCCGGCTCGGAAGACACTCCGTTTTTTAATTTTATTTCTCTAGGAGATTCGAGGAGCCGAGCGATCGTTTGTGGTGGTCCTCTTCAGCCTGACCCCACGGCGAATTGCGTTGAGCATATCTTCTCCCTGCGGTGCATCTGTCGAAGCAGTATCTGCTGTCTCCAGGTCTGGTTGGCCTGTGGGTTCAGGAATGACAGGACCATCCTGTTCATCATCTTCGTCTTCATTTTCTGACCGACCTGGCCTTTGCTCTTCAGCAATAACACCATGGGTTCCGGGTAGCGGGGGGTTTACAGAAGCTTGTCCGCTCCATAAAGATGCGGGTATGTCACCGCCCAGCACAGCTCCTTCTGTGATGGATGGAGAGTCAGGGCTCTGCTCAGGTGACTCCTCACTGGTGCTGCTGGGAAGCCCACCTGGAACGTCTGGGACAGTTGGGGTTTTGACCGGGATAACTGGTGTCTTTATTGGAATGGGACCTCCTCCAATGGTGCCACGTCTCCCTGACGGCTTGGTGGACGGTGTCCTCCGGATGGTGGCCACACCAGGAGTGACTATGACAGGCGCAAAGTTGGCTGGCAATCCTGCAGTGGACGCAGGACGCTTGGATTGAAACATCCTGCGGTATGACTGACTGATGTCGCTGTTTCTCGGGATGGTGGAGGACTTGTCGAAATCCTGTTGCTCTTGCTCCTGATCTCCACTCACCGAGAAGTAATCATAATCTGAAACTAGAAAGAAGAGGGATGTATGAATGTGAAGTGCATTTCTTGTGGAAGACTTTGAGGTTATATTTATTATGTGGCTGGGATAAATACTGTATTGCTTAGTTATTTTTCACCATAACATGCAACCAGGGTTTCCCTTTCAATCTTCTAGACAGGCATAAAAAAAGAAAAGATGTCTATGAACAAAAGAAACTAACATAGTTCCCCCTTAACACTGATAAATGATACATATGGACTTTATCTGCTTGCCAACCGCATAACCTGGACATGCAACGGCAGAGCGGCTCTCCTGCACTGGATCACCTGGCACTTCTAGGTAGGGGGCACTTGCCGCAGCTGTGCCAATAGAGGGTCTGCCGGCACCCGCTGAGGAGAGATGCAGAACAGAGCAAATGTAAATGTAAACAAAGCAGAGCTCCATTCTGACAGGGGAAAAGTGATGGATTCTGTGTCCCTGGAAAGCAGAGAATAAAATCCATCACCTCCCCTAGTAAAAGCAACACACATAGTACACACAAAGACTGGCACACATTCAACCCTTTGATTGCCATAGATGTTTAACCCCCTCCCAGCTAGTGCCATTAGTATAGTGACAGTGCAATTTTTTAGCACTGATCACTGTATTAGTGTCACTGGCTCCCACAAAGAGTCAGTTAGTGGCAGACTGTCTGCCGCAATATCGCAGTCCCGCAATAAGTAGCTGCCATTACAGCCAGTACCGCAGCCATTACTAATTTATTTAAAAAAAAAAAAACTAGATTTTTTTTATTGGATATGTTTTATAGCAGAAAAATATTGTGGTGACCAAATACCACCAAAAGAAAGCTCCATTTGTGGGGGAGGGGGGGGGGGATAACAAATTTCATTTGGGTACAGCTTTGCATGACTGCGTAATTGTCAGTTAAAGTAACGCAGTGCTGTAGCGCAAAAAATGTCCCGGTCACGAAGGGGGATAAAACTTCTGGAGATCAAGTGGTCAAACAGTACACGATAGACCGGTCTTAAAGGGTTAGTTCATCTTTACAAAATGCCTATGCAGGTAAGGGGTGTTTGTAGATAAAAACAAACTGTGCAGCTCTGACTAAAGTTAAATAATGCCCTTGCTATAGGTGTAGGTCATTTACATACCTCATGAAGCCCGATTGGAATACTCCCAGGACGTTGCTAGGACATTGCTAAGTGAGGCCTAGTCATTACTGCTCACCTCCACCATCATTAAAGGGGAAGTTCACAATCTGTAAGGTGAACTTACACAGGACTCCCACCTTGCCCCCCCCCCCCCCCCCCCCACAGTCCCGCTGACCTGCATGGTGGGCGATTGCCCGATCTGAGCCCCGGTATAGCCACCTCACGGCTCCGGCGCTTATAAATCCCCAGCACTCAATCTTCTAAACGTACCCCGTCAGGAGGTACGTTTAGGAGCATTCTAATTGGTTGGCACGGACCAATTAGAAGCCACGTAGCCCATCCTCTTAGCGGGGAAGAAGAAGAGAGAAAGCAGAAAAGATTTCTAAGCTCCGGAGCCGTTAGGCAGCTATACCGCGGCTTAGAACGGGCAATCGCTGCCATGCAGGTCAGCGGGACTGGGGGGAGGGGGGGGCGAGGTGGGGGTCCTGTGTAAGTTCACCTTACAGATTTTTCTGTAAAGGTGAACTTACACTTTAAGACACAAAGGAGAGCAGCACCAATCTAAGTGCAGCAATGTAAAAACATTTATTTCAAAGTAGACAATTGGTAACTCACAAGATCATAGCTTTGTCAGCACATTGGAATATGAAGGAGGTTCATCCACTCATTATGGGAAGGCGGTCGGCTCACAGGTGGAGAGGCAGCTGGTAGTCCCGCTGACGCTTCTGTCTCCCAGACTGGGGCGGTTATACACGTGACTTCCGGTTGGAGAAGGAGTGCGGAGGAGGTGACGTGTATCACCACCCCAGTCAAAGCGCTGGGAACCACTAGCATCAGCCGGACTGCCAGCTGCCTCTCCACCTGCGAGCCGACCGCCTTCCCATAATGAGTGGTTAAACCTCCTTAATATTCCAATGTACTGACAAAGCTATGATTGTGTGAGTTACCAATTGTCTACTTTGAAATAAATGTTTTTACATTGCTGCACTAAGATTGGCGCTGCTTTCCTTTGTGTTGTTTCCTGCAGAGCCCTTCTAGCTTGTTACAAGCCGGCAACCATCCTCAGTCAGCACACCCGAGATCATCATCACATTATTGTGCTGCACATGAACTATCCTACAAGGACTCCCTGTTTAAAGAGAGTATTTAATTACCCACACTCTCTCTGACCGGCTCACAGAGCGCATGCGTTTGCAATTTTTCCTGAACTTACATTGGTAGAATTTTGAAGGATTAAAGTGCAAGACTGAATATTCAGATTTTTGCACAAGCCTGGTTATGACTGTCTCTCTTTAATATAACAACTTACAATAACTTTGATGCCAATTCGAGACTGTGTTTAACTGTTTTCATACGTGATGTTTTAGAATTTAGGACTATTGTGTCCCTTACCTTGTGATGGGATGGTGTCTTCTGAACAGCATGGGGTGGTAGTTTGTGTGCTGTATCCACTGGAGCACTGCAGGGAATCCCGACTGCTCCTCTGTGTATCCAACTGCAGTCCTCTGCTCAGGGCAAGAGCCAGATCGTCACAGTTTTCTGCTTCTTCTCCTTGCTGGTGAGGGACACAAGAAAGACAATGAGTAAATGAAAAATTCCTAATAAAGGACAGGTTGTGATAGTGTCTTTTGTGGTAAACAGATATAGGCGCAGGCCTCCAACTGGTAAAGTCCTGGAAAGAATGCTCAATCATGCTTCAACTCAACCTCTGGAAACCCTGTGAGCAATGCTGACATGTCTAACTCTTTGCTGAAGACCTGCAGGTTGTCTCCAGACCAGAGGTGCCAGAACTGTGGATTATGATCCAATCAGATATATAATTTGTTCTGCTAAAACAAAACTCCTTGGAGTCCTAGAACAAAGGCAAATGGAGATTTGAGACTACTGAAAGAATAACGTCTGTGCCTCCATGCATTTGCAACTGAACCCAGAACTGCATTTGCATTCGGGCGATTCACAGTCAAGCCAAAATGGGGGTTATCCAGTTTATGGTCAGAGCCAAATGATGAAGGGTGGTTGCCCTTAAACTGCAGTCTGGGGGTCATAACTGGAATAGGCCCATCTTTTGTTCATTTACTGTGCCAAAACTGAAGGCTGATAACTGTTCTCCTGCTGTTAAAAAAAAAAAAAATGGTGGGGCACCTCTGCTCTAGACAATAATAAACCAAAATATCCATTATGGCAAACTCAAAGTTGAGTATCAAAAGGCATACAGAGAAGATATTGAGAATGTTAAAAGAGCCCTGTCACGGTCATTTCTATGCTCAAGCGTAGTACAGTGCAGTTGCTAAGGTATTAAGAGTTTCTAATTAAGCTGTAAAAAAAAAAAAAAAAGCGGACAGTTTCCTGAAGACTGGTGTTAGCAGCTAGAGAAAGAAAAGTATCTGAGAACAAAAAGGAACAAAGTGTTAGAGACATGCTTTTTGGTCAGATGACACTTTACCCTTGATGCCACGAGCAATCTTGTACTGCGGGGTGAATGAGCCTCATTAATTAGTCCGGGATGCATGAACTGGGCTCCTGAAGAAGGGTCAACTTCACGTTTGCGTCTCTGAAGCGTGTTCATCACAGGCTGGTCGTATGGACCTGGCTTAGCCCAGTCCTGAATGAAAGGTTAGAGGCTGTGTATGGATATTTCCAACATGACTCTTTTTAAGGAAAGGTTAGTTTCCCCAAAGCAAGTACATAGAGAAATGAGAGACCAATGGCATATATCAGGGCTGGATTTTTCATCATGTCATGCTCTTATTTAGTCAGCAGAGGTGGATTCCAATCCTCTGCTTTAATATGCGACACTTGACTTATTGAGATGAAAAATAAAAAACTGCTTCCAGCTAACAAAATCTGTTCTTCCTTCTTCCTGAAAAAAAAAACTAACTGGCATGGGTGTCCTAGAACTAATAGTGAAGATTTACTATCTAGACATGTTATTTTTTGCTCTACCTGTACCCTAAATAATGTACATTTCTTCTTTAATGCTGAAAATAGCAGTGCACTACTTGTGCCTAGGCTTCATAGCTGTATTTCTAATATGCAAGATTCAGAATAAAGGGAAATTACTAGAGATCATCTAAGCACTGCTGCTTCGGACTGTTATACTCAACAGATTTGGTATGAGATTTGGGCATGCCACTACTGTACTGCCCACTGTTCCCCTTGCTGGAGTGGAAGCTGTAACTGGGGGTCTACAGTGCAAGGATTCCATTACTTCTGCTTCATTCATTCTGTGGATTTGTAATTTCTGCACCACTTCTGCTGCTTCTTGAGCTTTACCCTCCCCTATCAGTGAATCACCAGTTGAGGGCAGCTTCAACTTCGGGAAGCGACATAGTTGGTAAGGTTGAATAAAGACATCAGTCCATCCAGTTCAACCTGTGTGTGAGTTTATGTCAATATTAAATCCAATATCCCTGTATGTTGCAATCGTCAGGATGCCCATCTAAAAGTTCTATGAAACTAGCGACACTCCCTATTGATACCACTGCTTGTGGAAGGGAGTTCCAAATCCTCAGCACTCTGACAGTAAATAACAGTTTAATGTTAAACCGCTTCTTTTCCAGCCTCAATGAATGGCCGTGTCTTTTTAAACTCTCTCCCACTGAAATGTTTTTTTCCCTATGCTAGGGTCACCATTAAGGTATTTGTATAGCGCAATCAGATCTCCTGTTAAGTGTCTCTTCTCCATAGAGAATAAGTTTGATGGCTGTAATTTTTCCCCATAACCGAGGTCCTCCAGTCCCTTTATTAGCTTTGTTGCCCTTCTCTGGACCCTCTCCAGTTCCAGCACTTCCTTCCTGAGGATTGGTGACCAGATCTGGATGGCATATGCTGCTGGAAATATTTTACTTTGATATATAACAAAATTGCACCGAGCGTGGTCAAACACAATATTCCGTGATATTCCGATCTGTGCTGGTACTTCATATTATAAAAAATAATCAAAAAGTGAAAAAAATCATCAGTGATACACAAATAATACTACACAGTAGCGCAAACAAAACAATCATACATAAATATGAGAAAATATCAATGTAAAAATAAGTCCTGTAGATAAAAGTCCATATAGGTGTCACACACACACACGTTTTAATTCTTGCTGGAGATGAAGCACCTTAAATCCACCAAAGTGAGAAAAGCGTGTCCCACCCCATTTAGAATAACACTCACCAGACTCGCTTATGAGAATGAATGGCAATTAAGTCTGGTGAGTGCTACTCTCAGACCCCTTTCACACTGAGTCTTTAGCGCTGGAAATAGCCTCTCATTCATTCAAGTGTGACTTTTCACACTCGGATAGTGCGCTTGAGGGACGTTCTGAAAAATCCTGCAAGCAGCATCTTTGGGGCGTGTTGGTAGCGCTGTATTTAGGGCTCCTAAAATGCCCTGCACATTGGAATGAATGGGCAGCTCTTTCGAAGCTCCTGAAAAAAACGCTTCGGGAGTGCCTGAAAATCGACTCGGAAGTGCCTGAAAATTGACTCGGAAGTGCCTGAAAATCGTCTCGAAGCGCCACAACACGGGAGTTTTTAACCCCTTCTGTGGGGTTAAAAGTGCCCCGCTGGCGGCCGAAAAAGCCCTGCTCAAACAGCGGTAAAACGCTGCTAAAAGGAGCGGCGGTTTACCGTGAACGTGGCCCCAGTGTGAGAGTAGTCTAAAGGGAGTGGGACACGCTTTTCTTACTTTGGTGGTTAATTTACGATGCACCATCTCCAGCAACAATTAACACTTGTGTGTGACACCTATATGGACTTATTTAGGGACTTATTTTTAATTGATTTCTTTTTATATTTATTTGCTGAGGGTTTTAATTGCCCTACTATTAATATTCGTGTATCACTGACGATTTTATCCACTTTTGTGATTATATTTTATTTTGATAATTCGAGGCAGTTCAAACATATCATGAGAGTATTGAGAACATCAACTGCTTGTTTATTTCACATGCTTTCGTGTGAATGAAGGCCAAGATGACCAGCAAAAATCCTGGAGTCCTGGTATCCAATGATGAAAATCCAGCCCTGCTATAAGTACAATAGAAAAATATTAATTGAAGGGGCCATCAAAAATGACAGCATGATCTTGAAGACAACATGGACCCATGAAAGGGCCACTGTAGAGTTAGAAGTCAGACACATATTGAGCGGCGCTACAGAATGAGATCAACAGAAGTTTAAAGTTGGAAACTTTAGATTTCAAATGATTACTTAGTTGAGTTTCTTCAGTTAAAGGACCTTTGATCATGTAACTGTTTACTTATAAGTCAAAATCTACGCTGTGAAGTGTACATAGTTCATGGTTTGGGTTGAGGGTCACGTGGCTGATAAATAAAATCTAGATAACAGGAACTTTTTATTTTTTTAAAGAATGCACTATTATTTAAAAATGTAATGTCATAGCTTAATTTGCGTTGCATGACTACACATATACAGCACTTTAACAGGAGAAAATCTAGAGGAAGATTAGTGGCCAAATACAAAAAACACAGCACAATGAAATACAATTGTTTTACCTTTATAACCAGGTGCTATAGATTTGAAAACAGTTATATGACCAAAAGTCCCCATCAGAGGACAACATTGGGGGAAAAATCCCATTCAAGGCAAATAACTGCCAACTTACAATAAAGGAAGAAACAGATTAAAGAACTGATTTTTAGGCAAGAAAAACACAATTGGCAGAAAGTGAGGTATGGCACTCCACAAGGCCTACTAACCTCACCATAACTGAATACTTAATTTACAGCCCATTTATGTTTACACTTATGTATGTATTTACTACATGCATGTGTCATGTATGGACATTTTTTTTTTTTTAATGCATTTCTGCATGGTGTGTAAATCCAAAACAAAATGCATCATTAAAACTCTAAACTTTCTGCATTAATAGTTTTCAGGTTTAGATAAACATATGTATAGTGTACATAATGTAGGTAATTTAAACAACTCTGGACGGCCGCACTCCAAAACAAACTTAGTGCCTTTTGTTCGTAAAACAGGAACACATCAAATGAATCGCAGCAAAAGCAACAGCTGACGCGTTTCACACTACGAGGAGTGCTTATTTATAGCAGCTATGTGTCAGCTGTTGTTGCTTTTGCTGTGATTCATTTGATGTGTTCCGGTTTTACGAATAAAAGGCAGTTTATTTTGGAGTGCGGCCGCCCAGAGTTGTTTAAATTACCTACATTGTCTGCATGCCATTGCCTGCACCCAGGTCTCTCTATTCCCGGAGGAGCTACCTTTTGTTCTGTGAATCTGCCTAGAGCGGTGGTGTCTCTCTCACATGTATAGTGTACATACTGTACTTTTTATGTGTGCATTTTATATGTGTTATTATCCATATGGAGAATGTTCTTTCTGATATCCATGGACTAGCTTAACAGCGGTTTGCTTTTGGGGCATTAAGCAGGAGGGAGGAGCCCAGAGCGTCAGCGAGGGACCCAAGAAAAGGAGGATCCGGGCTGCTCTGTGGAAAACCACTGCACAGAGCAGGTAAGTATAACATGCTTGTTATTTTTTAAAAATAAAAAAAGTGTTCTGTGCCCCAGGGGACAAAGTACATGTACTTAGTTATATGTTCCTACATACTTTGTAAGCCTAGCTAGGAGATCAGACAGGGGAGCCCCCACCTTCCCAAAGGCCATCCAACACACCCACCCACCCAATTGCCACCACTGGTCTCAGGCAAGTTCTTGGAGCGAGGACCAGAGTCTGTTAACAAGCAGCTGTCTCTTTGCTAGCTACATTGTTGGGCATCTTGTCCAACCTTGTAGCTAGGCCTGCAAAGCATGTAGGAACAAGGGACTAAGTAGTCCATGTACTTTGACCCCTTGGGACAAAACAATGAAGAAATGAAGTGAGAGTTCTTCTTTAAACCTAACAAAAATGAGCAATTACTTGGAACTGCACTACAAGACAAATAAAGCTGAGAGAGACAACATAGTGTAAGTAGTATATCAAATATCTACTTTTTAAAATACTGTATTTTCCGCACTATAAGGCACAGTCTCAATTACGGGGTCTATTTCTGTACTTAACCCATACGTAAGGCGCATTGTATAATAAGGCGCATGCTAAAACATACGGTCTACAAAAAAGGCGCGGCGGAGGTAATCGTACATACTGCACTTATTACATAATGTTCTCTGATTGGTTTATCGCTGCCAGCGTACGTAGTGTACGTATTACGTCCCTGTGTCAGTGGGAAATGGTCCGACAGTCAACCAAGCGGAGCGCTTGCCAAAGTCACACAACAACATTTTTACAGATTTTGGAACTCAGTGCATACATAAGGCGCACCGGATTAAAAGGCGCATGGCCGATTTGGAGGAAAATTTAAGGCTCTTAAGTGCGCCTTATAGTGCGGAAAATACGGTACTAATAATTCTATTATTTTTCTTTGATTCTGATTAAAATTATTTGAATGCATAATCATTTTCGGACAATTTAGAGAGAGATGGTGAGTTCAGTAGGGTTGTGTAGTGTTACAAAACGACAGATTGTCAAAATTTTTTTACAGAAATTAGGAAACCCCGGACAACGGTTCAATTAGATGACAGGACAAAGGAGATGAGACAAAGCCAAAAAACCACACCACACAAAACACAAACCTTCCAGGAAGGGATCTTGGATGATGGTACTACGCCTGGACCAATGGTGTAATAGTGATAGTCTGGAATAGCGGAATTAGATCGGTTCCAGGGGCGGGACACTGGGAGCGGGAAATGGGTGAAATGGCCTGCCATAGGCAGTTCGCCATAGTGATGATACCCATTAGACAGCTAGAGACAGACAACACGGAGGAGGGAAGAAAAAAAAAAAGAAAACGGGGAACAAAATGCAAAATCAATACAATGGAAAAGGTGATTAAAATCAAGCCGAGATTGATCCACCTCTAAACCCAGGAGTGGCAGCTATTTTGTAGACAGCAGCAAAAAAAAAAAAAAAAAAAGATAATAAAAAGGTATTTCTATAACAAACATCATGTGTTCACTTTTCTACCCCAGGTTAGGGTATGAAAGTCGACATCTAACAGGCCTCTGGACAACACACTCCTTCCTTCCACAACTCCATTCTTCTAATACTGTACATGAGGCCTATTGAGGGACGACCATAACAATCTGCCGACAGTGACATCACTTAGGCCCATTTCTTTAAATGCCTGTGATGGTTTTCCTTTATCCAGGTCATGGTATAGCTAGTAGTAGTTAGTCACAGTTAACTGAGCTTGGAGGTGGTCAGCACAGTGGCTCAGTGATTGGTACTTCTGCCTTGAGTCATTGGTTTGAATTCTAACCAGGTCACTACCTGCATGGAGTTTGCATGCTCTCCCCGTGCTTGCGTGAATTTCCTCTGGGTACTCCAATTTCCTCCCACACTCCAAAGACATGTTGGTAGGTTATTTTGTTCCTGTCTACAGTATATTGACCCCAGTATGTGTATGCATGCATGCATGGTAGGGGGATTAGATTGTAGTCTCCTGGAGGGCAGGGACTGATGTGAATGTAAAGCACTGTGTAAATTGTTGGCGATCTATATACCCAATGAAAAAAATAATGTTATAATGCTCTAATGCAGGTATACTCAACCAGGGTTCCATGGAACCATAGAGTTCCTCCAGAGGTTCCAAGGGGTTCCTTGAGCAATTCCTCCCACTCAGATAAGTTCCCACTGACCTCATTAGCATAGCTATCTGTAGGGTGGTAATGCTTCCCAATGACCACAAGCGTAAGGAACATTCTTCCCACTGACCATCACACTAATGTATCATAAGTTGTAGATATAGTCATTTTTAGCAAGGGTTCCCTGTGATCCGAAAGTTATTTCAGGAGATCCTCCATGCTGAAAAAAAGGCTTCGGAAAGGCTATTCTAATGTAAAAATTGGAACGGAAAACATGCCTTGAATAAGCTACGAAAGGTCTTCAACATTACAGAACACGTCCAGTTGAATGTAACCAACTACTACTAGATATTTCTTTATTTGCAATGTACTATGGGGCCTAGGCTAAATGTTCACAATTATTGTTTTAGCTCACAAAATAGCTGCCTTACCCAAGGTAATGATGGGTCTGTGCAAAATAAAAAAATATATGATAAATGAACATGAAATGACAGTAGGGTAAATCGATGTGCGATGATAAATAATAAAAATACCATTAAACTGAACAATTTAAATGTGAAAGTATATGGAACCAACCAACAGCCTCCACATCCAAAGTATCTTCACAACAAATATATACATAAAGCCCAGTTCATGATAATGAAAAAAAAAAAAAATAAAAATTGCTTCAAAACCCAACAATGCATTGCCAGAACTAAAGCACATTTTTATTATAAGTAGTAGAAAGGTAAAATGTTGGAGCATAAACAGATAGTATGAGATGGCAGATATATAGAAAGTTTAAAGTGGTTGCAAACCCATACATATACCCAGTGAAGTGACTAGCCTCAACGTCACATCAGGTTAGGTTCACCCATTGTGGGTGGTGCGGCTCGTGCTTGTGTAAGCACAGCAGCCTGTTGATTTGAATGGGATGCTGTACTTGCAGGAAATGCAGGGAGAGTCCCTGGCCCTTTTAAAAAAAAAACACAGCCACATGGAAATGAAAAGGCTCTGCTTTTTCTGATTCTTGGGGTTCCATTAAGAATTAATGTCACCCCTGTGCATCTGCAAAGAGCAAAGCATTTTGCCTGCTGGTCCGGAAACCAGTGCGATTTGCATGCGTTCCCCGACACTTGATATTGTAAATTTAGGTTTAATTGGGATGGATGGTTCTCAGAAAGCAGCTCCATGCTTAAAGTGGTTGTAAAGGCTCAAGGTTTTTTTACGCATGAAAAAAAAAAAAAATCTCTGTGTGCAGCGCCCCCCCCTCCCGAATACTTACCTGAGCCTCGGCTGTCTGGGGAGTCTCACCCCTCATTGGCTGAGACAGATTGGCTCCTGCTGTTGTCAATCACAGCCAATGTGGAGAGAGAGAGAGGGGGCGGGGCTGAGCTGCGGCCTTGTGTGTGAATGAACATGCAGAGCTACGGCTCGGGAGCGTGCCTGCTTGCTTTGGGGGCACTTGGCAGGAGGGAGGGGCCTGGAGCGCCGCCGGGGGACCTGGGCTGCACTGTGCAAAACCACTGCCGAAAGCAGGTAAGTTTAACAGGTTTGTCATTTAAAAAACAAAAAGCCGGACCATGAATTCTAATGCGGGGTGGGTGTTTTTTTGAAGCACCTGATTAGAGCAAAAGGCTCTAATAGGCTTCAAAAAAGGGTGGCCTTGGAGCGCAGAGCATTGCGCTAAGAGCACATCCAGTTGTGTGACCATAGCGAATGAATTTTCGCTATTATCACACTAAAGTTCCTCCCCGACAATCAGGAGGCAGGTATGCAAGACCCGTTTCCCAACTGGCCAAAGCTTCAGGTGATCCTATTGGATGCCTAGCGCTTTGGCGGAAGAGGAGACACACGGCAGAGGAAGCTGGGAGGAGCGGACACCGGAGCCGCTGCCCGCACTCCAGGAGAGCCACCACAGCCCAGTCACACGAGTGGGCAAGTACCAAACCGCAGGCAAGGGGGGATGTCCTGTTTCAGTGCCGTGCTGCCAGTGGGGGGGGGGGGGGGGGGGGTGGGGTTTGTTTACCGCCCCCCCCAAAAGAAGAACCAACCAGCCACAACTGGCATATTCTTTAATTTTTTTCTCTATCTTTGGATGAATATTATCGTCATTTTCTTTTCACTCCGAACAATAGTTTTGTTCTACTTATACCACTATTGTATCTTCTTTACTATATTCCACATACTGCCATGTCATTTTTCTCAACAGGCTAGTGACCGATGACCTCTTTTTCCTACGTAACATATTATACATATAAAAACTTCAATAAAAAATAAATAAAAAAAAACAGACAAATTCTGTACAGAGCCTACCTGTGTTTATTAGTGTGTTTTACACAAGGGAATTTGTTATTCTGATTTATTGGTTCTTATATCAGGTGACCCGTAAAGAGAATTCAATTAAAATTTTAGCTGGATTACAGATTATCCGAGATTGTATTTTGGATGCTAAGAAATGATTGTTAGTTTCCAGGTCGTCATCAGCTGTACATATTGGAATGTAGAAACACTTCAGAGGCTGAAAATAAAAGAATATTCACCTTGTCAGTGGAGGCCCACGCTCCCATGGTGGACCCGGAGCTCACAGACGTGGGAGAACTACACTCACTGACCGACTGGCAGGTCTCAGACGCTTCAGAGGAGGCAGAGCTGGAAGAATTCTGGAAACAAGGGAGACGTATGAACAGGATATTGTGAGCAACCAAGCACATGAAAGCAAAGAAGAGGCAGCTGAAACATCACCGTTATTAGACTGTATGGAAAATCTATAAACTCTTTTTCTCGGTTTTATATTGAATGTGGAAGGGTTAGATCAGGTGTCTCAAACTGGCAGCCCTCCAGCTGTTGCGAAACTACAAGTCCCATCATGGCTTGTAACTGTCAGCCTTGCAATGGCTCATGGGACTTGTAGTTTCCCAACAGCTGGAGGGCCACCAGTCTGAGGCCCCTGGGTTAGATCCTCTGTCAAGTTTTTATTGCTCAAAGCAGGAACACCAGCCCAACCAATGCAGGAGTCCAAATTGCGTTAATTGTTTATAATTTGATCACATAAAGCCAACATGTTTCAGAAGCCAACCACACTTCCCCCCTTCATCAGGGCTCAGTGAACTTTAACAAGGCCTAGATCAGCAATGGTGAACCTTGGCACCCCAGATGTTTTGGAACTACCATATTTATTGGCGTATAACACGCGCCGACGTATAACATGCACCCCAAGTTTAGGAGGGAATTTCAAGGAAAAAAAAAACTTTTAGGAGGGAAGTTAAAGGAAAAAAAAACAAACTTACATTTAAATGCCCATCAATGCAGCCTTATCAGTGTCCATCTGCAGCCTTGTCTATCATTGTAGCCTTGCCCAGTGTCCATCTGCAGCCTTGCCCAGTGCCTTTGCAGCATTGCCCTGATTTCCACTGACTGAGCGTAGAGGAGCGAGCGGAGCCAATATACAGAAAGCAGAGTGTACTTCGGTTAGACTCGGCTCAGCTCACAGTCCCGCCCATCTCCACTGATTGCGAGAGGAGCGAGCGCCGCCGACATACAGAAAGCCGAGTGTACTTCTGCCAGACTCGGCTCTGCTCACAGTCAGGGGCAGGACTGCTAGAAGAGCTGAGTCTAGCCGAAGTCCACTTGGCTTTCTGTATGTCAGCGGCGCTCGTTCCTCTCGCAATCAGTGGAGGTGGGCGTGACTGCGAGAGGAGCCGAGTGTACTTCGGCTTTGTGCATCTCGGCTCCGCTCGCTCCTTTCCTCACGATCAGCGGGGGATCGGCGCATAACACGCACCCATGATTTCCCCCAATTTTAAGGGGAAAAAGGTGCGTGTTATACGCCGATAAATGCGGTATATTTCCCATGATGCTCATGCACTCTGTATTGTAGATGAGCATCATAGCAAATGTAGCTCCAAAACATCTGGGGTGGCAAGGTTCGCCATCACTGGCCTAGATGGACTCTGTGAAATGGACTATGAGATAGATCTGTAGTTTGCTGGTAAATAAGAGATCGAGAGACTCATTCAGAGGGGCTATCAGACCCGTCCTCTGATCAGAGCCACTGTCTACTGCATGTGAATCCACCTTGGAGCTGCATGCAGGCAGCCCATACAAGTGGAAGCACATACCGTGGCTGCACGGACACAGTCGCATGTCAATACATAAGATACATTTTGTCCATATTTGTTGTATTAATTTGTATTTTTTCTATTTCTACTGCACAGCTAAAGTTGTCGAATCATAGGTTTTGGTATTTAATGAACCTTCACGTTCTTTCCTGCGGAAGCCACATGGCGAAACATGTAGAAAACATGAACGTGACCACAGTAAATCATTGTCATTAATAGGATGCCTTGCACACATCTATGGCTATGACTGTACTGTATGTACTGGTTTTATCGATGTTGTTCATTTAATAAAATTTGTATATATTTTTTCTTTTATATAGTGTTGTCTTCAATGATTTGCACCTTTAAAGTCCCATATCTCCCCAATGTTTTGTTCTTGTTTAAACCGTATGTTGGTGCCATATCTCATGTAAACTCTGACACTGATCTGACCACACACCTTATACAATCTAAACTTAAAGCAAGTGTGGGAATTATATGATCTTTGTTTTTTGTTTTTTATGGTAAATCAAAAAGGAAGTGATCAGATAGGCTGGACATTTTTATCGTAGCTTGCATGTTATATTTGCTAATTTGACTTTTTCGATATGCAATTGGAACAATTTTCATTTGTTTGCAGGTTGCAGATTATAATTTTGATCAAATGAAGAAAAAAAAAAAAAAAAAAAAGTGTGTCGGATTATCTATGACCAACGTTGCCAAAACGAATGAAGAAAAAATAATGCAAAATGCTTTTACGGCAAATCTTTCATGAAACAAATTTAGAAGCTGCCATTGCCAACTTATTTTTGAATCTTAGGGACTGGGGCCACCATACAGATCCTTACTTCATCCGTTTAACTGGCCATATACTAGTAGAATTTTGCTTACATTTTTTTTGTTTTAAAAACGTTCGATCATTAATTAATCATTATTGGGGTCAAACTGATGTTCGATTTCAACCATAGTGGGGGAAAGCAGATAATGCAATGCTCAAATGCATTGAAAGTCCTTTGCAGGTTTGAAATAAAATCCACAATGGGTGCTCTGGCTCTGATGCTCTTTCGCACCAGTACAGACATAAATACAAAGAATAGAGACGGCAACTCCAAAAGTCTTTGCTTCTTTATTGGTGCATAAAAAAGTGAGTAAAAACATACAGGGACTGACGCATTCCGGCTTACAAGCCTTGATCACAGCTGTGATCAAGGCTTGTAAGCCGAAACGCGTCAGTCTCTGTATGTTTTTACTCACTTTTTTTATGCATAAAATAAAGCAGCAACAAGGACGTTTGCAGTTGCTCTATTCTTTGTATTTATATAATGGGGGAAGAATTTGAAGAAGCAGGATACATTTTTTTCATGAGCTAACAAATTTAAAACCCTGCATGTTTTCATTTAGGAAATAAAATGTTATGGCTGTCTGTATCTCTGTTTCATATTTTCCTTCAAACAGAACTAAACCAATAATTTTATTGGTTTAAAAAAAAAAGTTACATTGTCGGAATGCCAGGATTGCCAACTGTCACCTTTGCTTGTGTCCTCAACCAAACTGGCGAACCATCAAATGGCTGGCATCATAACTGATCACATGGGCAGCACCATGGCAGTTGGAGATCAAACAGAGGCTAAGATGGCAGCTTCCTTGGCTGAAAAGTATAGGAGGGTTTAGTTTCCGCTTTCAATTCCTGTCTGATAAGTTGTCACTGGGACAGGAAGTAAGGAAAAATCTCCCCAACAATGCCTCAGACAGCAGTAAAATCCCAATGGGAGTTCTGACAATGCCCAACTCTATTAAGAAAAAGTTTCAGTTTGAGAACCAAGGTTTTAGCACATACAGTCCAATAACGGTGTTGGTGAGCACCAACAACAGGCTCGGGCGTAGTTCGGATAGTACCCGCCAGGAAGCCGGCACTGCACATCGCCAATCATAGGCAGTGTGTGTATGTGCAGCTGCCAGTCGGAAAATGCCTCATCACCTAGGATTGGCAATGTGTAGTAATGGCTTCCTGGCCGGTTCGATCCGAACACGCCCAAGCCCATCACTAGTGAGCACCATGACCAATGACACTTCACAGACCCAATAACACAGACTTTCGGCTTACCTGATTGACAGCTTCTGGCGGCATAGGGGATGGAGACTTTGACTGAAAAGCATCTTGGGAAATGAAGCCGGAATCGTGGGAGGAGACGCTGGACAGTCTCATCGGCGCCTGCTGGGGCAGATTGGAGCTGCGATAGCGATAGTGTGAAGTGGGTGAGTGTGAGTGCGAGCCGCTCGACCTCGAGTCACTACTGTTAACGCTGTTCAGACTGCTGTGTGAGACAAGGGGAAGGGGGGAGAGGAGAATACGAGGGGGGTAGCAAAATGTGAGGGGAAGAGGGGTGAGGGGAATGAAAAGAAAAAAGGAAAGAAGGGGAGGGAAAAAAATCAAGCACCAAATTATAACTCCACAAATTTCCAGCAAGCAGGCAGCAAGACCGACAAATGACACACTTAGTACAATGACTGCAGTATCCCACGTTTCAGGCTGTTGGGGGATGCTTCTTCAGGGTGCCGGCTACAAGCTAGTGCTGCTGTATTGTGGTCAGAGGAAATAAATTAAAGAAAGCTGCACCTCTCTTAACTTCAAAGAACTTTATTGCCAAATTTACAGCATTTCTATTTATATATTGGGCAGGTTTTCCCCTTTATACTGTAACTATACAACACATAATCCAAATTTAGCAGAACCGGCATGCGTCAGCTAACTTAACAAAAGCTTTAAGACTAATCTTCCTACCTAAATCAATTTTATATTTTTAAGGATATATGACTGGGCAATAGTGGGGATTGACAATCCGCATCTGCACAAAGCATTGGCTCATGGCTCTCAAAGAGAGAACGTTTAGAAAAAGTATTCTCCACAATGGGCATAGTGACTGCAGGTGGGAAGGTGTTTAAAGATAAAAAAAAATGAGGGTGTTTAATACACAAACACTTGCTGCTAGAAAAACGCCATCCCATATGTTAAAATTTCATGGAATGAATGTAAGGTTTTAAGAACCCAAATGTGCGTGGGCCCTACAAATCAACATTTTAGCCACAAGGTGGCACTGTAGTACAGACAAATGCAACCCTGCAGAGTATATACAATTAGACAGACATGAGCTACAGAACTACAGTAGGAAAACTCCCTCCCGCTTACAGATAAAAATGTATTTAGTATATATCATTTCCACATAAGCCACTCTGTATTAAGTGCCGGTACACATATGTGATGCGGGAACCAGCGTGATTCCAGTGCCGGTTCTCACATCGCATACAACTCGCAGGCAGTTCACACTGCCCTATGCGAATCTCTGCGGGTGTCAATACAAAGGTAATGACACCCCCCCAGATCGGATCGCATATCGCAGTGCAAACTGTGAATTCGGACAGGAATCAGATTGCATGGGTGTTAACCCATGCGATCCAATTCTGGTGCAGACAAAAAAAAGGGTCCTGCGCGATTTTGGTCCTGCAAATTCCGCCATATAATCTGTATGACCGAATTCGCATCGCACAGACATTGCATGTGATCCGCACAGCAGTGCGGTGCGGATCACATATGATGTCTGATCGCAGCAGTGAGAACTGGCCGGAAATGCATTTCCACAGATACTATAATTTTCTGAAATCAAAATTGAAGTTGTCACTTTCATGAAATATGGAAGTGTTTTGTACATGCCCCAAAAATCTAATTTGGGTCCGTGTGATTGGCTAACTGCTGAGATACAAATCAAATTCCAGGCATTCTGTTCCAAAAGAGATTCAGTTTTGTTGCGGTTCCTCCATTGTGAAAGGATGCAGACACTGCAGCTTTTCTCATTACAACATGGAGATTGCACCAGGTGGTTCTTCTGAAGACAGGTCATCCCACAAATCAATTTGAGAAATTATATGAACATTTTGTAGAATGGAGAAAGGGAAGGTATGAAAAAAAGGTCGCTAAAATCCTTGAATTATTATATTTTATATTCAATATAATAATGCAAGGATTTTACCAACCTTTTTTGTCACACCTTCCCTTTCTACAGATATCTCTCGCTCTCATATATATATATATATCTATCTACCTACCTACCTACCTATCTATATATCTATCTAATATATTTTTTTCTTTCTTCTTTTTTTTTGTAAAACTGGTGTGTGTGTGTATATATATATATATATATATATATATATATATATATATATATATATATATATATATATATATATATATATATATATATATATATATATATATATATATATATATATATATATATACACACACACACAGTACACACACACACACACACACAAGTTTAAAAAAAAAAAGAAAAAAATTATATTATATAAATATATATATTATTTTTTTTAAACTGGAGTGTGTGTATATATACATATACACACACACACACTTCAGTTTTACAAAAAAGAAAAAAAATTACATTATATAAATAAAAAATAATTATATATATATATATATATATATATATATATATATATATATATATATATTTTTTTCTTTATTTTTTTTTTAAACTGGAGTTTTGCGTTTAAGATACAAAACATGTAGGATACTGCATGTACGAGATCTGTATATATCTTGTGTATGGCTCATTCTCTGAATATATATATATATATATATATATATATATATATATATATATATATATATATTATATATATATATATATATATATATATATATATATACACACAGTGCACATGTACATGAACACTCAGATCACACAAGGTACACACAAACTTGCTGGATTGTTCATGCTGCTGAAGTTCCCATAAAGAAACTCCATAAGACATTGGGGAGGGGAAGATGCACCTCTGGGAGAGACATGGGAAATACCTACCAGAATAATAACTGGGGGTTCAAAAACCATTCAGTATTCAGGCCAAAGACAGCATGCTATTAAAACTGTTTCAGAGATGCAAAACAGTTTTCCGGATGGTGAATGTGAGGACATTAATTCATTCATTACAGACAGGGGTCTGTGTAACAAGCAGGCAGATTCTTCTTATGTACATCTGTCAGTCTGTACAAAGACTAAATTATTCATAATGAAAGACTTCAAGGTGAACTCTAGGAATTTTGTAAAAAAAAAAAAAAAAATACTCGATCCCCCCGCCCCGATTCCAGGGGTTACCTGCTCGTGACGTGAAGTGCTGGAAAACCTTTGTCGATCAGCGGCTGCAGCCAATCGACCGCAGCTGCTGATCAGTGTATTCCGGCAGAGTCCTGCTGTCAGAGGGGATTCCTCCATCCACCTCGCTTGTATAGATGGAGGAATCTGTCAGTTTTTTATTTGGCACGCTGGCTCAAGGGGGAAAAACAAAAAACAAAAAAAAAAAAAAACACCCGTCTATGGTCAGCTATACCTTATTGTTTGCTCCAGCAGGATTCCACCACTCTGTTTGTCCGTTCCCTGAACCTCTTCCTATTGACACTCCATCCAGCAGTCATACTCTGATGTCATCACATACAGTGCAGGGCCAATAGACTTGCATTGTACATGAGGATGACGAGGGCTGCCCACAAGTTAGGAGTCAGAGAGAAAGGAGAGCTCTGAAAGAGTGCTAGAGCGAGGAATAAGGTATTACAGCTCATCTCTCTACCCCCAGACCCAATTAACAGTCAACCCTGCAGGAGATGGGGGGGGGGGGGGGGGGTGAGGTTGGACGACTGCATGGGTGGGTATTTTTATTTTTTTTTAATTCCCAGAGATAAGCTTTAAAGCTTAACTCCACTCACAATAAACAATTCATTCCCCTGTTTGGGCTTCTATGCACATCAGAACCACAGCAGGGGAAACACCTCTCACCAGTGCAGCAGGACAGGCTAACCATATTATTTTGGTTTGCCTTTTCCATATATTTTTAATGCAGAATGTGCCAATGACGGGGCATTTGTGTGTCTTGTACAATCTACTAGATTCTGCATAAAGAAATATACGGAGATCTCAGGCTGATCCCAATAGCAGTATTTTGCTGCGTGGTTAATAATCATGTGGAGGGAGGAGATGGGCATACGTAATATTTTTTAGGGCACCAGGCCCTGCACTGCATATCAGCTGCTAAGGAAATGATGACCAGTTCTGTTTAGGTTATTTCAATAAAGCACAATTGTTCCATTAGACCCAAGTTGGTCTTTAAATGTATAATACGTTTAATATTCTGCACACTGTAGTACAGAAGATTACATACGAACACATGAAATACACTATATAGCCAAAAGCATGAGGACAGCTGTCCATAACACCTATATGGGCTTGTTAACATTTCATTACAAAACCATGGGCACTGATATGGGTTGTTGCGCGCCCCAAATTGGGGCTATACCACCCTACAGGCTTCTAGTATGGTTTTCCACAAAATTTCGAGAGTGTGTGTGTGAACTTGTACCCATTCAGCCAAAACATTTGTGAGGTCAAGCAATGATGTTGACTGAGAAGACCTGGCTCATAATTGGATTTATCCCAGAGGTGTTCAGTGAGGTTGGCGCTCAGTGCAGGCCACTCGAGTTCCACCACATCAAAACTCACCAAACCATGTCTGTATGTTGCTGGCTTTCTAGAGGGGCACAGGTACGCTGGATCAAAATGACTTTCCAAAAGTGTTACCATCAGGTTGGAAGAGGACAGTTATCTAAAATGTCTTTGCATGCTGTACCATTAACACCATCCTTTACTGGAAGCACCTGAACTCAATTTCTCCACATACTTTTGGCCATATAGTGTACCTGGTATTGGGTAAGGTATCCATTACTGGTCTGTTGGGGTCAGATAACATCAGTAATAAGGCCTCATGAACACTAGACAGTTTTTCTGCTGCTCCTAGGGGTGTCTCATTTTTTCCCTGCCTCTATACGCCCCTGCATGTTATCCTATGTGTCCAAGCACACATAAGGCCCCTTTCACACTGGGGCGGTGCGGGCGTCGGCGGTAAAGCAGCGCTATATTTAGCGCTGCTTTACCGTCGTTTTAGCAGCTGTATTCGGCCACTAGCGGGCGGTTTTAACGAAAAAGAGTTAAACCCCCCGCAAAGCGCCGCTGCAGCGGCACTTTGCCAGCGGTATTGCCGCGCTGCCCCATTAATTTCAATGGGTAGGAGCGGTATAGGGGCGGTGAATACACCGCTCCTTCACCGCTCCAAAGATGCTGCTAGCAGGACTTCTTTTACCGTCCTGCTAGCGCACTGCTCCAGTGTGAAAGCCCTCCGGCTTTCACACTGGAGTGAAAGGACCCGCTTTTTTCAGGCGCTATTTTTAGCGCTGTAGCGCCTGAAAAACGCTTCAGTGTGAAAGGGGCCTAAGAGTTTAGAGGCAGAAAGAAAAAAACCCACAGCCAGCACGTCCAGGAGCAGCAGAGTTTTGGCAGGAAAAACCCCTGACACGCCTAAACGTGCATTAAAAGTGCCTGAGCGCTAGCCACAATTAGCACTCGAGTTTAAATTAATTTTAATGGCCAGGATAAATGATTATTCTGGCCAATGAAATGAATGCCCAATCGCTTGACGCGTCTAAACACATTGCACGAGTTTACAAGCATCAAACGTTTTTATGCCAAAACTCTGCTGCCAGGAGGAAAGGAGTCTAGGAGAGACCGCAAAAACATCCTGTGTGCATGAGGCCCACACACTGCAAAATAGATGTCTGTCTTCAAGGACTATAATAAGAATCCTTCATTCAAAAGAGCATGTGGGGGGTTTCTACTGGACCTCAGTTGCGGTTTTGGGACAAATGTTTTCCAGATAGGCATCGTAGACAAGGACTTACCTGCAGACGCTGGACTTGCGAGACATGGTGGTACTTGGAGAAGATGGAGGGGTCTGATAAGACCAGTTATAGTCTGAGCCCTTCAAATCATGGATCACCTATTTAAAGAACAGAGATCAAAGAGAATGTCAGGCCTACAGGAGGAACACTATCTGTAGGCAATAGGTGGGTTAATTCTGAATATCATGGTGGTTGTGCTTCATGTACATCGTATTTATTACTAGATGAGTTTTATGCAAAAACGTTGTCATTTTTAAACACGATGAATACATTTTTGTATTGTTTTAACAGTTGTTATAGGTCTTCAAATGACTAAAAAGAAATCCCAACCAATACTAGAGCCGTTTTAATTATACAGATAGGAATGTGGCACTGCTTTATCAATCAGAGTGCACTAGAATTTAAAATTCTGAATAAAATAAGTCCAAAATCAAAACCAGAAGCTAGACTTGTGCCTGAATCAGGGGCGGACTGACCATTTGGCCACGCGGGCACTTCCCGAGGGCCCCGGGCCACAAGGGGGCCCCATAAGGGTTGCCAGCCTCAGTTTTTTTACATCTGTTTCTGAAATGTCCCTTACCGACATCCTTTTAGCTGCCCCACCTCTCCAGTACCTTCTCAGCCAATAGAAACATGTCTGTGTATACTGTGTGTACATGTATGTGTATACTGTGTGATTGTATACTGTGTGTGTTTATACTGTGTGGCCCCATAATCTCTGATTGCCTGGGGGCCCCATAATCTCCTATTGAAACCAGAAGCTAGACTCGTGCCTGAATACATTGTTGTGAAATGTTTTTACTTCTCATCCTTTCAGCCAGTCTTTATATTACCGCCCCACCTTACAAAACAACCATGACTTCACTTTTCATTCTCATCCTATATTTGGATAGTGAAAGAACAATAGCACATTGGTGGGATCAACTTTTCTGTTCTCTTTTCTCCAATCAGTAAGTTCCCTTTGTTAGACAGACAGCACTACACAATGCAGTAGGATTAAGGCGTACACAATGGAAACATACACCACTGTTGTCGGAGTTGTGTTCTTCAGGGTTAAGACTTGGGCGTCAGAGATCACATGAGCTCACACAATTGTAACTTAGGCCCCTTTCACACTTATACGACTTGTCCCACGATTTGGGACTGCAAAGTAGCATGACAAGTCGTTCCCCATGATTTTCAATGACAGCCATTCATATTAGTACGACTTCAAGTCGTTCCGACTTCAAAGTAGTCCCTGCACTACTTTGGTCCGATTTTGATGCCACTTACACAGGCATTCCTTGAAAACGCGGCAAAATCGCGGTAAGATCGCGCTACCTTGAAGTCGCACAAGTGTGAAAGGGGCCTTAGTCAGATATTTGACCACTTACACTAGGAGGCTGATTTACTAAGAATTTTCACAAGAAAAGATTACATAAACAGAAAGTACACAGTAGAGGATAACCACCAGAATTATTGACTATGTGGTCTAACATGTGTTTGACTGAAACCTCCAGTTGCCATCTTGACACTGGAGACTATGCGGTTCATTTACTAAAGGCAAATCCACTGTGTACTACAAGTGCATAAAAAGTGCAGTCGCTAAAGATCTGAGGGGGACATGCAAGGAAAATGCTTGCACATGATTTGATGATAGAAATTGGCAAAGCTTCCCCTCATTTGCACAATGGATTTGCCTTTAGTAAATCAACCCCTATGACTAGATTTTAAAGTTTACATATCGAAATTACACCTACTGACATCAGGGTTGTCATTATTCCCCCCACTGACACTAGAAGTATATAATACACTAAAATTTGCACTTAGCTCTAATGTAGCCACTTATTCCGGGAAAAAAAAAAAAAAACACACCAGTCTTAGTTTAAAAAAAAAAAATACATTTTGTTTTAAAAGTATATTAAAAAAATTATTTAAAGTTAAAATCAAATTAGTATTTTTAATAATGGAACTGTAGCTGACAGATACACTATTAAATAGAAGGCACTGTAGATGTACACTGCAGCCTGAAGGTGGCAGTGTTCATCTGGAAGATGAAGTTTTTTATATCTGACAGCGAAGCCTTCAGTTTGCATCTGATCACTATTTCAGGGCTGACAGTAACCACATGATCAGGAAGAACTGTGATTGGCACCCGAGACTGGGAGCCAGCAGCCGCACAAAGTGTCCGCTTCAAGCTCTCAAAGGATTGGGGTATGTTTATTAGCTCGTCCTTGGTGGGGAATCTGTTTAGTAATTGGTTTGGACGTGTTCCGACTAGGATCTGAACCCACATGTTTGAGCCTGCCACCTGTACCGGGCCAGTTATCTGCAGTGGAGGCATTCCCAGCCCTGAATGTATACAAGGGCTGTGTATATGTGTAGCTGTGGGATGGAGAATGCCCTGGCCACAGATGATTAACCCGTACAGGCGACAGCTTCCTGGCGGGCTCACACACATGGGTTCAGTTCCTAGCCCCAACATGCCCATGCTCATTACTGCTCCTATTATCCATAATGTAATAATGCCCAAACCATTGTGACTCCATTTTAGCACAAGAAAACAGCTTGTACAGCCCTATATTATATATATATATATATATATATATATATATATATATATATATATATATAATCATATCTATCTATCTCATTGTGGGTTGGTTTGTCCTTTCCTGTTCCCTGTTCTGTAGGCCATGGGGACAGGATGCATGACTTATGACTCATAACCAGGATGGTCTGTTGACCCATGTTAACGCATGAAAATGTATCTTAAAAGGTCACACTGACGGTTGGTGCATGTTGCACCTGAAGTTTCATATGTTTTGTGCCATTCGGAATTTTATGCTCAATAAACTTTATTTTTGATTTAAAAAAAAAAAAAAAAGGTCACACTGACTTGTATAACCATATAACTATATATTTCTATACAAATACATCATTTACTAACCACTCCCCCCTCGCCTCTTTTGATTGGTAAGCTGAACTATATATAAGCTGTATAAACACCTAATAAAAGTAGACATTTTACGAATGCACAACCTGCCTCTCGTTTCATTCTGTGTCTCCAGATATCTGAGGGCCCTGTTGGTGTAGCTATAGACGGGTGGTCGTCCAGAATACCTACTATTTAATTTCACATATCAACTAGATTTTCTCCACACTGCACTGGAAAGGAGATATCTGACAATCGACAGGAATACAAAATCACCCGTAAGCTCTCTTTGTCCGCCAATAAATAAGACCATATGGGTTCCGGAAACAAACCTATGACAGTCCAACAATGCTGATAATCTGGCTTTCATTGTATATTGTACTGCATACAGAATGCCTGCCTTCTCTCCAAGTCTTTAAAACAGACCAGTGACCACCTTTTACTCCTTCTGTAATGAAGCTCATCCTCCAATGCTGTCATATTGCAGTCTATGATATAACTGGTCATCTCTTATACCAACCTGCTCACTGGCAGAAGGAAGCTTGTGGGGATCCATGGTGAGAGTCTTCAGGTCCTCAGATATTGTCTGTAAATGGGTGATCTCCCCCAGCATGGAGATTTCCTCTTCCTGTGGAAGGAGAGGACAGCATGTCAGCATCAGAATAAAGACAGTGTGTTACATATGGATCTAGATAGATAGACATTAATCAGAGCATGTCTATGCTTATTTGTTTGTTATTTTAAAAAAATGGTTTACAATGACTAACACATCATACTCAACACCTGCTATGTGTAATGGTTTTGCACAAAGCAGCCCCAATCAGGTGCCCCACTGGCAACTCCTGGCTCCACCTCTCTGGTGGGTACCCCGAACAGGAAGCCGCTGTCTATGGGGGCAACCGTGCAGGCTTGATCCCAAGCCGTACTGCCTGTTTCTATAGACATAGACAAGCAAGGCTCAGCCCCTCTTTCTGCTACCCGGTTGCATGCTTTGATTGACATTGGCTCCCGCTGCTGCCTCTGAGCCAATGAGGAGGGAGAGAGCAGAGAGAGCCGTTGCTCTCCGGAACAGTCCTGGATTGAGATCGGGCTCAGGTAAACATGGGGGAGCTGCATTAAGGTAAGAAAAAAAAAAATTCTACCACTTTTATGTAATTTACTGCATTAACAGTTTTGTTGGAATGAATAAAGATGAAATGTACCTTCTGTAGAAAAATGTTGCACTTGGCTCCTTCTGGTGCTGGTCAAGGCTGGGCATTTAATTACATGGGGTCTGCTAAAGGGGAGGACTTAAGAATTCAAACTGAAATCTGTTCCTCCCCTTCACATGGCCAATATGTCATCTAACCAGCACTGGAGGGAGACCGGAGCATTATTTCCTCCTGCCCTTCTGTTATGCAGAGGTTTATAAATACCAGGAAGTCTATTAAAGGGAGAAGTATTGCCAAAGCTCTTTTGACCATACTTCTCCAGTGGATCACAGGAGTTCTTTTATTTCTGCATTCCCATTATCCAGAATCAGTCAACAGCGGGCTAAAGCCATAGCTGACAGCAGAGCAAATCCAGGCTCTGCAGGGATTCCAACAACAATGTCGGATCCACCCAGATGCCTGACCGCCAGCCAGCTGGCTCAGCCTCTCAACGCATCACTGAGAGCCTGAGCCAGCTCCTCTCCCGCCCCTCCATAGTCTGGCACTCCAGTCACAGCTCTCTGCTCAGAGTGGACCCATGAACTGTGCAATCAGTGTTTTTTGATTGTTCAGTTCTCAGTGTAGGAGGGGAATACCTATCAAGATAGCCTGGCTATGCCTGCCCTTCCAACGCCTACATTTATAGAAGCCATACTACAGCTTCTACGAATGAAATGTGATCTATAAAATGAAGGTGGCAGACCTATCAATCACCTCCATTTATAGATCCGGTTTTATTCAGACGCTGTAGTATGGCTTCTTTGAATGGATGAGATGGACAGAAAGGGTGGGCATAGTCGGGCTCTCTTGATGAGCGCCTGTGACAGCTCTTTAGTTGAATTAACACCCACTTCACCAGAAGATTACAATACTGGGGGGGCATGGACAGAGGAGAATTTTTACTAATAGAAGAGACATCAGCACAAGAGACACATCATATTGACTAAGTATTGTCCCTTGTGCTGATTTTTCTGTTTTTCTCTTTTTGCTACACTTTAAAGATGAACTCCAGACAGCTAAAGACATAAATTAATGCAGCTTGGGACTCTATACTAATACATCATATTATGTATTTTTATCACAAGCAAAGTAAATACCTGAATGTGACAAGGTATCAGCATCTTCCAGCCTCTGTGTAGCAGAGCTCGGATTTGGAGAAGGAGAAGCAGCACAAAGTCAGCCAGTTGTACTGTAGTGCTCATATGCCAACTATGAGCTATCTGAGCTAAGGGAGGAGAGAGCAGGGTGAGGAAGAGAGGAGATCATCAGTCTGCTGCTTCTCCTTTCACTGTCCAATCAGAGGCTGGGGGAGTGCAAAACCTGTAAGTGTTGCCTAATTGCAGCAGAGAAAAATCAGGTCTCCTGCCCCGCCAGAAAGAGCTTTGTAACTCTTAGGACTGGATGGACAGAAATACAAACCACTCACATACTGTAGGCATTTCATCTGTGTGTTTAGCTGTGTGCTTGGAGTTCAGATTTGAACCTCTCCGTAAATAAAAAAAACAAAAAAAAATGTCATCCACAATAATATACAAGCCGGCACATTATTGTTTTATTCTATTCATTTTAAAAAAAAACTTCACATGACAGAAGACATCTCCTCTCGGTTCTGCACTCACAAATGGAAGAAATAGAATTACACGGTGCCTGCCTACATAAATTCCAACATGATGAGGACTTACGATGACAGGCCGCAGCATGGAGATAAAGGAGCAGAAGCGGCTGCGTTCTTCGATCAGGGCTTTCCTCACCGCCTGCTTCTCCGTTTCTTCCAGCAATAAGTATTTATCATTGACATCCTGCAAGGCGCTGTCCAGCTGGGGCTGAATGTCTCCTCTCCCTGCAAAAAAACAATTATAGCTCTAAAGTCGGCCATAGATAATAGCTGCACTTAGAAGGGAAGGTGTGACCCAACCATCCAAAGATTTTATTTTATGAGATATTTCCATAGATGTGCCTGCTGGGTACACCAAGGGGTGCTTATGTCAACAGGGGGGCCTATCGACAGCCTAAATTTCATTGGAAGCAACATCTTAAAAACCATTACACAGAAAGGTAAGTGTAATTGTTTCATTAAGTTAAAAAAAATGAAACCTTTCTTCATTATATTTCTGCGGACATAATGTAAGGGATGAGCTTGATGTAAGTTATGTTACTAAATGTGTGTTAATGTTTTAAAAACAAAAAACTTCTCTATTTTGTATATAGGAATCTAATCGGTACAAAGGGGCAGCCATATTAGCTCATTATATAGATCTCTTTCCTGTTTTTCAGTGATCCAATGATAGAGCTTACTGTCCTTCTCAAAGTCTAAGTCGGACCATGGCTTGCAGGGAATATACATACATACAACATACATCTTACAAACCGTATTTATGGCTTATAACACGCACTTTTTCCCCCTAAAAATCGGGGGGGAAAGTCGTGGGTGAGTGTTATACGCCGAGATACCCCAAAAAAAAATGACAAAATTGGTTGCGGCTCCGAAAAAAAATGGCTACCGCGCCCGGGAAAAGTGCCACGAAAGCGCGGCCGAAAAAACCGAGCCGATGTTCAGCTCGCTCGTAGTCCCGGCCTCCCTGCAGGCTCGCACCCGAAACGGCAGGGAGGGAGGCGGGACTCTGAGCGGAGCCGAACAGTCGGCTCGGTCTCTTTTCGGCCGCGTTTAGCTGTCTTTTCGGCGGTGGTGGTATAGCAGTGGTGAGTGATAGGCCCTAGTGATGTATACCGACAGTAGATGGGTACTATGAATTTATGTCTTAATAACTCACTGAACGGCCGGCGCGCTCCGTCGCATCTCACTCTCTCATGTTCTAATTAAATCAATATAGCAGGATTCATGAGAATGTGCCTATAGGTGTCGATCTGGATGACGAAGAGGCGCTGCAATGGTGGTGAGTATGTGTCTGGTGACTCTATGTCCATGCATAGGAGGGATGCCCCTCCGCCCCCTGTGTGTGCGCCAGGAGAGAGTGTGAAGGGTCAATGACGCTGGGCAGGGCTGCAAAGACGCTGGGCAGGGCTGCAAATGACGCTGGGCAGGGCTGCAAATGACGCTGGGCAGGGCTGCAAATGACGCTGGGCAGGGCTGCAAATGACGCTGGGCAAGGCTGCAAATGAGCTGGGCAAGGCTGCAAATGACGCTGGGCAAGGCTGCAAATGACGCTGGGCAAGCAGCAAATGACGCTTAAATGTAAGTTTTTTTTTTTTCCCTAAACTTATCGCCTAAAACTTTTTTTCCTTAAAATTCCCTCCTAAACTTATATATATATATATATATATCCCCAGAGAGCCCCTCACTTACTTTAGGGTCCCAAGAGAGCCTCCCCCTTAAATCAGGGTCCCCAGAGAGCCTCCTCCCCCCATGAGAACCCCTGCAGAGACTCGGGGGCTATAGCCCCAAAAGCCTCCCCCTAGCGACGCCACTTCTCCCGTGGCTGTCAGAATACCCAAACAGAGAACTACAGTCTGTCCTTACATCAGAGTCCCCAGAGAGCCTCCCCCCTTAAAGTCAGGGTCCCCAGAGAGCCCCCCTCCCCTTGAAAACCCCTGCAGAGAATTGAGCCTTGTATGGCCAGCATTAGAATCGTCCTATCCACAGAAAAAAAATGCATTGCCTGGGTGCTTGATATATTAACAGTGACTACAGTCTGTGGCTGAGAATTTACCACCCGACTCCTTTGACCTTCAGACTGACGTTTGTTGAGCCGGGTGGTGCCAACAGAGACACTCATAGTTTCAGCCAGTTCGGCAGGAATTGAGCCGTGTATGGCCAGCATTAGAATCGTCCTATCCACAGAAAAAAATGCATTGCCTGGGTGGTGGAGGTTGGGGAGTTGGGTGGGAGGGGGTCGGTAGAGGGGGTGGAGGGGGGTGGGGATGTGGAGGATGTGTTGGATTGGTGGGATGGGATGGGGTTGTTGGGAGGGAAGGTGGGAAAGAGAAGTGTTGGGAATGGATGGTGGGTATGGAAATGGATGGATATTGGGTGGGGTGGGTTTGGGTTTTGTGGATGTCGTTTGGAGTAGGAGGGGAATTAGGTGGAGGGATTGGAGGGTGGATGGGGGAGGATTGGAATGGTGTTGGAAATGTTTGGGGATGAGGAAGTGGTAGGTTTTGGAAGGGGGGTGGATTGGGAGGAGGGGAAGCTGTGTTGGTTGGGTGTCGGATGTGGGGATGGAGGATTGGATGGGGGAATTTTGGGATAGGATGGGGGGTGGAATGTGAGTGGAAGGGATGGATTGGGATGGGGTGGATGGGATGTGGGGGGGGGATGGAAATGGGATTGGATTGGGGCTGGTGGGGTCTTGAGGGAATGGGGGGTCTGGGAGGAAAGGGTTGTGGGGGTTGTGGGTGGAAGGAAAGAAAATTTGCTCGATTCTCCCATCAACACAGTCAGTCAGTGTTGATGAGGGCATGCCTCTCAAAGCACTATTGTGTTCTGGCTGAAAACAATGATTACTGCTAGTGGCTACCAAGGTTAAATCCAAGTCGATGGATAGAGCAATCAGCCTGCCCATACAGGGATCGAATCTTGACCAGTCCCTGCTGAACCAGCTGAGTTTCGATCCATTTATGGCCAGCTTAAGAAGGGAGTTGAGTGTATACCAAACTGAATCTCTAGTAGTAAATCTACAAGTTACAATATTTAATACACTAACAAAAAATTATGGAATAAGCAGTATTTAAAAAAATGCAACGTCATGAATGATCGTTGGAAGTCATCTAAAAAAATTAAAAAATCACTTTACGGGTAAATACTACAGCAATCACTCTTCTTACACACACTAAACCATAGAATCATCAACAAGGCAACCCTAGGCAGGAGCCTGTGGTTTACAAAGGGCCCAGTTACAACCTTAATGCGCTTATTATTATTCAGGATTTAGATAGAACCAACAGTTTGCATAGTGCTTTACAAAATAAAGGGAGACAATACAGTTTCAATACAAATCAAGACAACAGGGTTAGGGGGGCCCTGATCATAAGAGTTTACCATCTAAAAGGGAACGAGAAGTGATGCAAACTGGGGTAGGATAAGTTGGTCAGAAGAGACAAGTTTTCAAGGAAAGCATATAGACCTAAAAAGGAGATAGAGTAGGAGATAGCTGGACTGATTAGGGTAGGGGGTTCCAGAGAACGGGAGAGGCTCTGGAGAAGACCTCAACACAAGCATGGTAGGAGGTGATGAGGTAGCTAGAGAGCAGGAGGTCTTGTGAAGTGCAGAGCAGTTGATGTTTTGAGGTGAGGTTGGTGATGTAGCTGGGGGCAGAGTTGTTGATGGCTTTGTATGTTAAAATTTTGAATTTTATTTGTTGGGCGATAGGAATCCAGTGGAGAGATTGGCAGAGAGGAGTGGCAGACACTGAGCGTTTGGAAATGTGGATAATTCTGGTAGCAGTTAGACTGAAGGGGGATAGCCTGTGTAGAGGTTGGCCAATGAGGACGGCATTGCAGTAGTCGATGGGAAAGATAACAAGAGAATGAACTTGTAGCTTGGTGGTGGTATTGGTTAGGAAGGGGTGTATTTTGGAAATGTTACAGAGTCAAAGGTGGCAAAATTTGGATAGTGATTTGATGTGGGGCTGAAAGGAGAGGTTGGGGTCTGGGGATATCTCAAAATGATCAAAGCTTTACCCTTGCCAGGCACCGCACAATGGAGGGTGCACGTACATGCGGTTGGTATTAGATGGAGTGGGCCATTCCAGAACAGACCATGCAAATGGGTGGATTTTGAGCCTATTGTAATTCATATTAATGCGATATCAATCATAGTGGGGGGTTGTGGCAAATCAGTTACTTTACCGAAGGCCTAATTTGGCCTTTATTGAACTCTGCACTGTATTTACCCTTTAAATCCCATAGTTTGAATCCTTGTCACATACGCTCCCTTCTCAAACATCATACAACTCAAACATGACAGATAAAGAGCGTCTGACACTTTCTAAATGTACTCTCCCAGAATGCTTTGCAAGTCTTTTCCTGTCACTCTATAAAATGAAAAATGGCAATCAGCTTGAAGGTGTAAATCCCTGAGGATCAATTATCCTAAGCTTCGATTGCCTTTTCAGAGGCTAAGCCAAGCTATTCCAATTTGCAAGAGGCTTCCTCTATGATATGTATCTTGCATCCAGAAGAGACAATTGGATGGATTAAAGATTGTGTAAAATTGGACATAGACAAGTACTGCAAGGATTTTTAATTGCTCATCGGGGTCCCTTATTTGATGTCCTGTAAATAGAGAGCATTTCCTTCACATAGCTGAGTGGAATTGATCTTCTCAGAACTGAAGAAGAGATAAAATTCTGATCCTAGTATAAGGCATATTCCTATACACAGCCGACATTCTAAATCCTGCTGAAGGACCGTGCAGGTGGTCTGTTGTAGTCCAAGGCTGGCCACAGATGGCTCAGATTTCAGCCAAAATTCCAGCCGTGGAGGGCCCTGAAGGCACCACTTGGCTCATCAAAATTGATTTCGAAACCAACTGAGCCAGGTGGAGAATTATTGGTTGAACACTGCATCCTATCAGATGCAGTCACTATTTGGCTCTACCATTATATTTATGCAGTCGCAGGTGCCATGGATACTTGAAAACAATGCCAGCAGCGAAGATTCCTCCCTCCATGCTGTTAAGGTGGATGGGGGGGTAGATTTTTCTCTACAAGAGAAATGGGGTTGTGTAACATGGCTGCCAACATAAAATAGGCCATTTTAGATAACAGATGCCATACAGATTGTATTGTTTACAGAAGATATAAAAGATTTTAGACTATCCTCTGCTAAACTATGTTTGAGCAATATCAATTCAGTCATTATGTACACGCCTGTAGGTAGGTGCAGTCTGTATTCCCCACTGCAGGTGGCACTCGACTGCAGCGGCAAAGCAGATGTGGGAGGAAGTTGAGAGGAACTTGGTTCCTCTACGATTTCCTCAGTCACAGGGAGGCAGCTATCCAATTGGATGCTGGCACCCCATGTGACTCCGGAGTCTTAAATAGACTCTACCTGACCCAAGATGGCCATCAGTCTAGAATGAAAAAAGTATTGTAGAAAATGGGCTCTTAAGTGGTAGTCCCCATGGTTAAGATAAAACATATATAGACACGCCAATCAATATTATAAAGATAAAAAAGTTTATTAATTTATATATTGTTCATAAAAGAGAAACAAAGGGGCAACTAAAGCCCAAATATATGTGAAGAGCATAGCACACACATATCCAATATGGTATCACATGACTTGTACGGGATCTGCCATCATTTAAGACTCCGGCTCCTGGGCTTGGCCCGCTTAATGCGAGTGGCTAAGTTAGGGAAAGGATCCCTGCCTGACAGGAACAGTGCTTAGAGATGGGGTAGAGAGGAGTAGAAATAGGTAGAGGTTCCAGAGGAGTAGGGACAGTGCCGGGTCTACGTCTACCTCTCAGGAAGCCTTCCCTTTTGGGTGTGGACTAGCCAGGCCAAATCCCACTTCTTGTGGCAAATGCCGGCGGCATCTTTCATTTGGCATATCGCTTGGTCCACTACCGTATCTGTTGCAAGTGTCTCGGGTCAGGTGTGCTGGGCTGTTGTATTTGCTGAGCCTTTCTACAATATATTGTTACTGCCAAACGTGGACTATGTGTGTTCACTGCCCGCTGCACAACGCTGCACCTAACCCACACATCTCCTACAAAATGTTGAGCCGCCAAGAGCAATTCCACTTTAGATTTCTTCAGCCTGGGTGGAATGATGCATGGTTTGATCCCCGCCAGTTCTTACCACTATCCAAGTCCTAGCTTGGGAGATTCTCCTCCATTTGCAGCAATGCCATGATTGGCTGGCCATTGCTAATTGACATCAAGAAATAGAAACGAACAGATAACACAGCAATTCCATATCCTGCCACTCTCAGGGACTTGCTACAGAAGCAGATAGAAAACCCGCCTAGATAAAGGTTTGCGAAAACTTGGGCTTGCGGTTAATGGCGAGGATAAAGACTCACCCTCATGAGTAACCATAGGAGAAAAGGAAGAAGAGGCGTGAGACCCCTTATAGTGTAGTATGCAATAAAGTACAGGCTATGAGATTGTTTGGAAAAAAACGAAACAGTAAAGGAATGGTATGGCTTTCATCAGATGCAGTTGGGTGTGACCAAAATAAAATGGTAGCTGCAACCTGAAGAAAAAAAAATTGACAACTACACAATGGATATAAAAAGGCTACACACCCCTGTTAAAATGTCAGGTTTCTGTGAGGTAAAAGAATGAGACAAAAAAAAATAATTTCAGAACTTTTTCCACCTTTAATGTGACCTATAAACTGTACAACTCAATTGAAAAACAGACAGAAATCTTTTAGGGGGGGGGGGGGGGGGGGGGTAAAAATAAAATAATGTGGTTCCATAAGTATATAACTGGGGCTGTAGCTGTGTTTAAGCAATCACATTCAAACTCATGTTAAATAGGAATAAGTACACACCTGCCATCATTTAAAGTGCCTCCGATTAACCCAAAATAAAGGTCAGCTGTTCTAGTAGGTCTTTCCTGACATTTTCCTAGTCGCATCCTACAGCAAAAGCCATGGTACGCAGAGAGCTTCCAAAGCATCAGAGGGATCTCATGGTTAAAAGGTATCAGTCAGGAGAAGGGTACAAAAGAATTTCCATTGCATTAGATACACCATGGAACACAGTGAAGACAGTCATCATCAAGTAGAGAAAATATGACACAACAGTGACATTACCAAGAACTGGCGAGACGAGAAGAAAACTGGTTAGGGAGACTGCCAAGAGGCCTACAGCAACATTAAGGGAGCTGCAGGAATATCTGGCAAGTACTGGATGTGTGGTACATGTGACATCAATCTCCTGAATTCTTCATATGTCTGGGCTATGGGGTAGAGTGGTAAGACGGAAGCCTTTTCTTACGAAGAAAAACATCCAAGCCTGGCTAAATTTAGCAAAAACACATCTGAAGTCTCCCAAAAGCATGTGGGGAAAATGTGTTATGACCTGATAAAGTTGAACTTTTTGGCCATAATTCCAAAAGATATGTTTGGTGCAAAAACAACACTGCACATCACTAAAAGAACACCATACCCACCGTGAAGCATGGTGGTGGCAGCATCATGCTTTGGGGCTGTTTTTCGGCAGCTGGAACAGGAACCTCAGTCAAGGTAGAGGGAATTATGAACACATACCAGTCGGCTTGTTCAGCCAGCGATTCCCTGCACCATAGGATCGATGATGGCGGCTATTCCGCGGCTTGATCGTTCTTACGGGCGGCGGGAGGGGACATCCCCCCCCCCCCCGCCGCTTCTACCGACTCATCACTTCCATCGGTGAGTCGGACACAGGATCCACCGGCCCCCGGATGGTGATCATAGAGATTTCCGGCGGACCAGATGATCGCCGGAGACTCTATGATCGTTCGGAGGCCGGGCGCGATGTTATGATGTCACGCCCGGCCTCTGCATTCAAATAACGGCGGCGCCTCGGCTGGGAAGCAGTGATCTTTTATTTTTTTTATTTTAGGCTTCCCAGCCTAGAAGTGAGATGTGGGGTCTTATTGACCCCATATCTCACTGTAAATAGGTCCGATCATGCCATATTCCTATTACAAGGGATGTTTACATTCCTTGTAATAGGAATAAAAGTAATCACATTTTGTGTGTCAAGCTAAAAAAATAAAAGTAAAATTAATAATACATTTTTTTTTTAAAGCGCCCCCGTGAGCTCGTACACCGAAGCGAACGCATACGCAAGTCCCGCCCACATATGAAAACGGTGTTCAAACCACACATGTGAGGTATCGCCGCAAACGTTAGAGCGAGAGCAATAATTCTAGACCTCCTCTGTAACTCAAAATATGTAACTAACCAGTAAACATTTTTAAAGCGTTGGCTATGGGGATTTTTAAATACCAAAGTTTGGCGCCATTCCACAAGTGCGTGCAATTTTGACGCATGACATGTTGGGTATCTATTTACTCGGCGTATCTCCATCTTTCACATTATGCAACAAAAATTGGGCTAACTTTACTGTTTTTTTTTTTTTTTTTTTTAAAGCAGGAAAAATTGCTGCGCAAAATATAAAAAGTTGCAACGACTGCCATTGTATTCTCTAGGGTCTTTGCTAAAAAAAACATATATAATGTTTGGGGGTTCTATGTAATTTTCTAGCAAAAAAATTATGAATTTTACATGTAGGAGAGAAATGTCAGAATTGGCCTGGATGCCAAGTGGTTAAAAGGTGGAAAAAGTCCTGAAATTATTTATCTTTGTCTCATTTTTTTTTTTTTTTACATCACAGAAACCTGAAATGTTAACAGGGGTGTGTAGACTTTTTATATCAACTGTATATCAGTTAAAAAAAAAAAAAAAAAGGCCTTAAGTTATATTTTAATCAATACATCCAGGAACATATATATAGATTCGAAGATTGACTTGTGCAGGAAGTATATTGTTATACTGAAAATGTGTAATAAAGATTTCTATTCTTGTTTTTAGTTTTTTTTTTGAAGGTTTTTTTGTTTTTGTTTTTTTGGAGAAAAAGAAAAAACCCAATAAATTGCAGAGCTAATATTGGCAGTTCTTTCAGAGGCAGTCTGTTCAGATGGCGGGTTTGTGCAGTGTGAAAAGCGACCGAGGATCTCTCGTCATTAAATGCAGGCCATGGTTGCCATAGAAACTACAGAACTTCTTTAAAGCGCTATAGGGGAGGATAAGGACTTCCTATACTACTGTCTGTGAGAAGTCAGGCAAACATATAAATGCACTTCTTTAACTTCTCTGTCAGCCACCCCTGGGGTACAGTCAGCAGTATAGAGAGGCATTACCGGTACTTATTATAGACATAAATTTGGAAGTAGAAAGGACTCTCCTCTGCTGGCAATGAAAGGATTATTATTTTCATACAGGAAATTAGTGAAATAAACCTTAAAGCCCATGTGGAATTTGGCAATAAACATATTGCTTGCTGTGAAATGAAAGGAGACGCGTTCAGAGAAAATGATTAGTAAACTGCAGATGCAGACAGGGGCTCTTTACTGCCCCAGCCAGGCAGCATTCCAGTATCCACGGCAACCCTCAGCATTCATCACAGGCAAATCAATACACCTTACTGGAGCCACAAGCATCAGCACCATAATCAAGAGGATTACTGGACATGCTTTGTTAATGAAAAAGGTCCATCTAATTCTGGTTTCCTTTATTATTAAGGGGTTGACTTCCCAGATTTTGGGACGGAGCTCCATTCACCAAATGAGTACAGAGAATTAAAAGTAAATAGTGGGTGAAATGAGGACCAGGAGTGAATAGTGGGACAGGGGCCTGGGGCCAATGACAGGGGGCGGGGGCCAATGACAGGGGGCGGGGGCCAATGACAGGGGACGGGGACAGGGGCCTGGGGCCAATGACAGGGGACGAGGACAGGGGCCTGGGGCCAATGACAGGGGACGGGGACAGGGGCCAGGGGACCAATGACAGGGGCCTGGGGCCAATGACAGGGGCCAGGGGACCAATGACAGGGGCCAGGGGACCAATGACAGGGGCCAGGGGACCAATGACAGGGGCCAGGGGACCAATGACAGGGGACCAATGACAGGGGACCAATGACAGGGGACCAATGACAGGGGACCAATGACAGGGGACCAATGACAGGGGACCAATGACAGGGGCCCGGGGACCAATGACAGGGGCCCGGGGCCAATGACAGGGGCCCGGGGACCAATGACAGGGGCCCGGGGACCAATGACAGGGGCCCGGGGACCAATGACAGGGGCCCGGGGACCAATGACAGGGGCCCGGGGACCATGACAGGGGCCCGTGGGCAATGACAGGGGTCCGTGGGCAATGACAGGGGTCCGTGGGCAATGACAGGGGTCCGTGGGCAATGACAGGGGCCCGTGGGCAATGACAGGGGTCCGTGGGCAATGACAGGGGTCCGTGGGCAATGACAGGTTGAAATGCAGACTGAAAATAGAAGGTGAACTGTGGCTGGTATATGGACAGGGAAGGTTTAAGGCCATTTTTCTAATCTGTATAAATTGGAAAAATTTGCAAAATAGTGTGTTTAGTTGTTTAAGTTAAGAGAGGCTGCACTGAACAGATAGGGGTATACCATGAAGCATATGGACGTTTCATCAGCACATCCATAAAGGTGCCCCAACTCATGTGATGGGAAAAGGTGTTCCAAAGGGCAGGCGGGACCAATGGGCTTTCATTATGAGTGTCAGATAACCTGTACTGGTTATCCAAAGTAGTCAATCTGATACCTCCATCAGTGTTACATCCCTACCCAACCACATACACATCACAGCCTAGATCAGTGATGGCGAACCCATGGCACGTGTGCCACAGCTGGCACACAGGGCCCTCTCTGTGGGCACACGAGCAGGGCCACCATCTTTTCTCCTGTGCATAACAGAAGAAGAGTGCCTATTAAAAATATGCTGGTGCCCAGGCTACTGACTGAGGATTGGTTCCTGTATAGTCAAGCTTTAGGTGATTATTATGGTTTTCTCCACTTTGGGCAAAGGCTCTGTGTTACAGAAATGGCAGGTAAACGTACCTTTCTTGGCCTTTTTCTGAAGTTTAAGAGTGTCTGATGACTTTTTCTTGATTTCTTGACGGGCCTTTTTGTATTCTGAAAGAACAAAGCAATTAATATTAGCAACACGCACAAATAACAGTCTGCAGGGTAACGTTCTTTTGCAGGAAATGTACTGTACATGCATTCCTATTCAGGAGTGTTAACTATAACGGACCTAATGACTATTCTATATAATAGGTCAGGGGCCTTGTGGACTAAATACATGGATAATGTCAAGTGAAAAGTAAGGAATTTCCCGTATTTTAATGTGCCTAAACACCAGTAAAAAAAACTTTCATATTAAAACTGACACATTATAAAAACATACTGTATGTCATCAGCTGCAATTTAAACAAAAAAAAATACAATGTGGCAAACGTAATAAAGAACGGGTGGATTAACAATGTTTCGACCAAGGAAAGCTTCTTCAGGATCCACTTGGTTGTTCACTCTTTATAATAGAGCAGACAAAAATATTGATGCTAAAAGAAAAAAAAAAAGCAGCAGACTAGCAGCATTTGAGGAATGTATCTCTACATGGCACCATTGTGTGGCTTCTCTTCAGTGCATGGTTTTGCCTTTTTACAGATACACCCCCTTAAAGTGGTTGTAAAGGCAGAAAGGTTTATCTTAATGCATTAAGATAAAAAGCCTTCTGTGGGTGGCAGCAGCCCCAACACTTACTCAAGGTTCCTCTCTCTCCGGGTGATGTCCACGAGTGTCTCAGCCTTCCAAGATTCTCCCTCCTGATTGGTTGAGACACAGCAGAGGTGCCATTGGCTGAGTCAGCTAGCCAATCGGGAGAGAGGGGGCGGGACTGGGGCTCCATGTCTGAATGGTTACAGGGAGCTGTGACTCGGCTTGGGTGCCCCCATAGCAAACTGCTTGCTGTGGGGGAACTGAACAGGTGGGAGGGGCCAGTAGCACAGAACAGGAACCCAAGAAGAGGAGGAACCAAGCTGTGAAAATCCACTGCAACAGAGCAGGTAAATAACATGTTTGTTATTTTTATAGGAAAAAATTAGACTTTACAGTCACTTTAAAGTAGAAGTACAGTCAAAGCTCGTTTGGTTGTACTTCTCCTGTGGATCACAGCAGTGCAATTCATTCTGCACTCCTGTGACCTGTTTTTAGCAGACAGCTGAAGCCCGCCCGGTCCAGGCTCTGGCAAGATCGTGACAATGAAATCAGATCCGCCTACATGCGAGCTGCTGAAAGCCTGAGCTGGACGCTCCCACCCTCTCCACAGCCCAGCTCTCTGGTGAGCGGACTGACAGCCAACAGCTCTCTGCTCAGGGAGCTGTGAGAACCGAGCGATCAGCAGTGTTTGATCGTTCGGTTCTCAGTCTTGAAGCTGGCGGGGCACCGATGCTGCATTCACTTGTAAAGAAGGATTCTGAAAAAAAATGAAAAATAAATTCGATACTCTTAAGCATCAGCTTACTCTATAGAGTACCTATCACTGCCTATTGCTATCACAGGGGCATAGCATCATCTTTTAAACTTTATTAAACAAGTGGGTATTATATTGTGTATTACATTTTAAAAAAAGTGCATTTTCTTTCAAAAAAAATAAAAAAAAAAAAAATCGCTGAGCAAATACAGCGTTCCATAAAACGCAAACACCCACCAATTTATTCTCTAGGGCTTCTGCTTTAAAAAAAAAATATATATAAAATGTTTGGGCGTTCTGCATAATTATTTAGCAAAAACGATTTTTGCATGTGAAAAAATAAAATAAAAATTTGGGCTTGATAGACACTTTAATGAGTTAAAGCAGAAGTGTACAAACTGGTACTTTTTGAAAAAAAAAAATCCGCACTAACACCTCAAAAAAAAAAAAAAAATCAATAGCATTCAAGTGGGCCCGGGAGGGATGTCAAACATTTTCTCCATCATTGGAAAGCTCCTTTAATGGCAGACCTTTTATTGATCTCCAGTGATTGCTACCTTTAGCATGGTCCTTGTCAAGCTGATTAGCAACCTTCTTCCATTCTTCAACTTGCTCTTGCAGTGGATTGATCAGACAGTCAATCAGAGCGCTGAGATGGAAAATAAACATAAAAAGTCATCAACATCATCATTCCCCAATAAGGAACAATAAAAAAATGCATGATACATACAACAAGCACAGGTAGGTGAACGTTTCCATAGCTTTGTCTTTTTCAATTAGAAAATACCAAGTGAAATGTGCGTTCCAAAATCTAGTGATTGAGCTCTGCTGAAATTGTAGAGACGGACAGGAAGTCAGCAGAAAATAGAGACTATTGCTATGCTATGGACTGTATTTTTAATTTTTAAAGTGGTTGTAAAGGCTGAAGTTTTTTTTACCTTCATGCATTCTATGCAGCCCCCACAAATACATACCCGAGCCCGATCTCGATCCAGCGATGTGAGCAACAGCAAAGGCTCCCTCGGTTCTCTCCCTCCTCATTGGCTCAGAGGCAGGAGCCATTGGCTGCCACTGCTGTTGATCACAGCCAGTGATGGGGGAGTGGGGGCAGGGCCTAACCCGCTTAGGGCATCTGATGCACACAAAATGATGCTCGGGAGCGAAGATACACGAGTGTCCCCAGAGCAAGCGGCTCGCTATGGTGGGCACTCGACGAGGGGGGGGGGGAGGAGTGCTGGCGAGAAAGAAGAGGGGCTCCTGGCTTCTTCTCCTCATCAAGTGCCCACCATAGCTTGTCGCCCCAAAAAAAGCTCCTGCTCCTTTTTGGGCAACAAGCTTTGCGCTATTTATAGAAGTCCAGCCTGAGATTGTTGGGTCACAAAAGTTTCGTTTTGCACTCCCGTGACCCGTTTGCAGCAGAGAGCGGTCTGAAGTCTGTTCTCTGCCGATGTCACAAGGAATCAGTCCAGGCACCGCATCATCCCGACAATAAAATCTGGATCCGCCAGGTTCCTGGACTGATGCTCGTCTCAGCCTCTCCTCGTGAGAGACTAAGATGGCCGCTCCCCACCCCTCCACAGCTCAGCGCTACAATGAGCGAGGAGGAGCAGAGAGGAGAGCTGCTGATTGACAGGCAGCAGCTCTCCGCTCGGGGAGATATGAGAACCGAGTCATTGGCGATGTTCGATCGCTCGGTTCTCAGTGTAGAGACGCCGGGGGACCGATGCTGCATCCACCTACTCAAGTATGAATGGGCAAAAAAAAAACAACACACAAAATCAAGGGGGGTTAAGTGTTCCATAGGGAGGTGTTTCCAACTGTGGGGGGAGGGGACTGACTGGAGGAGGAGAGAGAGAGATTGCTGTTCCTGATCACTAGGAGCAGCAGATCTCTCTCTCTTCCCCTGTCAGAACAGGGATCTGGCTGTTTACATTGACAGATCCCTGTTCTGGCTCTCTGTGGAGCAATCGAGGGTGGCCAAAGGAAATTGCGGCTGCCGAACACGTGCATCGGCTCCCCCACGTGCGCCTGCTATAGCTGTTTAAAGGGCTGCCATACAGCGATTTGCAGGAACGAGCCGACCTGCCACAGGATAATGACAGCGGCTAGTCGGCAAGTGGTTAAAAGAGCCAGCATGCAAAAATTTCAAAATGAAATGCCTATAGGGGTACACCGAATGGAAAATTTGGTGCCGAAACCGATACCAAAAATGAAGGATGCACTAGGCCGAAAAAGTTTTTAATAAATATTTTTTTATTATTTTTATATACAACTGTATTTTATTCAACTTTTTAATTAATATCAATTTAACCACTTACCCACTGGGCACTTAAACCCCCTTACTAACCAGACCAATTTTCAGTGCTCTCACATTTTGAAGGACAATTACTTAGTCATGCAACACTGTACCCATATGAAATTTTTGTCCTTTTTTTTTTCCCCACACAAATAGAGATTTCTTTTGGTGCTATTTAATCACCGCTGGGTTTTTTATTTTTTGCGCTAGAACCGGAAAAACTGTAAAAAAAAATTAAAATTTTTCTTCGTTTCTGTTATAAAATTTAGCAAATTAGAATTTTTTCCTTCATAAATTTAGGCCAAAATTTATACTGCTACATATCCTTGGTAAAAATAACTCAAATTGGTGTATATTATTTGGTCTTTGTAAAAGGCACAAGCTATGGTGCCAATCTCTGAAAATGTATCACACCTGACGACCTAGCTCATTTCTTTAGACCCTAACAAGCCAGGAAAGTACAAATACCCCCCAAATTACCCCTTTTTGGAAAGTAGACATGCCAAGGTATTTAGTAAGAGGAATGGTGAGTTTTTTTTGAAGTTGTAATTTTTACCCACAATTGTTTGCAATATCAAGATTTTTATTTTCCCCCCACAAAATTGTCATATTATGAGGTTATTTCTCACACACCATATGCATACCACAAATTACACCCCAAAACACATTCTCCTACTCCTCCTGAGTATGGCGATACCACGTGTGAGACTTTTAGACAGCGTGGCCACAGGCAGAGGCCCAACATGCAGGGAGCGCCATCAGGCGTTCTTGGAGCATAAATTACACATATCATTTCTTAACTACCTCTTACATTTTGAAGGCCCTGGAGCACCAGGACAATGGAAACACCCCAATTTGGAAAGAAAACAACCCAATGTATAATCTATGAGGCTTAATGAGTCTTTTGAACAAGTCATTTTTTTCTACAAGTTTTCGGAAAATGTGTAAAGAAAATTAAATTCACATATTTTTTTTCCATTTATACAATATTTCTAGAACATAGCATGTACATACCAAAAATTACACCCCAAAATAGATTCTCCTACTCCTCCTGAGTATGCCGATACCACATGTGGGAGACTTTTCCACAGCCTGGCCACAGAGGCACAACATGCAGAGAGCACCATTAGGTGTTCTAGGGGCATAAATGTCAAATCTAATTTGACTACCTATTACACTTTTGTGAGGCACTGTAGTGGCATGGATGAGAACTGATGTGGCATGGATGAGCATTGAGCATGAATGGGGATGGATGAGCCGTGGATGGGAACGGCCGAGTATAGCCGAGTACGGCTGGGTATGGATGGGATGGCTGAGCATTGCCGAGTATGGATGGATGAGTATTGCCGAGTATGGATGGATGAGTATTGCCGAGTATGGATGGATGAGTATTGCCGAGTATGGATGGATGATTATTGCCGAGTATGGATGGATGAGTATTGCCGAGTATGGATGGATGAGTATTGCCGAGTATGGATGGATGAGTATTGCCGAGTATGGATGGATGAGTCTTGCCGAGTATGGATGAGTATTACCGAGTATGGATGGATGAGTACTGCCGAGTATGGATGGATGAGTACTGCCGAGTATGGATGGATGGCTGGCTGATTATGGATGGCTGGATGAGGCAGGTCTCGTCACAGATCAGTGCTGTGGGCACTACACATCCAGCCCACAGCACTGCTGCATCTGATCTCTCCTCTCCTACTGCACCGATCGTTACAGAGACATGACCTTGTTTTGTTTACAAGTGATCGCTCCGTCATTTGATGGATCGATCATGTGGTAAACGGCCGCCATCATGGATATTTGAAAAGAAAACAACCCAATGTATAATCTATGAGGCTTAATGAGTCTTTTGAACAAGTCATTTTTTTCTACAAGTTTTTGGAAGATGTGTAAAGAAAATTAAATTAAAATCACATATTTTTTTTTCCATTTATACAATATTTCTAGAAGATAGCATGTACATACCAAAAATTACACCCCAAAATAGATTCTCCTACTCCTCCTGAGTATGCAGATACCACATGTGGGAGACTTTTCCCCAGCCTGGCCACAGAGGCACAACATGCAGAGAGCACCATTAGGTGTTCTAGGGGCATAAATGTCAAATCTAATTTGACTACCTATTACACTTTTGTGAGGCACTGTAGTGGCATGGATGAGAACTGATGTGGCATGGATGAGCATTGAGCATGAATGGGGATGGATGAGCCGTGGATGGGAACGGCCGAGTACAGCCGAGTATGGCCAAGTACGGCTGGGTATGGATGGGATGGCTGAGCATTGCCGAGTATGGATGGATGAGTATTGCCGAGTATGGATGGATGAGTATTGCCGAGTATGGATGGATGAGTATTGCCGAGTATGGATGGATGAGTATTGCCGAGTATGGATGGATGAGTCTTGCCGAGTATGGATGGATGAGTCTTGCCGAGTATGGATGAGTATTGCCGAGTATGGATGGATGAGTATGCCGAGTATGGATGGATGAGTACTGCCGAGTATGGATGGATGGCTGGCTGATTATGGATGGCTGGATGAGGCAGGTCTTGTCACAGATCAGTGCTGTGGGCACTACACATCCAGCCCACAGCTCTGCTGCATCTGATCTCTCCTCTCCTACTGCACCGATCGTTACAGAGACATGACCTTGTTTTGTTTACAAGTGATCGCTCCGTCATTTGATGGATCGATCATGTGGTAAACGGCCGCCATCATGGATATTTTCCGGGTGCGCGATTCTGGAAGGACGTCAATGTACGCCCTCCCAGAGTTATCAAGCTGCGCTGTAGCCATCATTCGGCTATAGCGCAGTCGGGAAGCGGTTAAATATGAATTTATTGTTTGCCAATATTGGCAGCTTTATTGCAAGAAAAATCAAGAAAAATGCAGTCTGCAGTCTCTAACCATCTCTTGTATCATGTCTGCAATCTCTTACTTAAACTTTAACACACTGCTATTAGTATTAGCAAAATTTCCATTTGATGCACCTCTAGTAGACATGCTACAGAAGATGGTCAGAGACTGCAGACACGATACAGGAGATGGTCAGAGATTGCAGACATGATACAGGAGATGGTCAGAGATTGCAGACATGATACAGTAGAGGAGATGGTCAGAGACTGCAGACATGATATCAATGCAGCCCCACCAGTGCCTGTCATATGCAGCTTGCCTGTGCCCAGCAGCCTCACCAGTGCCCGTCAAATGCACCCTGCCTGTGCCCAGCAGTCTCACCAGTGCCCATCATATGCAGCTTGCCTGTGCCCAGCAGTCTCAGCAGTGCCCGTCATATGCACCCTGCCTGTGCCCAGCAGTCTCACCAGTGCCCGTCATATGCAGCTTGCCTGTGCCCAGCAGCCTTACCAGTGCCCGTCATATGCAGCCTGCCAGTGCCCACCAGTGCCCATCATGCAGCCTGCCAGTGCCCACCAGTGCCCATCATATGCAGCCCTACCAGTGCCCATCATATGCAGCATGCCAGTGCATGTCATATGCAGCCCGCCAGTGCCCAGCAGCCCCATCAGTGTCCATCATATGCAGCTTGACAGTGCCCAGCAGCCTCACCAGTGCCCATAATTTGCAGCCCACCAGTGCCCAGCAGCCCCATCAGTGTCCATCATGTGCAGCTTGCCAGTGCCCAGCAGCTTTACCAGTGCCCATCATATGCAGCCTGCCTGTGCCAGCATTAGCGGCGATCTACGTGTGTCACAGAACTGGATTTGAATTTCGGTGCACTACTAGAAATACAAGTACTTCAAAATGTATTTATTGTTTGGATCAAGTAAAAAAGGGTTAAAACTCATGTCAGTTTCTTTATTGCCGTGTCCCGCTGGTGTAATGTCCTTGGCCCCGTTCGATTTGGAATTGCCCCGATTCTGCCTGCGATTCCAAATTGCACTGCTATGCTTGCAAAATGCAGCACGCGTGTTTACGTGCCATTCATTTCTAATGGCACCAAAACGCGGCTCAGTTTTGCTGCTATTTATCTCGTAGCAATCGCGTCAGAGAGCCCCCCCCCTTACATCAGGTTTCCCAGAGAGCCCCCCTTTATAAGGGTCCCCAGAGAGCCCCCCTTTATAAGGGTCCCCAGAGAGCCCCCCTTTATAAGGGTCCCCAGAGAGCCCCCCTTTATAAGGGTCCCCAGAGAGCCCCCCTTACATCAAGGTCCCCAGAGTGCCCCCCTTGCATCAGTGTCCTCAGATAGCTGCCCCCCCCCCCCCCAAGAGGTTTTCCTGTATCTGGCTGGTCTCCGCTGTCTGTGCAAGTCTCCAACCCCCAGCAAATCTCTTGTGGGAGGTGGAAGGGGGCAATCGGCAGCTCTATGATGCTCCTGGACCGCAGGATCTCCCCTGGGGCTTGTAGTTCCCCTGAGTGTATACAGTGGAGAGAGGAGGGGCCTCTGACCCGGGCATGAATCAGTAACAGTGTAAAAGCAGAGCCGACTCACCTGCACACTGAAGAGTGAAACTTATAGATGCCCGGGTCAGAGGCCCCTCCCCTCTCTACTGTATACACTCGGGAGGAGAACTACAAGCCCCAGGGGGATCCCGTGGGCACCATAGAGCTGCCGATCGTCGCCTCCCATCTCCCCCCCACTGCATCCCAAACTGACCGCCAGAGGTGCAGGGAGAGATGGCGGGTCTTGGGGCACCCCCACAGTGGCTGAACGGCAGGGCCCAGTCGCAAGTGTGACTGCTGCGACCCTGAAAGCTCCGCCACTGTGTAAAACAGATCTCGTTTAACACATTGCAGTAGTTATTATTATTATTATTATACACGATTTATATAGCGCCAACAGTTTACGCAGCGCTTTACAATGTATAGGGGGGGACAACACAATTACAGTACAGTTCGATACAGAAGGGACAGGAGGGCCCGGCTCATAGAGCTTACATTCTAAAAGGACGGGGTGGTACAAAAGGTAATAGATGCAGAGAATGATTTGATGGGGGTGGGTCTGGGACATTTGTTGTTAGGTGGGTGTGAGATAGGCTTCCCTGGTCTGTTAAAGGTGGACAGGGTAAGGGCTGATCTGACATAATGGGGCAGGGAGTTCCAGAGGAAGGGAGAGGCTCTGGAGAAGTCCTGAAGGCGAGCATGAGAGGAGGTATCAAGGGAGCTTGAGAGCAGGAGGTCCTGGGAGGAGTGGAGAAGGCGATTTGGGCGATATCTGCAGATGAGGTTGGTGATGTAGATGGGGGTCACAGTAGGGACCTGTCACCAACACCTCCACACGTGGGAAGAGGGGGGGGTGGATCGCCCCACCCTTGTGATTAAACTCTTACCAGACAATGCTGGAAAATAGGCAACACCACCAATCTCGGATGTTCACTCTGAATGAATTTCACCTAATACTTAAATCGCAGACCAGGGGATGGATCTCATGCTAATTGTCTCATTCCAAAAAAAAAAAAGTTCCATAGTGTAACTCCTTTGAAAAAGTTTTATTATTAATGGTTTCTGTTCTGGTGACAATGGCTACCAAGGTAGATGGAGAGGGTGAATCTACCTAGCTGGGATACCGACAGCAATAAAACCTGACAGGGGTTCTAACCCCTCATTATTCTTTCCAAAAACGAAGAATAGAAAATAATCAACAAATGCATTTCCAGACCTGGAAAACTGCCTCAGTTTGGACTCTATGCTGCGATGTCTCATACACATCCGGGTCAAAGCAGAACCGACTTCTCTTGTTGCTCCTGAAAGACACAAAAAGTTTTAGAGTGAAATGCAATCCTATACAAGGTTTTACATGTTACTTAAAGCCCAACTCTACCCAAAACCGCTGTCAGCTTTGCATGCGTTTACACTTCGGGATCACCACACTCTTGAAGATGCTGGGAGTGAGATCCTCTCATTAGAAGTCCCAGTTCTGCCCGACCACAACGGTCATCACAGAGCCACACGGTGGCATAAGTGACATCATCATTGTGGGAGGGGCAGAGGCACACAAACCATACAACACATAATATCCAAGCATAGCTAAACCCAGGAACAAAAATTGAACACATTGCAGATTACAGTCCTTAAGAAGTGTTGGCTGCATTTGTTTTCTTTTCTCCAAGCGAAGAACATTTTCAGCAAGTACAGGAACAGTTGAGTACTCTCTGTGATACTTTTAAGATTTGCACTAACATTCACATTTTCAGGACAAGCTTTCAGGGTTGTTCCCCCTTCTTCAAGGTCCAAGCAGTACTGCACAACCCAAAAGCTTGTCCCGACAATTTGGATGTTAGGGGCTGATCGGATATACCAGGGCAGGGAGTTCCAGAGGATGGGAGAGGCTCTGGAGAAGTCCTGAAGGAGAGCATGGGAGGAGGTAACAAGGGAGCTAGCGAGCAGGGGGTCCTGGGAGGAGCAGAGGGGACGATTTGGACGATATCTGAAGATGAGGTTGGTGATGTAAATGGGGGTCACAGTAGTGACCTGTCACCAACACCTCCACACATGGGAAGAGGGGGGGATGGATCGCCCCCCCTTAAATGTATGTAGACGGCACTCCACAATCACCGCCCAGCCAGTACAAAAAAATACCAGCTGATCCTGCAAGAAATGCTGTTTCCTAGTCACTTCTTGTGCACCAAAGAATATCTTCCTTCTTAGCTATCTTCTGTAATCTACGAATTGCCCTGCCCACTATGTAATAGACAAAGACATGTCTGGAGTTCATATCAGAGGGCAGCCTTAGGGTGACAACCACGGCTCCCTCCATGGATACAGTGGAGGAGTAACGTAGCCACCTAGTGGCAGCAAGTAAGTTATTTGAAGGACACTTGAAAAAGAAATGCAACACCAATGATTAGCAAGATACAATATGGAATTTTTGGATACACTTTAAGGAGGGCGGGCCATCATGAGAAGCCAATCAGGTTTCACTGCACAGAGCTGTCAATCTAACACTGCAAGCTTGCTCAGATAACAGTCATCTTATAGCTATAGGAACCTTTAAAGAGGACCCATACTCCAAAAATAAAGAATATGTAAACCCAACACTTCATATTCCTGATATGTGGCTGCTGTACCATGTACTTGTATGAAATAGTCTTCTGTTCTTTGTATTGCTGCTTTTGTGTGAAATTCCTGGCGATCCTGCTAGTCCCTCTGCTTTCCTATAAAAACTGACCACGCTAAGCAGGAAAACACAGTGTGGTCAGTGTTCTAGCTGTGCTGGGAGCTAATCTAATGATCAGGCTTGTGCCGCCCCCCTGCACAGCCATTCACTGGGAAGATCACTGTGCGGCTCTTTATCCTCCCCCAGCTCCTATTCAGCTGAGAACATATGTGATCTCTTATAAAAAAAAAAATCATAATACCCCCCCCCCCCTTTTTTTTAAATATCTATATACACACATTTTTGCCTTTCATGTCTATTTTAACCACTTCTGGACCACCGATATACGTCCTGACTTTGAGGACGGCTATCGTAGTTATGGCAGTAGCTATCTGCCATAACCCCGGTGTCCTCGTGTTCGGCCGGCTACAAGATAAAAGTGGTCTCTGCGGCGGATTCACCGCAAGATCACTTTTATCGGTGGTGGTAGAGGGCCTCCCACGATGCGCTCCGGTGCCCTCCGCCGCTTACCGGAGCCGTCGGCAGCAGCGGAGGCGGTCCGGTCCTCCTTCTGGCTGGACATGGAGACGAGTGAGGGGAAGATGGCCCCCACCCGTCTCCATGACACAGCGACGTCAAAATGTCACTTCCGCCCATAGCTCTTAAAAAGGGACATTTTTTTTTTTTACATAATTTTTTTAAAATTACACATTTTTTTTTATTGCATTTTAGTGTAAATATGAGATCTGAGGTCTTTTTGACCCCCAGATCTCATATTTAGGAGGCCCTGTCATGCTTTTTTTTCTATCAACAAGGGATGTTTACATTCCTTGTAATATGAATAAAAGTGACACTTAAACAGTGTAAAAATAAAAAGGTAAAATAAATAAGAAAAACCTATATTTTTTTAAACATGCCCTGTCCCGCCGAGCTCGCGTGCAGAAGCGAATGCATACGTGAGTAGCGCCCACATATGAAAGCGGTGTTCACACCACACATATGAGGTATCGCCACGATCGGTAGAGTGAGAGCAATAATTCTAGGCCTAGACCTCCTCTGTAACTCAAAACATGCAAACTATAGAATTTTTTAAACGTCGCCTATGGAGATTTTTTTAAGGGTAAAAGTTTGTCGCCATTCCACGAGCGGGCACAATTTTCAAGCGTGACATGTTGGGTATCAATTTACTCGGCGTAACATTATCTTTCACAATATTAAAAAAAAATTGGGCTAACTTTACTGTTGTCTTATTTTTTTAATTAAAAAAAGTGTATTTAAAAAAAAAAAAAAAAGTGCGCTTGTAAGACTGCTGCGCAAATACGGTGTGACAAATTTTTGCAACGGCCGCCATTTTATTCTCTAGGGTGTTAGAAAAAAAAATGTACAATGTTTGGGGGTTCCAAGTAATTTTCTAGCAAAAAAAAATGGTTTTAACTTGTAAACACCACAACTAAAAAAAGAGGCTCGGTCCTTAAGTGGTTGAACTGAACGGGTTGTTTTACAAGCTGATCGTTTACATAGTCTTTAAAGGAAACCTGTATAAGAAAATACATAAACTGTCATTATTGAACCCTTCTTTTGGAAATGGTCATCTCAAGGAGATCAATGACCAAGTAAAAGTTAGCTGTAACTAAATTATTTTACCAATCTATAAAGCCCATCTTTAGCTGAAAAGACAACTCCGGTTTCCTCCAGCAAGGCGCTGGTCACACGATTTCTGCTAAATGGGTTTTGTGGACTGAAGCACAAACTTTCCCAGTAGCAGCAGCCATATAACCAGCCAGCAGAGGGCGCCCAAAGTCTCAATGTTTTTCAGGCCCTCATTTACCTTTCACTCATCATCATTCAGTTGGATTATTAAAATATCTCCGTATAAGTCTTCTCTAATGACACAAAGAATAACATTTCAAAACACAGAGGTGTTTAACATTCCTGAAATTTTCTGCTTTTTTTTTTTTTTTTGGAGGGGCAGAGCAATTAAATGTCTCCTTGTACTACTGCACACAAACACCATGAGGCACTGTTGCATCATCCAAAAACACACCAAATGTCAATGCATGTTCGATGTCTCCAACCCCATCATTAGAGGTAGAAGGCTGCGCTGTCAGAGGATTGTTATTGTGATTATAATGTAATATGCCACTGAGACCGCTGAAAATCGCATGACAGAAAATGATTTGTGACATGTAAGGATAGGTTGTTATGATGGGATATAACATTGTGTCCAAGCCCAGGGCAGAGAGCTTTGTCCATCATGAGACAATCTGCAGCAGTCTCTTGCGTAATTCAGGCAAACAATTTTTTTAGGAGTGTATATTTAGGGTTTCTATAACATTTATCTTGCATTAGTGTTTATTTATTTGTAGATTAACGTCAATGTAGATAAGAGAATTCTAAAACCAGTGCGCCATCAATGTGGGTTATATACCTCTATGGATATCCACCATCAGGAGCCACTGGTGAGACCTGAGGACAGGTTTGGGATATCTAGGTATAGTCCAGCTGAATGCTATAGGTCGGGGGTCCCCAAACTTCTCAGTACATGGGGTACATTGTATATTCTGCTGATATTTGTGGGCTGAAATATATCAATTTTCTAAAGAGACCCCCTCCTTTCATCCAGGAATGCCCATCAGGGTCCCCCCTTACATTCAGCAATGCCCATTAGAGTCCCCCCTTAAATCCAGTAGTGTTTGTCAGAGTGCCCCCTTATATTCAGCGATTCCCAATAGAGTCCCCCTTTATATCTAAGAAAGCCTTTTACATGCTTCCCTTGCATTCAGGGTTGCTCAGAGTCCCCCCTTAGAAACAGGAGTGCCTGTCAGAGTCCCCCTTAACATTTAGGAACAACCACCAAATGCCACCCTTATATTCAGGATTGCCCTTTAAAGTCTCCCCTCAAATCCAGCAGAGTCCCACCTTACACCCAAGCATCTCCCCCCCTTACACATAGGAATGCCCATCAGAGCCCCCCTTATATCTAGGATTGCCCATTAAGAGTCCCTCCTACATCCAGGAATACCTAACAGAGTCCTCCCTTACATTTAGAAAAACCCAGCAGAGTCCCCCCTTACATCAGTGAGTGCTCAGCAGAATCCCCCTTACACCCTAGAGTACTAAGCAAATCCCCCCCCCCCCCCCCCCTCTTACATCCAGGAGTGCTCCTGCATGTAAGGCGGGAGTCTGATAAGCATTCCTTGATGTTGGAGGGATGCTTAATGGGCATTACTTGATGCAAGGGGGACTCTTAATGGGCAATCCTAAGTGTAAAGGGGGGCTGCTTGGTGCTCCCCCTGGATGTTGGAGGGACTCATCATGGGCAATCCTAAGTGTAAGGGAGGACTCTGTGCACCCAGAATACTCCCTCTACCATGAAACAGTGCTCAGCAGAGCCCCTCCCCTCCTCCTTAAATCCAGGAGCATCCAACAGAGTCCCCCCATACATCCAGAAAAGCCCAAAAGGATTCCTCTTACGAGGAGTGCCCAACAAAGTCCTCCCTAACATCCAGGAGTGCCCAGCAAAGTCCTCCCTAACATCCAGGAGTGCCCAGCAAAGTCCTCCCTAACATCCAGGAGTGCCCAGCAAAGTCCTCCCTAACATCCAGGAGTGCCCAGCAAAGTCCTCCCTAACATCCAGGAGTGCCCAGCAAAGTCCTCCCTAACATCCAGGAGTGCCCAGCAAAGTCCTCCCTAACATCCAGAAGTGCCCAGCAAAGTCCTCCCTAACATCCAGGAGTGCCCAGCAAAGTCCTCCCTAACATCCAGGAGTGCCCATCAGAATCCCCCATCATATTCTGGAGCAGTGCCCCCCCTCCCTTTACATCCAGGAGCCCCCCACCTTACATCCACGAGTTCTCTCCTGCATTGACTCACAGCCATCATCTACTGTCTGAGGGCATCTGTTCACCTCTATGATGTGCGCAGGTAACCCAACCTCTGTGAAGTTCCTCATCATAGCAGTCTTGTGCTTTTGTGACCCACAAATCTGCAGGTTTGCCGTAAACTCTGTTCATCATTGGGATGAATGGCGGCCAGAGACAGCTGCTAATGGCTATCATAGGAGAGAACTTGGTCAGGGAATCCTACAGATGTGTGACAGCTGGACAATAATTGCCAGATATTCTCTATATGAGAACTAAATTAATGAAAACAAAGAAACTAAATACTCTTATGCTAAGAAAACCAAGTCCATCACAATTTAGGTAATTGTGTCAGTTTGGGGGTCTCTGCGGATCACCCCCCCCCCCCCCCAGCTCATTCCTCCGCTCGGCATCATGTACGCTCAGTGATGACAGCATTACAGCGGGCTGTGTGTACAAAGTGCTGAACAATGTCATTCTGTTCACTGGGAACATTCTACCCAGCCAGGATTCCAGGAAAACAAAAACTGCTCTTTGCACAGGTGCGACCTGCTTATATAAGCTTCCATCTTTCTCATGAAAGCAACTTGGCAAACGTGTCGTAACGTGAAGGTTTTTTTCTCACTCGACAAAACCGTTCCCTCCAGGTGAACCATATACACTTATATAACCTTACCTGCATCGGTCCTGTAGATACTGATATAAACATGGTCATGGTTCTTCTTGAATGCCGCTTAGGCTAGGTCCTATCACACTAATGCATGACGGGAACGCACACAAAACGGCGCTCTTTTCCAACACAGAATCGCACTACCCTGTAGCAAACACCCCAGGCATTTGCGTGCGCCAAACTGCACGTGCTGTTTGGTGCGGGGCGTTTTTGGAAAAGTTAGGGATGTCTTTTTGGCATTTCTTGTGCAGAATGCATAGGCTGCCCTACACGCGACGCACAGGCGTGAACCAAGCCTTAGAGACAAATCCTCTGCATTCCTCGCACATAGGGCAGCCCACTGAAATGAATGGGTTACTCTACACACAATGCAAGGAAACATGCTCATGCTCAGTCGCAGCTGTAGGAAGTGGAGGGATATACTTTCACTGCAATCAAGATGACCAGCCTCAGGGTTGTATGCATGCTTTTAAAAAAATTACAACCCAAAAAATTGGATTTTTGTGCTCACAGTAAGCCCTGGTTCACACTGACTGTGGCTTTGAAATCTCGCAACTTCACGTGAAATTGCACGATTTCAAAGCCGCATGTCAGTGCGACTTCAGGTGCGACTTGGCTGACATCTGTGCGACTTCATGCACAGATGTCTATGCAAGTCACACCTAAAAATCACCAAAACAGTGTGCCACCGCATCGCTTTCAATGGTTTTATTGCCAACAATAGGTGCAACTTGCAATGCAATCCGACCTGTCAAATTGCGTGACAAGTCGCGTTGATGTGAACAAGGGCTTAAACCCTTTTCTATAAATTTATTGGAAGATGCACTCTACTTTAAATAATCACCAACAGGGTATAGTGCCACCTGCAGGACGATGATAATAGGTGCATTAAACCCCCCCACCCCTGTTCACACAGGAACAGAGCAATCAGCTAGAGGTCTCCCTCCTGTCACTTTTTCTATTGGCATCAGGAAAACTCGTCAGAAGAAGTGACTCATGCTGACAGCAAAGGAAGGAAGGAAGCAGCAGAGAGAAATTACACTTAGTGCTCTTAATTTAGACAAGTACACACTATAGAGGGAAATGCTTTGTTTATATTTCATGTCTGAGGTTTACAACTACTTTAATGCACAGTGTCCAAAGCCTGCAGGTTGCACTATACCCCATTGAGAGTGCAGGGAAAAAGATTTTACAGCGAGTACAAAACAATCCTATTTTTTTCCAATATAATACTTTTTGTAAAACGCATGTGTACAATACTGAGGCTGGTCATGAGCTGCGTCTGCCAATGAATGAACGAGACATGAGGCTTTATGGCTGGGAATGCCTACAAATAGTGCTCAAACACTGCACAGCCTTCTGGCACAAGCAGTGAGTCAATCACATAGGCAGAAGTACGAAAATCCTGTGAATTCCTGTGGACAGTTGCCGCGGCTGCAAGGGACCGTTGCCTTGGCTGCTTGCCAAGGGACCGTTGCCTTGGCGGCTTGCCAAGGGACCGTTGCCTTGGCGGCTTGCCAAGGGACCGTTGCCTTGGCGGCTTGCCAAGGGACCGTTGCCTTGGCGGCTTGCCAAGGGACCGTTGCCTTGGCGGCTTGCCAAGGGACCGTTGCCTTGGCGGCTTGCCAAGGGACCGTTGCCTTGGCGGCTTGCCAAGGGACCGTTGCCTTGGCGGCTTGCCAAGGGACCGTTGCCTTGGCGGCTTGCCAAGGGACCGTTGCCTTGGCGGCTTGCCAAGGGACCGTTGCCTTGGCGGCTTGCCAAGGGACCGTTGCCTTGGCGGCTTGCCAAGGGACCGTTGCCTTGGCGGCTTGCCAAGGGACAGTTGCCTTGGCGGCTTGCCAAGGGACCGTTGCCTTGGCGGCTTGCCAAGGGACAGTTGCCTTGGCGGCTTGCCAAGGGACAGTTGCCTTGGCGGCTTGCCAAGGGACAGTTGCCTTGGCGGCTTGCCAAGGGACAGTTGCCTTGGCGGCTTGCCAAGGGACAGTTGCCTTGGCGGCTTGCCAAGGGACAGTTGCCTTGGCGGCTTGCCAAGGGACAGTTGCCTTGGCGGCTTGCCAAGGGACAGTTGCCTTGGCTGCAAGGGAGATCACTTTTAATTTTTGGATAACTAATATAAATCAGTTCTGCAAGGGAGGGGTTGCCTTGGCTGCTTGCCAAGGGACCGTTGCCTTGGCTGCTTGCCAAGGGACCGTTGCCTTGGCTGCTTGCCAAGGGACCGTTGCCTTGGCTGCTTGCCAAGGGACCGTTGCCTTGGCTGCTTGCCAAGGGACCGTTGCCTTGGCTGCTTGCCAAGCGACCGTTGCCTTGGCTGCTTGCCAAGGGACAGTTGCCTTGGCTGCTTGCCAAGGGACAGTTGCCTTGGCTGCTTGCCAAGGGACAGTTGCCTTGGCTGCTTGCCAAGGGACAGTTGCCTTGGCTGCAAGGGAGATCACTTTTAATTTTTGGATAACTAATATAAATCAGTTCTGCAAGGGAGGGGTTGCCTCGGCTGCAAGGGACCGTTGCCTTGGCTGCTTGCCAAGGGACCGTTGCCTTGGCTGCTTGCCAAGGGACAGTTGCCTTGGCTGCTTGCCAAGGGACCGTTGCCTTGGCTGCTTGCCAAGGGACAGTTGCCTTGGCTGCTTGCCAAGGGACCGTTGCCTTGGCTGCTTGCCAAGGGACCGTTGCCTTGGCTGCTTGCCAAGGGACCGTTGCCTTGGCTGCTTGCCAAGGGACCGTTGCCTTGGCTGCTTGCCAAGGGACCGTTGCCTTGGCTGCTTGCCAAGGGACAGTTGCCTTGGCTGCAAGGGACAGTTGCCTTGGCTGCAAGGGAGATCACTTTTAATTTTTGGATAACTAATATAAATCAGTTCTGCAAGGGAGGGGTTGCCTCGACTGCAAGGGAGGGGTTGCCTCGACTGCAAGGGAGGGGTTGCCTCGACTGCAAGGGATGGGTTGCCTCGACTGCAAGAGAGATAAAATTTACATTTTTGGATCACTAATATAAAGAAAGGTTAAAATCAGTTCAAAACAAAGTTTGGAAAAGTAGCAGTGAACTGAAAATATTTTAAAGTCATGAGAAGTGAAGTTTGTGCCACCGCCCATATGGTGAGGTTGACAATTACAGGCCTCTCTGTATAATGAAATACACTGACCACAAAAGAGAGAGGATTGCTCTGGTTTCTCCAAATGACAGGTGGGCAGAGGCGTTCTATAAAAAGTCATGGGACGAAGGAATCTGGAAATTACAGGGCCTGTGGCAGAGCTGCCTTGGCGGAGAGTGTAGCAACATGCCAGGGTGGTGGGGTCAGCCTAGGGCTCCTCTCTAGCTGTGACAGGAGAATTTAACAGAGATTACGAAATTAAACTAACGAGGATGGAATGTTTAACAAATGCCGTACTAAAACTGGGCAGTGAGCAGGCAGATATTTTGACAGAATTTGTCACACTCCAGCTGCTGCAGTTACCAAAAGAGATATTAATCTCCTACCTTGTAACAGCCCCCGAGTCCTCTGTAATATCAACACTGGCAGTGCGACGCACGCTGTAGGTGGCCTGATTAAAAAGCGCAACGCTCTTGATTTACTTAGGGGAAGATTATGTTCTATATACAAATTTTTTTTGTAAACCAGAATAAATGTTGCTTTGTTCATCTCCTATCATAATTCGCAGGACCACCAGGAGTCCAAGTTGTCATATACATACCATCCAATAACATTTACAATGATGGTACAAATAACGTGCAAAAGTTTCCATACCTTAACTGAACCGGATTTATATTTGCTATCCAAGTTATTGTTCATTCGTATCTCTTTTAATTTTGACCTATGTGTTGTAGGTTGTAGCTATTAGATCTAAAAGTATTAAATGGTTAGATATCCCCACAGAGTTTTCTTTTGTCTCTTTGTGACTTTGTAGAATTTTCTCCTTACTTTGTGTCCCAGAGACAGAACAGGAGGTGACGAAATCTGTTATTGGAATCGGTATCCCCTGTTGGATGGATGCATAATGATGAATCGTTAGATTACCATCATTCTACTAGGTGGGCCATTTCCATAAGATACCTCTGTAGACAGGTGCGGTCTATTTTCTACACTGTAGGTGGCGCTCATCCGTAACAGTAATGCAGGTGGAGTAGGGAGTCGAGAGGGGCCCCATTCCTCTATGATCTCCTCGGTCACAGAGAGGCCGCATCCGATTGGATCTGGCAGAGTCCATTTAAGACCCTGACTCACGGGCTTGGCGCGCATTTTGTGTGTAGAGTAGGGGTAGGTCAACCTTCAGTCAGGTTCCAGACGAGAAGAAAAAGTGCAGGGACACACCATCCTTTCAGCAAACCTCCTCACTTGGGTACGAACCAGCCAGGTTGCTTTCCGCCCCTCGAGACAGATGCTGTCGGCACACCTGGCACCTACTGCTACTACTCATTGCTGAATAACCTATGAGTGCACCTAGTCGGGTTGTCTTACTGCCAGGCTTGTAGTGCATTACTAAACTTCAATTTCAATACAGTTCTGAATGAATGAATGAATGAATAACTTGTATAGCGCTACAATGCGAACTGAATCGCCTCAAGGCGCTGTATTGACATTTGGTTGTCGAGCTTCTAGAAGAGGTGGGTCTTGAGTTTCTTCCTGAAGGCCTGATGGTTTTCTTCCATGCGAATGTCGGTTGGTAGAGCGTTCCATAGCCGTGGACCTTGGACAGCGAATCTCCGTTCCCCCTTTGATTTGTAGCGGGATTTGGGAATGAGGAGAAGATTTTGATTAGCCGATCGAAGACTGCGATTCGGTATGTAGTGTTTTATTTTCTCGCGAAGGTATTGCGGGGCGTTTCCATGTGCGCATTTGTGGGTGAGGCAGAGGGTCTTGAATGCGACCCGACTCCTTACATTTAGCCAATGTAGGTTCCTCAGGGAAGGGGAGATGGATTCCCAGGGTTTTTTTCCTGTTATCAGCCTTGCCGCTGTGTTTTGGATAAGTTGTAAGCGCGCAAGTTGATATTGGGGTAACCCTATGTAGAGGGAGTTAGCATAGTCGAGTCGAGAATTGATGATCGTTCCAACTACCACTGCTTTGTCCTCTTTTGGAATGAAGGGGAGGAGTCTGCGTAGCAGGCGGAGCAGATGGTGAGAACCACTGACCACTGCTCCTATTTGGGCATCCATTGACATTTCTGAGTCAAAAATGACTCCGAGACTCTTAGCCTTGGTCCTTGGGGCGATGGTCTGTCCAAAGATGGTAGGAGGTGTCCAAGGGATCTTGGTTCGGGGGTTATGATTTGCATGTAGAATAAGAAGTTCTGTTTTTGATTCATTAAGTTTGAGGGAGCTGGCAGTCATCCAGTCGTCTATCATAGTGAGGCATTTTCCTAATTGCTGATGATGGTCTTTTTGTCCGGTGATACGAAAATATAATTGAGTGTCGTCGGCGTATGAGTGGAAGCAGAGGTCTGATCTTCTGATGATTTTGAGGAGTGGGCGAATGTATATATTGAAGAGGACTGGCGACAAGGGTGATCCTTGAGGGACTCCACAGGAGATTGCCCGGGTTTCAGAGGTGAAACCTCCTAGTTTCACTGTCTGAGAGCGATTTCCTAGGAAGGATGCAAACCATTGCAGATCTGAGCCAGTGACTCCTGCTACTTCTGTGAGGCGGATGAGTAGAGTATTGTGGTCCACAGTATCAAACGCTGCACTGAGATCCAATAGTACCAGGAGACATGAATCTCCGTCATCCGCTGCTTCGAGGGCATCGTCCCATATCTTCAGGAGTGCGGTTTCTGTCCCATGGCCTGGGCGGAATCCTGATTGTAACGGGTCCAGGAGTGTGTGTGTGTGTCCAGGTGGCGTTGTATCTGTTGTACTACCGCTTTCTCCATAATCTTGGAGATGTTGTTCAAGCTTGTAATTGGTCTGCGATGGTTGGGGTCCCGTGGGTCGAGGTTGGGTTTCTTTAGCAGGGGTTTGATGATGCCTTGTCTGAGGGCGCCTGGAACAATCCCTTCTTTGAACGATTGATTTATGAGGTGCGTTATGGTGGGAGCCAGGATGTCGGAGCATTCTTTCAGGAGTTTTGTGGGGATGATGTCAATGGAGGATGTGCTGTCTCTGAGATTTTTGATGATGTTTTTAGTAGTATCCGTGGTAATTGGGATCAGAGAAAACTTTGGTGGTTGTGGGATGTTTGTGTCGATATCGACTTTTTGTTCTGTCTTCTGCAACTGAACTCTGAGTGTTTACTGCCGCAGCACCTACCTGCACCCCTATGTCCTTTATGGTAAGAATTCATTAATAGAAGCTTATTAGTTTTACCGGGGGTAGCAAACAAAGTGGCTATGGAGTTCTGGTTAGAGTTCTGAAAAGGTAGCTACCCAGTTATTTGTGCTGTACCGTTTTTGGAGGGCAAAAAATAAAACCATACAATGGGTCTTTGGAGCCGAGAACATCTGGCCTTCATCTTCACCGTCTCAAAAATTGGTGTTCTCCCACACAAAGCTGAGATCTGGCCCTCACCAACTCAAAAATTGGTGTTCTTCCACACAAAAAGCCCTACAATGGGCTCTTGATGTCAAAAACATCTGGCCCTCACATGCAACCTAATGCAAACATTGGTGCTTCTACCAACAGAACCCTACAATGGGTCCTAGAAGCTGACAATGTCTGGCCTTCACATTTACCGGATTCAGAAATTGGTGTTTTTTCCCATCTCCATGTCACATTCACATGACTGAACGATTGGTTTTCCCATACACAAAACCCTACAACGGGCCCTTAAAGCCAAGAACATCTTGCACTCACCTTCAACTGATTAATGTTTCCCCATGCACAAAAATCCTACAATAAGACCTTGAAAGTGACAACATCTGGCCTTTACATTCAGCTGATTACAAAATTGGTGTTCCCCCACACGAAACCCTACAATGCACCATTGAAGCTGAGAACATCTTGTTCTCACATTTACCCAGCTCAAATATTAGTGTTCTCCCACACAAAACCCTACACGAGCCCTTGAAGCTGAGAACATCTCTGTCACATTCACAGGACTTAAAAAGGAGTCTTTCCATACACAAAACCCTACAATGTGCCCTTAAAGCTGAGAACAGCTTATCCTCACATTCTTTGACCTAGAAACTGGTGTTCCCAAAACACAACATTACTGCCAACAAGGTGAAGCATTGAATTGGTGCAAAGCAGCTATACCTGGACGAAAAGAAAGGTAGAGGTGTCACCTGAATGCATTTCATGGCTTTAGAATGAGTTTTTTTTCCAAAATTTAAGTGAGCAACAGGCATACTCCTCACATCCCAGAGTGCAATGCTCAGCACTTTTAAGATCCAATTGGTAGGCCTGGGCATGGCCCTGTGGGAGGTCTGGGCCATGTCTAGGCAACAACTGACTTTCAGAATGACGGTACAACTGGGAGGACTCCAGCCAATTCTGGGGGCATCAGGATAACATTAAAGGGACAACTGGTATTTGTGGGGGGCCAATAGTCGTGTCTTGGGGGGGGGGGTTCCCCACATAACACCATTTACTAGAAGTCGTTTCTTTTTCAGTTAAGCTCCCAAAGCCTACATAAATGTATCCACGAATGTTACTAAAAGCTCTTTTACATAAACCAGCTTGAAATGTATGTTTAGAGGACCTTTAATAACAAATGTAGGAGTTAAAGCTGCTTGCACGTGTCCTCAAGTCTTCTACGGTCCGGTCTTCTAAGGTCCTGGTGACACTGCAGTAAGACTACTCTGGGAGCTTTGACTGTGCCTTGACTTAATACTTGGAGTTATTTAACACTAGGTAGGGATAAAAAAAGGAGGAGGTGGGGGATGAACAGATGAACACAAGCTGGATCAGATCACGCAACTTAGCGAGGGCAGAGAAACAAAACGGTGGCTTTGTGAAATGCCTCAAGGATGTCACGCATGATGCATTTCCGGCCACCATTCGGCCTCCATAGTCATAGGTTTTCTTTCAAGAATTTAAAATGAGCTAGAATGTGCAAACGCTATCTTTTTGTCAACTAAAAGGACTACGTTAAAAAGAAATCGGAACCTAAATTAGTTACTTGCTGCAAACAGCACAAGACTTGTGCAATACCAAGAAAGCAGATGGCCACTTTCATCTTCTAGACTGGGCTACAAACATGCTGCTTGGAATGGGACTGAAGACTGCAGCATGTTATTGAATAAAGCCAAATTATCTATGCTGTACAGCTCTTCATCTATTACAGCGCGCAGGCCCCCCTTAGGCTGCGTGTACGAGGTTACCATGACGACTAGTGCGGCAACGGCGGATAGGACACGCTAGGTCTTTATATCAGGCACAACAAATTCAAATGGAACAGTGGGCCAAATTAAGTAGAATTAACCCGAAAGGGGCCACATCCAGTGCTGCACTATATAAATTCCCCGAAAAATGCTACAGAACTTTGACAATTAACATAATAATCACAGCAATGTTTAATTCTTGAGAAAAAACATCAAAAGATTTTTTTTTTTTCTTTTGAAATATTCAAATTGAGTTTTTCAAAAGAAAACATAACTTGCATCAACTATAGAACAGCCAATTCCATTTTCAGTTTAAATGGTTTAAAGTGAACCTTCAGTTTAATTCCATTTAATATATTCCAGGTACAACAAAAACAAAAGGGTGTGCCAAGTTTTATGCCGCATACACACGGTCTGACTTTCCGATGGCAAATGTGCGATTGGAGCTTGTTGTCGGAAATTCCAACCGTGTGTAGGCTCCATCGGACAGTTTCCTTCGGAATTTCCGTTGCACAAAATTTGAGCTCTGGTTCTCAAATTTTGCGACAACAAAATCCATTTGCGTAAATTCCAATCGTGTGTAGACAATTCCGAATAAAAAAGTGCCACGCATGCTCATAACCAAGCAGAAGAGCAGCACTGGCTATTGAACTTCATTTTTCTCAGCTCGTCACTGCGTTCTTGACGTTCGGAATTTCCGACCAACTTTGTGCGACCGTGTGTATGCAAGACAAGTTTGAGCCAACATCCGTGGGGGAAAAAAACATGGGATTTTGTTGTCGGCATGTCCGATTGTGTGTACGCGGCATAACAGTTCCTTTTCTTTGGAAAGTAGCCACAAACTGTGCAGAAAAAGAGCCTGCTCCCTGCCAGCATGCTACAGAGATAGAGCTTTGATCTCTGTGTGGAAGCAAAGGTCTCTCTGCCGAGGTATGACCCAACCCCTGGTGAGTCAGACTTATGTTCCTTGCTGATGGTGGAGCTCTAGCTACAACTCAGCGGGTGGCTTCAGACCACTGCAAAGAGACAACTGCTTCCACATAGAAAGCAAGGGTGCTTCTCTGCAGCATGCTGGCAGGGGACAGGCTTTTCTACTCCGGCTATGGTTGCCTTCTAAAGAAAATGAGAGGAGAGGGCTTGTTCATACAGTTTTCAGCTGCAGCAAGCTGGAGGTGCCAACTTTTTTTTTTCACTTTGTTTGAAGTGCACTACAATACCCACATTGCGCTGCTGTGTATTGACATGTAGTGCCTACCTGTGCGCTGCAGTAAAATAACTTTTTTTTTCAGTGCAGAAAAATTCCAGTCACGGCATACGTGAGAACAACCCCTTAGGCCCCTTTTACACGGGACGGACTGCAAGTGCGATCCGCTTGCTCAGCAGGGGATCTCTCCACTGATCCCCACTGGGCAGGCGTATGACAGGTCCGTGTATGCTCATGCACAGCAGACCGCCCTCCTGTAGGGATGGCTGGATGTAAACAGACTGCCTGTCTATTTACACCCAACTGCCATCCAATCCACTAGACGGAAGGGGAATGTATCCCCATCTGTCTCTTTTTGGCAGATCAAATTGGATGTAGGCATGTCTGTTTACATCCGCTGCTCCATAGAGAATAAGAATAGAGGTTCCGATCAGCAGTGTTGGTCATCTTACTTTAAAAAAGTAATTAGTTAAGTTACAAATTACTTCTCCCAAAAAGTAATTGCATTAGTAACTCAGTTACTACATTGGAAAAGTAATTAGTTACGCAGCAAAGTAACTGACTTTTTTTTTTTTTTTAATATTCTATACGTGTAACTAAGATGCGGGTCTAGTATTACTGTAATGAGGAACTTTTTCAGCAGGACACCGGAATTACACTACTGCCATCTAGTGGCGGTAGAAGTAATTGTGGTAACGCCGCTTAAGTAATGGGACCTGCATTACCATGAGGGGAAAAGTAATCAGTTAGATTACTCGTTACCCTCTAAAGTAACTGCGTTAAGTAACTCTGTTTATTTTAACTCAGTTACTTGCATCACTGCCGATCAGGTCCGCCGGAAAAACTGACAGGTGGACACAATTGGAATGTCCGTGTGAAAGGGGCCCAACACTTTGAATACCTTTTCATGTACCATGCCTGTCACTTTGTGATTTAAACTGAAACCTAATTTGGACTTTAAAATGCCACAGGGTAATAAAGAGTGAAAGGGCTGAGCGTGGGCCTAAAAAGTGCAAGTATACCATGCCCACCTAACCTGGCCCACTTCAGAAAAAAAAAAAGGCCAATCGGGATGAAATAAAGGGGCATGAAGTACCCCGAAACATGAGAAGTGATGAATTAAAGCAGAGCTACAGCCCCCCACCCCCTCCAAAAATTAAAAGTCAGCAGCTACAAATACTGTACTATGGTTACTATAGAGCAGGGGTCTCAAACTGGTGGCCCTCCAGCTGTTGCTGAACTACAAGTCCCTAAATGCCTCTGCCTGTGGGAGTCATGCTTATAACTGTCAGCCTTGAAATGCCTCATGGGACTTGTAGTTCTGCAATAGCTGGAGGGCCGCCAGTTTGAGACCCCTGCTATAGAGGAAGAGTTACTCTACAAGCATCTGAAATTCGAACAACCTATGTAAGTAAATAAATAAAAAAAAGCTTTGTATTCAGTACAGCCCTTTGTATAATTGGCTACCAACATTTATAAGAAATATCATTGAAGAAGATCTAGCGAGTGTTAGCCAATTGATTTTGGGGATCAGGATCTCTCCCATACATCTTCCCAAGACTTTGTAAAAGACCATAATGGAAAAATAAGCAATGAACCATTGTCAGTTGCTTCCAATATATCATTTTCATTTCACATCACCATTCTGATGCCCATGGTGGGTTTGCCATTTGTCCCTTAGTAGAAGAAACATAAAATTTTAAAGGAAAATGTTCCCACATTTTCCTCAACTATATGCTCTTTTTCCGGAGTTCCAAAAACTGGCTTGGTTGTTTTTGCTGTGGGAGTTACATCTTCAGACATTTTCTTCTGCACTCCGATGATGGAGAGCTTTACTAACCAATAGTGAATTGCAAGGTGGTGTTGGGGCCAGGGGAGACTTCAATTTCTAAAGTCAATATTTGACTACAAGATCATAAATGCAAACCTCTATGGCGCCTGCTTTACATCTCTGCCAGTGGATTTCAAACTTTACAATTACACAGTCAAGGGAGCTGACCTGGAGATAGAGCGAAATGGGTGTACAGAGTTTATTCCTTCATCTTGTTTGTATGACACCATGCCTGGAAGGAAAATTAATTTATAAAAGCTTACAACTATATATATTGACGCCTGTAAATGGTACTATCTACGCTTTCCTATTCATCTGTACATTAAAAAAAAAAAAGGAAAAAAAAAATGTTGCTCGCCTAAACCCACAATTCTCCCTCTATACAATGCTGTTTCAATAGCATTTGCCTTGAAAAGGAAAGCTTGTCGCAGACATAAATCTTATACCGTACGCCACAGGTCATACTCTTACTCTCTGTGCTACAGTAAAAGTTTAAGAAACACTTAGCACATTCCTGGCTTGTTACGGTCAAGTACCCAGAAGTATTTTACACAAGTGCCATCCACCGCCAACAAGCCGTAGTATACATCTGTCTGCCGAGGCAGATGGTTAAACTTTACAACGCTGACAGTGTTTACCATCTAATGGCTCATTATGATAGGGGTTTTCATTAATACTTTATTACGCTCTCAGATTTAACCTGCCTTTTCATTAAACACAAAGCATTGCTTAATCTAATATGCAAGAGCATAAAAAAAGAAAAAGAAAAAAAAAAAAAGAAGAAGAAGAAGAAGAATAGAGAGGCGGTCAAGATGGATAGACAGAAAACCTACACACAGAAATAACATATTGGCCTTGAAATTGAGGACCGTAAAAGGTTGAGTTGCAGGTATTGCCCTCTGTAACTAAGGCCGGCCATGGATGGTCTGAATCTTGACTGGTTTAGTGGAAACCGGCCACGTGTGGGATGGGTTAATGTACTAATAATCACTGTCTGACGGAGACGGCTTGCCCCAGCCATGAGCATATAAATACCGGTACTCAGCAGAAGAGATTCCAGTCACCACAGTTTGTGTTGATGCGGGAGTGGAAAGAAATTTGCACCGTCTATGGCCTGCCTTAGAGAGGGGAAAAGTTGTCATCCTCTCCTCCTAATTGGCCTTATAACGACGCATATGAAAAGGCCAGAAAAGGGTGTTCTTGGGTTCAAGGCACAGCCCCCTGTAACTCTTAGAGGATAACCTCCTGCTCTCTGGTCTCCATCTCCAAGACTTTTGCAAAGCCTCTCCCATCCTTGGAACGCTCTACCTCAGTCTGTCTGGCTATCTCCTACTCTGGCTGCCTTTAGGTGATCCCTGAAAACTCATTCCGTCAGGGAAGCCTATTACACCTCCAAATAACAACTTTAAATTTCTTTATCAGCTCACCCACATGGTTATTACCGTTTGTATCACTTGCCCTACTAGATTGGAAGCAGTTATGAACAGGGCCCTCTTAACACTCTTGTATTTTATTTTATTGTAACTGTACAGTCTCCCTTTAGATTGAAAAGTGCTGCGCAAACTGCTGGCACTTGCATAAATCCTGTATAATAATAATATTGGAAGTTTAAATTTTAGCTTGGCTGGAAAAATAAGAAGGTGAAATAACCAGAAAAATGTGTTGACGGGGAGTACCACCACTCTTTGTAGCTCTTAAACAAGGAGAAAGTTGGCATCCTCCTTTTTGGCCATAAAAATAAAGCCAGCCATACTTTACATGGATCAAAATTCTGCCAGTTCAGAAGGGACCGCCTGAATTTCGATAATGCATGGGCAGGCAGATCGTACCCAAGTTGACCCAGCAAACGACTTGGGTACAACCAGCCTGTCGGATTTTTGGCATGTGATTACTGCCAGCAGCTACAGCCCACAGAGACTCATCCAGTCAGCATGCCCATTCAGGGAAGATGTGTTTTCAGTAGGACCTGTCCACATCACCCCAAGGAGCTTTGCCCTGTTGCTTCCATCCTACATCCAATGAGAGCTCCATTACTGGCTACAGAGGTGCTCATGGGTTTGTAGGATAGGGGTGGGTGTGGCAAAGCTTGGAATTGTTGCTGGTGTAGGTACTTAGGGCATGCAAGCCCTTCTATGAAAACACAACTTGCATATAACCCCAGGGCCATGTTGAAGAGTTCAGGACTTGTATGATTCTTCTACCACCACCACATTTCAAAGCTCACTGGCTCTGTAAGAGGGGAAACAATCTCTACTCAAGAGACAACAGAAGCTTCCCCTCTGATGCTTCATGTGTCATTAATGATGATGCAATGGTGGAGCGGCTACAGACCTGGTAGGACTCTTAGGCCCCTTTCACGCGAGGTGGACTCCGCTTGCACGGAGTTCGCCTCTGTCCGCCGGCTCAGCGGGAGATCTCCATTAAGCCGGCGGATGACAAGTCCCTCTCTGCTCACTGAGCAGCTGGTCTATATGGAGCGATCTGATGAAAAACGGACAGCGTCTACGTGTTCATCAGATCTCACCCGATCCGATAGCGTCGGATCTGGACATAGAGCCATCCGTCTGCTTTTGGCGGATCGGACCGGGTCGGATGTCAGCAGACATGTCTCCGCTGACATCTGTCGATCCATAGACCAGCATGGAGCGCCCGTTCAGGTCCGCCGTAAAAACTGACAGGTGGACCTGAACGGGCTGTCAGTGTGAAAGGGGCCTTAGGTTGCCACCTGGCCAGTAAAAATTGGACTTGTTGCCAATCTTATAGCCTAAAGCCAGTATTGTGCCACAGAAAAGGTGGCAAACTTAGGAATCCTACTAATCTAAAAGCAGGGCGAGTGCAGATAGCATAATATTCTGGTTTCCTGGTTTAGGAGATCAGCCCATCTGAACATGCACAGGGCTGTTAAGTTTTATTTACAGATCTTAACAAGTCAACCATTAGAAACTATTAAAAAGTTTTAGTTTAGACTGGAATTCTTCTATTTGAGGAATCAGCTCCAGAATTCCTGGGACTCTCCACAGTCCGGCTTTAATAATACAACCTCAGCTGCGTACACAGAAAAGCTAATGAGCCCTGACTCAGGACAATCCATGTTTGCTAATACTTCAAGGAAAATAATTACCACACACTGCAGCAAACTGTTATCTCTCTGCTGATGCAAACTGATGGTGCTCAGTGTACACAAAGGCCTGTAAAAACTGGCTTCTACCAACCTAACGCCATAGCATTGCCGCATTCCAACTTGAGCATGTGAGACAGGGAAGCTCACCGAGACCAATGTTCTACTGAAGAACGTCTTGAAAATTAAGAAAACATTGAGTTCAATTATACGTACTGTCAAAAGTCATGAATTCAACTTTCAATTCAGCTATATAACGACCTTAGGTGCGTTTCGTCAATTTAAACCAAAGGAAGAGGTTTGCTTTACTCTTCCTAGATAACCCCAGCATATACTGACCTTTCCTTCAACCCCCCACTGCTCCATCCACCTCCATGAGCTAGGGAGTCCATAGCCCTGTATTCTAGGACTCCAGCATCTCCTAGGTTACTCACAGTTTTCCATTTGCTCCCAGCCATAGAATATAAAAGCAGAGAGATGAAAGGAAAGATGGGCTCTGTATGAGATCTGTACTGAAGCTTAAATCCATGTTTTCTTTTAAATTTATCAATCTGCTGTGGTAAAAGGAAAGCAGCTCCCATTGCAAAACCCACCCTATCTACAGTGCCTTGCAAAAGTATTCACCCCCCTTAGCATTTTTCGTGTTTTGTTGCCTCACAACCTGGAATTAACATGGATTGTTTGAGGATTTGCATCATTTAATTTACAGAACATGCACATCATACCACTGGGATTTTTGCCCATTCCTCCTTGAAAAACTGCTCCAGCTCCTTCAAGTTGGATGGTTTGCGCTTGTGAACAGCAATCTTTAAGTTTGACCACAGATTTGAGGTCTGGCCTTTGATTGGCCATTCCAACACATTTACATGTTCCCCCTTAAACCACTCAAGTGTTGCTTTAACAGTGTGTTTGGGGTCATTGTCCCGCTGGAAGGTGAACCTCCGTCCTAGCCTCAAATCACACACTGAGTGGTACAGGTTTTGCGCAAGAATATCCCTGTATTTAGCACCATCCATCTTTCCCTCAACTCTGACCAGTTTCCCAGTCCCGACTACTGAAAAAACATTCCCACAGCATAATGCTGCCACCACCATGTTTCACAGTGGGAATGGTGTTCTTTGGGTGATGTGATGTGTTGGGTTTGCGCCAGACATAGCATTTTCTTTGATGGTCAAAAAGTTAAAATTTTAGTTTCATCAGACCAGAGCACCTTCCTCCATACATTTTGGGAGTCTCCCACATGCCTTTTTCGCAAACTCAGTGTCCCATTTAGTTTTTTGCTGAAAGTAATGTCTTTCTTCTGGCCATAAAGCCCAACTCTATGGAGCGTACGGCTTATTGTAGTCCTATGTACAGATACTCCAGTCTCTGCTGCTCTGCAGCTCCTCCAGGGTTACCTTAGGTCTCTGTGCTGCCTCTCTGATTAATGCCCTCATTGCCCGGTCTGTGAGCTTTGGTGTGCGGCCATCTCTTGGCAGGTTTGCTGTTGTGCCATGTTCTTTCCAATTGGTTATGATAGATTTAATGGTGCTCCTAGGGATCAAAGATTTGGATATTTTTTGTACGTGTCAGATGACGAGTTTCAATGCATCTGCATTTTCCTCCGATCTGAGGAAAATGCGGATGCATTGAAACGCGTCATCTGACACGTCCAGACGACACTTCCGCCTCACATGGGTGCATTCCAAGCTGGGTTGTCCTTCCGCTTCGGGTTTCCGGCATCTCCTGGCATGCGTTCCACGCCCGTTGTACTTCCAGGTTTCCCAGAGGAAGAAAGGCTGACCCCCCGGATAATCCATCAAGCCTTACTCTTAGGACCCCCTGCAGTCCCTGCATTAGACGGCGCCCACCACCCGCAGGCTAAACAGGTCATCTTGGTGTGTACTTCCATCTGGGCCATCTCCTCCAGACCTTGTGTTCTGATCCACCACATATAATTCAGATTAAAAAAAACATTGCACTAAAAAGGCAAGGTAAAATACCTTCAGCCTTCACAACCAATTTAACCTACCAGCATGTCTTTGGAGTGTAGGAGGAAATCGGAGTACCGCAGGAAACCCAGGCAGGCACAGAGAGAACATAAAAACTCAGGGAAGGTAGTGCTGTGGTTGGAATTTCGAACCGATAACCCTAGTGCTGCCAGGCAGAAGTTCTAACCACTTCGCCACTGTGCTGAATCATGCTTTACAAATATTTTCCAAGTAAATCTTTGGCAACGCTAGAAAACCAAAGTGAGAAAACAAGTATAGTTTGGCTCCTAAAATGCATGACCCATGCACCCTTCACCCAAGTCTGACCTGGCCCCATCATAGCCCTCTTCACCCACGTTCTCTCCCTAAGGTTAGTCCCCATGCTTGCACTGCAACGTAATCGCCATTGCAGATATGAACAAAGCATGTATATACAGATGTCTGATCTCTTTATCTCATACGGTGAAAATGTTTACAAGAATTAAGTGTGATTCAGATTTTACTTGACACAATCCTCAAACAGCCCCATAAGCTCTCTGCACGTTGATGTGACCTTCCAGCTGTTTAGCTTGTAAGTTTAAATAAACACTTCTCAGAAAGAAAGACATTCCATACTTTCAAATAATTCAGAATAATCTCTATATAAAAACACTCACTGCAGCAGCAACACCCTGTATTAAAGTGAAGAAAGGGTGGGAGCCATTTTGTGACTGAGCCAATGTTCCAGAGTGCAAGGTTTACCCATTCTGGGATCGCTGTTTGGAGGCACACTGCTCAGCTCAAATCAAACGTTCTACAGGTATAATGAAAAACATAAGTCAATTCAAAGTAGAATATTTTAGTTTAATGTGGATATCAATGATTTCTGCCCAATTGATACATTCCAGTCAAACCTGAAAATTATGCTGAATATAGGGAACAAAGTCTCCATGTTTTAAGCTTCTCTTTTTCATCCAGGCATGGCTGCTAATACACCAGTGTTCAGTCATTCTATTTTGTCTGTACTATGGCGATCTGTGAACCCGTTTTGGTGACATGCTGCAATGCAAGAGTAAGGTGTTCCCAAACATGCCCCCTACCGACTCCTTGCTTCTTCTTACATACAGATAGGTATATCACCATGCCAGAACAAAGATGTTCCATACAGCTGACAACCAGTTTTAATTTAACATTTGGATGTGATACTTTAAGAAAACACTCAGGAAATACCCTCCCACAACACGTGTGAGCAGCTGTGTGAAATATGTCATTAACTATTCATTGATTGGTTTCAATTGTTGCCTAGAATTGCTTTTTAAAGATCCCAGGTTCTCCTGACATGCCAACAACAAAAAGGATCTTACTCTCCCGAATAGATCCATTATAAATCTTACATTATAAAGTAAGATTCTATAATGTGAGGGAGAGGTAGGAATTCTGGAGACATAAGTCAATGAGAGGATTTAAGTAAATTCAGTAACTGAAATAACTCAAATTGAAAGGCTAATTGCGCTCCTCACATAAAGTGTTAGCTTTAAAACCAAAAGTATAAGGTGACTACCAATATAAGTGCAAAGCAAAAGTTCCACTAGAAAGTGCAGAGTGCAAATCAAACAGCAATTAAAAAAATTCATAAAAATTTCAATAAAGTCATAAATAATGTGAATGGTGCTAAGTGATATTTCCAAAATAAAGTGTGGATTACATAAGACAATTCACAAATTCATAAAATAAAAGGTTCATCAATATTTTATGAATTTGTGAATTGTCTTATGTAATCCGCACTTTATATTGGGATATATCAATTAGCACCATTCACATTATTTATGACTTTATTGGAATTTTTATGAATTTTTTGAATTATGTGATTAGCACTTTTTGGTGGAACTTTTACTTTTCACTTTATTGGTAGTCACTTACCTTATACTATTTGGTTTTAAATCTAGCACTTAGGAGTGCGATTGGCCTTTCAATTTGAGTGATTTTTCAGCTTTTCTAGCTGTGAGACATGCAGCTCTTTAGAGGTTATATTTTTTATTTAGGTAATTTTGAGCAGGTTTTCCTTATTACTTACAGAGTAACTGAAATAAACTGATTTGAGTAGATGGTTCAGCAACATCAAGCTTACTAAAAGCTCTTTTTATAATGAGTCAGAGTGGTGACAACGCATGGCAGCTCACCATGTGACTCCTGAGCCCAGTACACAAGGTCGAGGTGCTGTAGCCTGGAGCTGTGCTATAAAGCCAACAAGGTTATTGGGATACAGCAGTCTAAGTAAGATGCTGTGTGATTATGACACTGGAAAGGACACAAGAGTCTGCCTCACCGCAGCAAATAGAAATGTCCTTCATAAATATTAAAAGCCTTTTTAAAAAAAAAAAAAAAAAAAATTTTAAACCACCTTGTACACCCTATTAACTATGGTGGTGAACGAAGGGTTAAAAGCCAGAAAAATATGATTTGGTTGAAAGAGGTGGCAAGGTTTCAATGCAAGATTACTAAGCAGACTTTCTGTAAAATGCTGAGGAATGCCGCAGTCTGAAAGCAACTCAAACTGGAGTCACCACTCCTTCGAATGAAGGGGGGCAGTTGATGTGACCTGGGGATCTTAAACTAGTGACCCTTTATTGAAGGCTTTATCAACCTTTTTACTCCTTGAAATTATTTTCAGGTCTTGGGGAACCCTTGCTAAAACCAATTCATTGGGTGGGAAAATTGTCCCTTACATTGTGGCTAGCGGTAAGACAGCCCTCTTTACGGTGGTGGTCAGAATGCTACCCTGAAACGATTGGTGTCATGCATTCGGCTTTTGCCAAGTGGTGTTGGCCCCGGAACTATGTAGGCACCATAAAATGAAGGGTCAGTCAGCCACAGCTCAAGGAACCGCTGAAGAAACCCTAGTGTTCCACAGAACCCTGACTGAGAATGATTGCTTTAGAGCAGGGGGTCCTTCAGGTTTCTTCAGGGGTGCCCTGGCAAAATGCCTACAAATTGCCCAAATTTTACATACAAGCCAGCAGGTAGATGAAGCCTGCCTTTTAGTTACACAAAGCCACAGGTTTTTATTGTGCACCATTACAACCTTCTAAGCCACTGGTGTCCTAACAACCAATGACTTGATTGATTGAGATGCAAGACGTGGGGTGCCTACACAGCATCCTAGTGTGCCCCTCTTCGTCAGCACTGGGGTCACATTAGCCAAGGTCAAGAAGAGGAATGTTGGAATACTAGTTAGTATTAGTGTGCAAAAATATATAAGCTTTAGGAGAATAAATCACCTCTAATGTTGGGTGTCCTACGTGTGTGGATGTTGCTGCGTTGTTTGGTTTAGTTTTCTACAATTTAGAATGGGGTGCCTCGAGAGTGTGCATAATTTCAAAGGGTGCCTTGATTGAAAAAAGGTTGAGAAACTGCTTTAGAGGAAGCAGCACCAGGAGCATCCAATAGAGAACTCTGGGTCTCCAACCATCTTGGAGACCCTTATGCCTATTACACATGAGAAAGTTGGACAAAAATAAAATTTTTGTCGATAATCTGATCGTTAGTACACAGTTTTCAAGAGCCGATCACGTCAGTTGATGTGAAATTATCCTAATGGACAGGCACATAAATTTATCTTGTATGAACGACGATTTTTGTTTAATCAGCACAGTATTCGTCTGAGAAAAATCGAGTGACTGAGACCACACATGCTCGAAAAATGAAAGAATACAATACATTACTTCCAAAATCGTATTCTGAGAATTTTTGTAACCTCTTAATTTTCAATATTAGACTAGCATGCAAAAAAATGTTTAAATTTAAAAATGGACGATCATTCGTCCAATATTCTCATTGTGTCTACAAGGCCTTAGTTCTAGATCTGCCCATGTGCCCACAACCTCTCCACAGTTGGTGACGCTTAAACCCACTTAAGGGCCCCAGTAACAAAGAAAAACTAAACCAGAAGGGGAAACTATAGGCTACTAAGGGTTCTACTAGTAAGCATGTGTTTTTTGCTCTTGGGCAAGACTTGGAGTTTTAACAAGGAACAAGTTTGTATTAATACAGAAAAGCACAGAGCTCTGATTCATGGGTTCAAGATGGGAAGTAAATCGTACACGTCTGCAGGAATCAGCTGTGTTTTTTCTCAGTTGTGTTTTGTATACATTTTGCAAGTATGTGTAAATTTACAATTATCAGTAGTGTGATAAGGATCCAGATGCTACTACATGGGCGATAGCTATTAACCCATAGCAGACCCTTAACACACTGCCAAAAACTCGAATACAGTTTTGCTTTCAGTTGGAGAATGGGGCACACAAGGCAGTGACCCAGGTCTAACCGGAGACACGGGCTACCTCAATTTAGTTCACTTTCCCCAGTGTAGTTAAAGGGAATGAATAGGGGCAAATATAAACAAGTAATGTACTGAATTTTGGATGTCAAAAGACAGACCGCATTCAAATATTCACAGACATTCTAACCATGATTTTTAGCTGCTGCCTCTGTCCTCAGTGGAGAAAATTTTCAATAACTGACATTCTTCTACCGGGACAGGAGAGGAAATCTTTCCAATGGGGACTCAGTCAACAAAGTTTAAATGGTTCCAATCAATCAAGAGAGCTTTTGACCATCATGGGGTCTAATCTAATTTTTGCCAACAAAAAGATCGTAAAAATGCCTTGGACGTGTGTGGAGGTGCTGGATAAAAATTGTCTTGACTATCGGTGGAAACTGAAAAATGGTGGGTTAAATGGTCATGGTGCATGGAGCCCATATGCCCCTTTCACACAGAGTGGATCTGCTCAGCGGACTCTGCTAGCTCAGTGGGGGAATCACTCCGTTGATCCCCGCTGAGCAGGCGATTGACAGGTCCCTCTCTGCTCGTTGTGCAGAGACCTGTCAGAGCCCTTCTGTTCTCTATGGGAAGATTGGATGAAAAACGGACAGTTTGTTTTCATCCGATCCCATGGATGGATGGCGAACGGATCACCATCCGTCTGTTTTCAGCCGATCTTGTCGGATCGGATGGCAGGCGGGTGTCAGCGGACACATCTCCACTGACATCCGCCTGCCCATGTGAGTCAATGGGTGGCCCGCTCAGATCCGCCTTAAAAACAGACAGGTGGATCTTTGCGTGCCCGTCGTGTAAAAGGGGACTTATGGTCCTTGGCTGCTTGACTTCTAGAAAGACTAGTGAAGGTGCCAGTTCTTCATGGATAGCTACAGCGTTGTGCAGTTGGTGAGGAGAGCCTTAGACAAACTGATGACCTGGTGGTTAAGCTCAGATCGTGTATTGGTAGTAAAGCCAAACACATTTGGGAGCATTAGTGCACCCTATTCATCAGGGCTTTTAAGGATGCTTATTGCTAGAAAGCTTGTTGGAACTGAGACCTGGGATGTAAAGTCTCAGTTATATAGCAAACTTCATGTTTCCCCATTCTTAAAAGCTCAGAAAAAGAAGGTGCTTGGATCCCCTGGAATGTTTTGAATTGAACCACAACCACCAAGTAATTTTGAATTATTGTGTAAAGCTGGCCATAGACGGAGTGATTTTCTTTTTCTGCAACCATGGTTTGCAGGAAAGAAAATAGGAGAATCAAGCTATCAACAGTGTTGATGGGGGGAGTCATCCTCACTGGGTGCACAGCGATTACTGCTAGGGGCTGTAATCATTGCTAGCAATAATTGCATGTAAAATCCAAGAGGCTGGTTATACGATCGACTGATCAACTTGGGTACAATCAGCCTGCCCATACATGATTCATACAGCTCAAGACACTCCTCATCTACCTCAAACCGATTTCTAAAAGCTTTGGAATTATGTATAATAATTTGTGGATAACAATGAGTGGTAAATATGTGGCTAAATATGTGATATATCTAAAATTATGCAATTGCATATTTCTGAGATGTAATAGAAGTCTATTTATTTGAATGCAAGTTAGATTGTCCCTTTAAGTGCCTACCCAACAAGCAGAAAGTCTAAACAATTTATCAAAACAGCATTGTACAATAAATCTGTCTTGGTAGGGAACGATGTCCTCAGATACAGCTGGATCGAAGCTCATTTATCAAGGGACCTCAATCCACGCTGTACTTTCAGCTTCCATAATTGGCGTATAATCTGATTAATTTTATAAGCTCGTAATTACCAAGGCGAGTCACATTAAATAAAACACAACAGGTCTGTCTTGGATTCTCTGTAACCAAATCTACAAATTATGTTTTTTATGTCTCTGCAGAGTCCGGGGAGCTAAGAAAACCAAAATCTTGATCCGGATTAAAATCAGAATATGGAAAAGCAAGCAAAAATGTAAAAAAAATTAAATTAAAAGCCGAACCAAAAGTACCACTATAAAAAAAAATATAGCAGTTAAGAGTTTTTGTTAAAAAAAAAAAAAGTCTCCATGCTACTAGAAGTTTTTGGCTTCCTATGTAAACTGCACAGGGCATAGTGTAAGTAAACCCCCCTATCTTTTCCAGCCAAGGAAGCTGCCATCTTTGCCTCTGTTTAATCTACAACTGCCATGATGCTGCCCATGTGATCAGTTATGACACCAGCCATTGGATGGTTTGACAGTTTGGTTGAGAGCACAACCAATGGTAGTGTTACATTTCTGGCACGTGCCGGAAATGAAACTGTTTTATGGATGGGTTTACTTCCACTTTAAGTAGCGTACATTCTAACTCATTCTCGACATAAGAGTTTTATCCATCCAGTGACTGAAGAGGAACATTGTGGGACCCCTGAAGAAGAAGTTGCCTGGGGGTAAGCAGTGGCATCAGCCGGGCAGTGACTGCAGCTTGGACCTGGCACACTAAGCATACTTGCACATATGGCGACAGCCTATGCCCATCCAATAGAATTTAGATCCACTTTAAAAAAACAATATCTTTAGGTAAATACTACAATAATAAATTCAGAATATGCACTTGGTAAAAAACACATTATTGCTCCCCTTTAAATCTTAAATGGGGCAAATGCCCTGTATGAAAAACACCAATTTTGGGCTTTACATAATACTTTATTATTCTTTTTTTTGCCCCATCGCCTCACAGCGTTAATAAAGCCACTAAAAAAGCTTTGAAAAGATTTATGTCAGCAGCGTGTGAAAAGGCTGCGATCGATGCAGGTTGAGTGGACAGGTGTGCGGTTTGTTGACTTGCCAAGTCCATCCTCTACCCCGAGTGGAAAAGCAAATGACATTCAGAGCTGAATGACGCATGTGTCTACCTGCTTCCAATTGTCACAGAGAAATCTATCTCTGTACGGTCTATATTGAACTTATCACTGCCAATGTTTGTATCTGTGGAATATCAGAGCTCAAACAGAAAGCGATTAGAAATGAAGACACATCAACAATCATAAAACCAAGTCAAATTTTTTGCTTTCCTCTCCCAGACCCAATACAGTTTATCTCTTCTACAGAACCCATTGGGATTTACAGTCCTACAACATCTAAACATCATAAATCTGAATATTTTAATTTTATATTTTGGGCTCTAGCCTGACAATCATTCAGCTGTAATTTTAATTCTAGCATTCATCTTCTGCATCCTCTTAGTCTTCTGAATGTCCCTGGATCTGAGCCTACAGGAATGGTCTTTTTCTTTCCAACTGTAGCATTAACTTACACTATGCCATTCCTTTTGCTATACAAGTTGTTGCTTTAAGACCTTTATTGCTCCTGCGGCAAAGAAGGAATGAAGTTGCTGTATTCACTGTGTCTGGGTAGACCTCTTGGACATCAGACTTCTGAAGGTCTACAGAGAGTTTTCACAGCTGCTATCCAGGGATTGCTAGAGGAAGAGAGGAAGTAATATATAGGAGAGGAAGCAATAAAAGATCCTCCATGCACAGGTACTGTTAGACGGCATAGTAGAAGTCCAGGGTCTACAAACTTTCTAAAACAAAAAAGGGACAGTGTATTGTCGTCCAGGATGTGGCCTGTGGGATTGGAAAACTCCCTGGCATCAGTGGAAGTAAACAGTGCCTCTTAATTGCTTTTAGTGGGAGGAATAGTGCCCTATTGTTGGTATCATCAGGAGAAACGGTGCTCTATTGTTGGTATTTAGGGGAGGAATAGTGCCCTCTCATTGGTGCCTGTGGGAGGAATGGTGCCGCATAATTGGCGTCCAAGGGAGAAATGGTGCCTCAAGGTCTGGATAAAGGCGAGGAAAAGGGCCACATCTGGCCTGTGGGCCGCAGTTTGGAGAGCACTGTTATACGTAGTAGCAAGGGCTGCTTTAAAGCAGAACTCAAATCAAACATTAGAAAAAAATAAATGAAACTGACAGGCTTTTAATCTTATACGACCACTATATGCCCTTACTCTTCTGGGGTAAATGATGGACAGTATCATTCAACCCACTTCCTCTGAACTCAAGTTATTGATTTGACAGTGAAGGAAAATCCTGCAGGAGCGAGGGATTGGTTAGTAAAAGTCCTTGTTGGAGGGGGGGAGCACCACTGCAAGAGATTTTTTTTCCTTCCCCAGCTATAATGATATATCAATAAATACATTTATTTGTGTCATATCTGCCTGGCGTTCAGCCTTAAATGCAAATCAGTGCCTATGGAGGAGATGGCAGTTAATTTAACTTTCACCAAATCACAGCACAGAAAAGGAAGGCTGTCTGGTAAAAGGTAGGAATGCCCGGTGCCAAGACACCTGACCTCCACCTACAACAATTCCTGTATTCAAGGCATCCCTCATTCAATACGCCATCTTGGGTGTATGAGCCAGATGTGCAGTTCCTGGAGATCGTCTAGCACCTGAAGTCAGCACACATTGCCCATGCAGCAGTGAGCTGGTTAAAACACAAAATGTAAAACCTTTAAACGGAACGGTGCCCTAGAAGATACAAGAAGATGTCTCTGACAGCTGGCTCTAGAGATTTCATTTGCCTGAGAGAACTCGACAACAATTACTCCGACGCAGGGGGAAGCGGCTGGGTATAAAGCTTGTTCATTCAGCCGTCTTTCCTTCCCTCCATATGCAGGTCAGGGGTAGCATCCATTAAAACTTCCATATCCTCCAGCAATCTAGTAAGCAATGAAGTGGCCTAAATTCTTCAGAAATCAGCTGCACCACTAAAAACACACAATAACTACTGTGCAGCTCTTCTTCTTCAAAAGAAATTAGGGCATTTGGCAAGATTTTTTTTGTTGGTAGGTGTATTATGGATTTTTCACTCAACCCCATATTGACAAACTTTGGCCAATTTTTCATCCGATTTTTCAATCACCATTTATTATCCACAAAAAGCTATGCAAGCATGGACTGTTTACTCAGACATCTATATTTAATTTTCAAGTGGTGCACGCATTAAAGCCTAATGCCGCGTACACACGATTGGAAAACTGACGGTTTTTTCGACGGAATTCCGCTCAAGCTGTGTTGCCTACACGCGGTCACACCAAATTCCTACGGTCAATAACACAGCGGCATAAAACACGTTCGACAGCACTATAGAAAGGGAAGTTTAATGCTTCCGAGCATGCGTCGAATTGTTTCCGAGCATGCGTCTGAATTTTGCGTGTCGGAATTGCATACACACGATCGGAAAATCCGATAGAAAGGTTTTCCGTTGGAAAAATTGAGAACAGGTTCTCAATTCAAAGTCCGTCGGAAATTCCAACAGAAAAAGACCGATGGCCATACACACACGATTGGAAAATCCGCTAAAAAGCTCCCATCGGACTGTTTCCATCGGAAATTCCGACCGTGTGTACGCCGCATAAGAACTAGAGCGAATGGCTAGATCTGGCATTAGATAGCAGTAGTTAGTAGACAATATGCAGCGCAGTCATTCACTGTTTGAACTTGAGAATGGACAGCTAGTCTTTCCATTGTTTGGTGATGCCAGAAATTGGCCTAGATCAATAAAATGACTCTCGTGTCTATGGGTAATATACTCAGGAGGGCCAAAAAATATTGCCAGCTGTCAATTATTGAGGAAAAACAACAACTGGACAGTTGCCGGCTAATCTTTAAGGTTTCTCTTCCCCGTTGGAAGGTTAAACAGGGACATTCGGTGGACCTGAAGGTTGTTTGGGGCTTCTGATACAGATGTTTGAGGGTGCTCAGCACACATCTGAATGCAACAGCGTTCTCCTGCGATTTATAACTTGGAAATACGAGCATAGACCTTCTTATTTTATAGGTGAGCGATCAACCGCTATCTCAACGGTGTTGCTTGGGATCATAAAATAAATCAGAGAAAAAAAAAATCAGCGTGAGATAGACATGCCAACATTGGCTTTTTTCCTTTGTCTGATGCCCACAGCAGGGAAGCACACCCCTGTCACACATCCCGCCATCGCTCAGTCCTGTCCGCAGCTGCTCGATCCGATATGGTGGACTCGCCACAGCTTGAGTGATGACGGAGAGCTAAAAATACAATGCGATGGAGAAAATATAGGTCTTCATATTTATACGCAGCTGCTGCTTCTTCCCACACAGACAGGTGCTTGGTCCATGCTGTGCTCACCAAAACAGGGATGGGTCCTGCTTGCAGATTTTACTAGTCTCACCAGAGGGGATGCCAGGGTTCCAGTCCCATACTGGCTATTGTATTAAAAATTAAGAAAATTAAAAAGCTGGATTGAAACTCACTCTGGGGGCACACATTTACATGCTTGAATTCATCTTGTAGAATTGTGTGTCCTGATTTCTAAATCCCTCTGGTTACCGGTGTCCTTGTTTTCTGGAACCTCCTTCATCTGCCTCCGATTCTGCTAGGAATGCCAAATCAAAGGACCAATCCAAAAGAAGTACGGTAAATCATTACGCACAGTGCTGGGCATTCTACACAGCTCCATACGCAACAAACTGTAAGGCACTGAGTTGACACCTTTCTATCGAAACCAGCATTAACTCTTAAAGTGGTTGTAAACCCTTTACAGACCACTTTGACCTACAGGTAAGCCTAGATTAAGGCTGTAGGTGCAAGAAATATCTCCTAAACCTACACGGTTAAAGCGGGGTTCCACCCTAAAGTGGAACTTCCGCTCATCGGAACCCTCCCCCCTTCCGGTGTCACATTTGGCACCTTTCAGGGGGGAGGGGGGTGCAGATACCTGTCTAAGACAGGTATTTGCACCACTTCCGGGCATAGACTCCCACTCTCCTGCCACACTGTCTGCTGGGACACACACGGGTCCCAGAGCCAGCGCGGAGCATTCCTATTGCATTGCGCGACTCGCGCATGCGCAATAGTGAAGTGAAGCCGCAAGGCTTCATTTCCTGATTCCCATACCCAAGATGGCGGCGGCAGCATCCGAGGACCGAGGGACGGTTCGGCCTCGGGTGCAGACGTCGCTGGATTCTGGGACAGGTAAGTGTCATTTTTTAAAAGTCAGCAGCTGCAGTATTTGTACCTGCTGACTTTTAAAAAAAAATTTTTTGCCGGACTCCCTCTTTAAGGAGATATTTTACAAAAAAAAGGGCACCGCTGTCTGTGGCGCTTGCGTGCTGTAGACAACGGCGCAGGCACACTGGGCGCGCCACAGGTGAAGGCGAACATGCCTTCACTGACTGCTCCCGCGCTCATGCGCCGGAGTGACGTCATCGCGGCTCCGGCCAATCACAGCGCCGGAACCACGAGACCCGGAAGTCGCTCCGGGATACATGGCAGCGGGGGAGATGAAGAACGAGGACCGCTTCGGGGGCTTCGATCTCAGGTAAGTTATTCATAATGAGCTATGCATACTAGCTCATTATGCCTTTGTCTTGCAGGGTTTATTTAAAAAAAAAAATAATTTCTGGGTTAACTTTCTCTTTAAAAGCAAATCGGAGCTACAGTAGCTCTTCTTTTTGGATCAGATTACATGGGGCAGCCTTCGCTCCCCACGTGCATCAAAGAGCCTTGGCCACCCATGACCTTGTTGCAGGTTTGCCAATTTTCCTTCCTTGGACCAATTTTGGTCAGTCCGGACCAGGAACATCCCACAATAGCTGCAGGTTTGCAATTGCTCTGACCCAGTCATCTACAGTAGCCATTATAATTTGACCCTTGTCAAAGTAGATCAAATCCTTACGCTTGCACAATGCTTCCAACACATCAACTTCAGGGACAACGTGGTCACTTGTTCCCTTTTGTAAGGCTTTGTAACAAGAATGAGATAAATTAGTTCAATTCTAGTTGGGTATAGGAGGCATTGCCCACATCCCTAATGCAAGACATAGAAAACAACAAAGAACCCTCTGGCGGCACTTTAAAGGGCAATGACTCCAGAAAAAAATGTATGCCAAAATAGATAGATAAAAAGTTACAAATTGAATAATACAAAATATAAAAATAGACACAGCTTGTGCTGTATCGACCATTTACAAAATTACAATTGATATAACATGTTATTCATAATGAGATCCAACAAAACACTAATGCGGCGTACACACGGTCGGAATTTCCGATGGAAACAGTCCGATGGGAGCTTTTCAACGGATTTTCCGACCGTGTATATGCCCATCGGTCTTTTTCTGTTGGAATTTCCGACGGACTTTGGATTGAGAACCTGTTCTCAATTTTTCCGACGGAAAACCTTTCTATCGGATTTTCCGATCGTGTGTATGCAATTCCGACACGTAAAATTCTGACGCATTCTCGGAAACAATTCGACGCATGCTCGGAAGCATTAAACTTCCCTTCTATAGTGCTGTCGAACGTGTTTTATGCCGCTGTGTTACAGACCATTGGAATTTGGTTTGACCGTGTGTAGGCAAGACAATTTGAGCGAAATTCCGTCGGAATTCTGACGGGAAAACCATCAGAGCTTTCTCCGACGAGAGTTCCGACCGTGTGTACACGGCATAACAGTAACAAGATGAAGTGGTCATAATATTACGGATGATCGGTGTATACACTTACCGGACAAAAAAATGAAAGCGTCGCCTATGGAGATTTTTTAAGTACCGAAAATTGGCGCCATTCCATGAGTGTGTGCAATTTTAAAGTGTGACATGTTGGGTATTTACTCGGCATAACATCTTTCACATTATATAAAAAAACTGGGCTAACTTTACCGTTTTGTTATTTAATTAATTTTCCCAAAAAAAAGGCATTTTAAAAATGATTGCACAAATACCGTGCAAGATAAAAAGTTGCAATGACCGCCATTTTATTCCCTAGGGTGTCTGCTAAAAAAAAAATAAATTATATATATATATATATATATATATATATATATATATATATATATATATATATATATATATATATATATATATATATATATATATACACACACATATATACACACACACACACACATATATATATATATACACACACACACACACACACACACACACACACTTTTCTAGCAAAAAAATATGATTTTTACATGTAGGAGAGGAGTGCCAGAATACCCCCCGGTATTGAAGTGGTTACAGGATCATTAATCTTATATGTATTGTGATGACTGCAAATTCACCAAACGCACAGAGTGATAACTGTACGCGTTTCCTGGCAACCGCCAACGTAATTGCATTGGTAAAAAAAAAAAAAACACATGCTGCAAACACACGGTATGACATGATAGGGGCTCTGCTCCTAATGACCATTAGATACACCCAGCACAAACATCACAAAACGAGAGGCCCCTTACACCAGAGGCTGAGGTGACGGGTCACGCGTCCAATTAAAAGCGTTGGAGCATGAAGCTGAGGAATCTGGGAGAAGGAAATTGATTTCCGACAATCCTGTCCTCATTAGAATGCTGGGTGCATCTTATGTATATGAAAACATCGCTGGTCACACAGAACACAGCAACAGCTGCTCCAATCCCAAACACGGTTTAATTACACTATACAGCAATGCCGCGATATAGCCGCATCCACTGATCACAACACTCACATCTGCAGAACTGAGAGGAAAACAGACCCGGGAAACTTTCAACTCTCTGTTTTGGTCGAGGTGAAGGCAAAACAGATCCACCTTGGACAACTGCAATCAATTTTTCATAAAAGCAGAACTTTACCCATAAGAACTTGATAAAAAATAATGTTTTTTAGCAAGGAACATGCATTCAACATTAATTATTATGTTATCAAATTTAGTGTGTGTTGTAAAATTGCCCCCCAGCATTGTTCCAGTTTCTTCTTCCTGGAGGCTGCCATCTTGCTGAAGCCCAGAACCCCTGAGCTGCTGTAAATCTTTAGGCCGTCAGCAGTTCGGCTTCTACATTTTTTAGCACAGTGTTGGAAAATAAGAGAGCAACTAAGCATGTGCAGAGCGAGACAGTGTATTACTGGATTTTAAACAGTATAGGCACTTATTTTTTATATTTTATATAGCTATACCTGAAAAAGGGGCCAGCCTGAATTCAAATCACCCCCTAGGACACACTTAACCCCTTGATCGCCCCCTGGCGTTTAACCCCTTCCCTGCCAGTGTCGTTTACACAGTAAGTACACCTAACTAATCTGTGACTGCCGCCTCTCTTTGTCAATCCCTTTACTGGCTTCCCCTACCCCACCGTGTAAAATTTAAAATGCTAACCAAAACATACAAAGCCATCCACAACATCGCCCCCATCTACATTACCAACCTCATATGCAGATATCACCCAAATCGTCCCCTCCGCTCCTCCCAGGACCTCCTGCTTTCTAGCTCCCTTGTTACCTCCTCCCATGCTCGCCTTCAGGACTTCTCCAGAGCCTCTCCCATCCTCTGGAACTCCCTGCCCCAGTCTGTCCGCTCAGCCTTTACCCTGTCCACCTTTAGGAGATCACTGAAAACTCATTTATTCAGGGAAGCCTATCCCACACCCACCTAACAATTGTCCCCGAGCCACTCCCCACCATATCATTCTCTGCAGCTATTACCTTTTGTACCAGCACCCCCTCCCTTTAGAATGTAAGCTTTACGAGCCGGGCCCTCCTGTACCTTTTGTATTGAACTGTACTGTAATTGTGTTGTCCCCCTATACATTATTGTCCTCCTATAAAGCGCTGCGCAAACTGTTGGCGCTATATAAACCGTGTATAATAATAATAATAATAATAATAATAATAATAATAATAATCAGTGCATTTTTATAGCACTGATCGCTGTATAAATGACAATGGTCACAAAATAGTGTCAAAATTGTCTGATGTGTCCGCCATAATTTCGCATGATAAAAATCGCAGATCACCGCCATTACTAAAAAACGAAGAAAAAAAATATATACAGGGGGTCCCCGAGTTACGAACTCGTTAGGGACTGCCCGCCTGTACGGAAGTCTGAAATGTTCGTAAGTCGGCCGCGCATGCGCAGACCGACAAATACGATCATTTCCGGACATTTCCGATGTTCCGTCTAACGCCGTTCTGCGCATGCGCGGCAAATTACGGACATTTACGGCATTTCCCGAGGCTCCGTATGGCTGCGCATGCGCAGAACGGCCGGAACATCGTGAAAAACGACGAAAAATGGCAGAGGGTCCCCGCAGCGCCCTGTTCGTAAGTAGGGGTTGTTCGTCGGTCGGGCGTTTGTAAGTCGGGGACCCCCTGTAATAAAAATGCCATAAATCTATCACCTATTTTGTAGACGCTATAACCTTTGCGCAAACCAATCAATATACGCTTATTGCAATTTTTTTTTACCAAAAATATGTAGCATACACATCTGCCTAAACTGAGAAAGAAATTTTTTTTTTTTTTTTTATATATTTTTTGGGGAAATTTATTATAGCAAAAAATATTGTTTTTCCCGAAATTGTCGCTCTTTTTTTTTGTTTACAGCGTAAAAAAAAAAAAACGCAGGAGGTGATCAAATACCACCAAAAGAAAGCTCTATTTGTGGGAAGAAAAGGACGTCAATTTTGTTTGGTTACAACGTTGCACGAGCGCACAATTGTCAGTTAAAGCGACGCAGTGCAGTATGGCAAAAAGTGCTCTGGTTAGGAAGGAGGTAAATCCTTCGGGGGCTGAAGAGGTTAATCCTCCCTGATGCCACACTGGCGGTGGTAAATTCCTAGAGTATCCTTAATTATACCCAGATTTATTTTTTTCAATTCCATTATTGATTAGCCACTATGACCTAATGCAGAAGAGGACATTCCACATCTCCAGGAAGGAAGTAAAATCAATGGGCAAACTACTAATGCTACCAGGAAAATGCTGAAATTTCGCTAAAATCAGAAAGTCCATGAATGACCCTCAACTCCAATTGAAGCTGAAAATTAAAGCGGAAGTAAAGCCATCGATTTAACAGTTTAAAAAAAAAGGCATGCCGGGAATGCTAACTGCACATTGGCTGTGCTCTCAAGCAAACAGTCAAACCATCCAATGGCTGGTGTCATAACGGATCACATGTGCAGCACCGTGGCAGTTGAACTTTAAACAGAGGCAAAGATGGCAGCTTCCTTGGCTGAAAACGATAGGAGGGTTTACTTAAGTCTTGAAGTGATTTACAGAACAGGGCTCAACTGCTCATGGTTCTTCATCAATGTCTAGCATGGGGTTTCTCAACCAGGGTTCCTCCAGAGGTTGTTGGGGGTTCCTCGGGCAATAAAATAATTTTTACCTCTCAGATGAGCAACCATCAACACCAATGATCTTTTTAGCTATCTGAAAGTGCAGAATTCTTCCCAATGACCACAAATGTAAGGAGCATTCTTCCTATTGACCATCACACTAATGTGCCGTCAGCTGTAAATATAATAATTAGCCAGGGGTTCCCTGAAAACAAAAAAGTTATTTCAAGGGTTCCTCCATGTTAAAAAGGTTGACAAAGATTGGTCTACCTGAAGTGGACTATTTCAAAACTACTTCCTTAGGTCAGTGAACTGGGAATCCTTTTTGGTTTATTGGCTCATAGCACACAAGTGGAATTTTCACACCCCTATGGCAGACTCCTTGCTGTCTCATACAAAAAGCCCTATGCTAGCAAAACCACCAAACACATTTGAGCCCTGTGAAATATGGCTTTAGAGGACTATATTGAACTAGAGCCGACTACCGTATATATACTCGAGTATAAGCCATCCCGAATATAAGCCGAGGCACCCAATTTTACCACAAAAAAAACTGGGAAAACTTATTGACTCAAGTATAAGCCTAGGGTGAGAAATGCGCAGCTACTGTAAGTGTAAAAGAGGGTCAACAATGCCCATTTGCAGCCTTGCTGTGCCCATTTGCAGCCATAGGTTCCCCGAACTTCAAACTTGGTAGTTAGGGGTTCCTAGATGCCCCCTAGCTGCAGCCAAAATTTGGGGTCTCTGGACCCAAAGGGTCCCCGAAATGTCATTGCTGCAGATGGACACAGTTGACCGAATTTGGGGCCCTGTATCTCGGGGGCACTTGGTGCTAGGAACCCCTTTGGATATTGTTGTTGTAGTGCTAGTTCCACTGGGTTTGCACACCAAATTTGGGGTCCCTAGCACGAAGTGGCCCCGAGATACGATGCCCCAAAGTCGGGTGGGAAAATGTCAAGCACTTTTCTGCAGCAGAGAATGACATTTTCTGAACCGACTTTGGGGCCCCGTATCTCAGGGCCACTTGATGCTAGGAAATCCTAATTTGGATATGTTGTAGTGCTAGTTCCACTGGATTTGCACACTGATTTGGGGTTCCTAGCAAGTGGCCCCCGAGATACGAGGCCCCAAAGTCGGGTTGGAAAAATGTAATTCTCTGCTGCAGAAAAGTGCTTGACTCGAATATAAGCCGAGGGGGGCATTTTCAGCACAAAAAAAATGTGCTGAAAAACTCGGCTTATACTTGAGTATATATGGTATATACACCACAATTTCATTCAAAAGTTCACATGAAAAACACTGAAAAATAGTTTCAGAGCATTTGATTTTTCAATCGAGTCAATTCAATTTTGTTCGAAAGTTCTTAAAAGTTTGTCCAGACCTACTACTTTTATGGAATCCCAGACATATTAAACCAGTTTCTTATGTGCCTAGAACATTCACATTACAATGTGTACAATTTTTCCCCAACGAAAACCACATTGACAAAATTTTGTTTAAAATTTTTTCTATTCAGCTCCTTCTAATTTTTTCGGGACTCACTTTGCACCAACCATTAGAAAAATAGGTGTATGGCCAGTTTAAAGCCCAACTCCAACAAAAAAATTAGTGTCCATCCCTCTCTTCCTGCCTCCTCTAACCTATCCTTCTGAGAATAAAGTTTTCTGGCCTCCCTCCAGGCAAACCTGCCCTTAACATATCTACTGCTATACGTGTTCCAACTTGGAAGACTCTCAAACTCTAGAGTTAGGACTCTAGTGGAGTTATATTCTCCCCGCCCCCCATGCAGTTCCCTCAATTACGCCATCTTTTCCTGCTGCAGGGACTGCCAATTCATTGCCACTTGTTACCCCCGCTGGTAGGGGACTGACTACTCACTACCATTGCTCCAATGTCATCCCTCTTCTGAATTCTAATGCCGTGTACACACGATCGGAATTCCGCTCAAAAACTGTCTTGCCTACACACGGTCACACCAAATTCCGACCGTCAACAACACGGTGACGTAAAACACTACAACGAGTTCAATGCTTCAGAGCATGCGTCAAATTGTTTCCGAGCATGTGTAGGAATTTTGCGCGTCAGAATTGCTACAGACGATCGGAATTTCCCATAAAAACCTTTTCCGTTTGAAAAATTGAGAACATGCTCTCAATTTTTTGCTGTCGGAAATTCAGCCAGCAAAATTCCGATGGAGCCTACACACGGTCGCATTTTCCAATGAAAAGCTCTCATCTGTCTTTTTCTTACCGGAATTCCGATCGTGTGTACGCAGCATAAGATGACCACTCAGCTGGTTGCCCAATGGGAATTAACCACATCAAGCAAACATGTGAAAACACTTCAAACATGATGTGAAATTCCATAAATTTCATAAATCAGCTTGAATGCCAAACCCCTTTTTTTAAAATAAAGAATGTATTAGAAACAGGGTCAGCTTCCTGTTTATTGTTTTTTTCCTTTACCTAATAAGATCACCATTCTTAATTATTGTGTAGAAGGCTGTTGCCAACTGTTCCAATAGACAGAAAATTTGGCATAGAGTCAGTAGTGTTTATTACTTGTGCACCTGAGATGAAATTTCTGCACGGCAAAAAAAAAAAAAAAAAAAAAAAACTGTGCAATCTCCGACTCCCCTTCCCTGAGAAGACCCGGCTAGCAAACATTTACCAAGGCTCATGGTATTGATGGTTTTAGCTGTTCTACAAAGCAAACAGGAGCCTACAGACAAAGAAAGCAACAAAACCTACAAATTGCTGACATTTGAAAACTCTCCCGACTTCCTGTTAACTCCATGATAACAGCAGAAGCAAAGCGCAATTCCTGCTATAGGAGTACGTTGTTTTTCTATGGATGAGACAAACATCAAAACTGATATATGAAAGAGACAGCAAAATAAATACTTTTCTATTCCGTCAATAGAATGCATGTACAATAGATCAAAAGAGGCACATTAGCCAGGGAAAACCGAGGCTTATTAAACAAAATCACCTCTATGGATTCTTTTCTCTTCATATTGTTTCCACTTTCTACTGCAATCAAATGGGACTCGTTTATGAATCCGTCTGACTATATAGATGGTCATGTTCAGGCATATTCATCAAGTGTTTAATCTCAAATTATCAAATTAATTCTTCATGACTCTATGCGTTTATTTTATGAAATCTGGATTCCCTGGGTCACCCACTATAGGACCCCAGATGTCGAAAGGATACCAATGGCCACCTAACTGGATCCACAAAAAACGATATGGACATCGACTTCCCCAGGCACTCCCTACTTTATTTTCTTTGTCCACATCCCTTAAAGTGCATCTAAAACCAAAATCAAAAACGTACCGCAGTATACTGCAGCGTCCATGTGGTGGCTTCATTTATTCCCCCTCCCCCAAGCTTTTATTGTTTATTTTTACCTGGTAATCCTGCAAACACCACACCTCTTGTCCCAAGGTGGCTTAGTCACTCCTCCATTGTATCTATGGAGGGAACCATGGTGGTCATCCTTGGCTGCTCTACCGATATGGTCTCCAAACATACGGATCTCCTCATCTCTATTACATGGAGGGCAGTTAGCAGAAGATAGGAAGGAAGATGCTTTTTTGGTGCAGCTCTCAAAAGAGATAAGGACACTGCATTTAATTTATCCTTTTGCTGAAAATGATCTGAGCTTGAAAAAAAAAAAAAGGAAAGGAAAAAAAGCCAATGCAGCCACCACATCTAAAAAAGACTGAGGTGCAACATATTGCACTTTTGTTCTTAGATTTAGTTATGCTCTAACCCTCCAATCCCTTCCTTTGCTACCCCTTCCTAATTTGTTAACTATTTTACTGCTCCCCTCCTACTAGTCTTTGGTTCCGAAGCCCTGGTACAACCAGTTCTTGATTAGACCTTGGTGTTTGTCACCAACCTCCAAGCTACAACCCAACCGCCCAGGGCATACCAACCGAGACTCCATAGAATTTTCAGTTGTGTTTGCTTCATTTGTACTCGGCCTTGTAATTCGCTAATATTTTGATTTTGTCCTTGAACATCATTTTGAAAACAAAAAAATAAATAGAAAAATAAGGGAACAAGATAACTTACCAACAGTTCCATTTTGCAGTGTGGAAAGGAACGGTTGCCGATACATTGCTCTGATCGGATAGGTTGTTTCTACAACTCAGTTTTTCTTTTTGTATATCATTCACAACTTAAAGTTGTCCGAAACATCACACGGTGAGAGAACCCTCCTCATTTGAACAGGCCTGTCTCACAGGGGGAACCCATATAACATTTGCTGTCACACTTGTACACCTCCTTGGCCCTTGGGACCCCATAGGATCTCCCTTTCTTGCAACAATGGGAGAGGGACCTTAACATAAAATGTTCTCAAGCACAGAAAGAACGAATTGTACCCTTTGCTCACAAGGCCTCAATAGCGAGTAGATATCAAGAGGGAGGTTATAAGCTCCTTACCAGGTGGTACAGAACACCAGTGGTGCTACACCAAATGTTTCCAGAGGTTCCTAGGACTTGCTGGCGCTGTCAGGATTGTGAGGGTACTCTCTTTCACATTTTTTGGGATTGTCCCAAGCTTAAAGACTTTTGGGACACGGTCGAACAAACAATAAAATTCCTTACAGGTGTGACTAGGGAAGAATCCCATGGCTTACTTGCTGCATGACGCCCCTATGTCTAACAAAAAGTATAAAAGCTCCTTTCTGAAACACTCACAGCTGCTAAGGCTTGTATCCCGGTGCTATGGAAGATTTGGACCCCCTACTTTTTTTTTTTGACAAGGATCAGTCACCTCTAGCATCACAACAGCAACCTCCAGATTCCTAAACACTCATCTAATTTTTTGTGAGTTCTAGTGGGTTGCCATACAGGAAAGGAGATTTTATATCCCTTTCCACTTCTTTCCGACTTCCTCCCAGCCCCGTTTTTCCCTTCATTTCTGTACCACTTTAGCCTGTGTCACTCTCTCTTGAAAATCAAGGATCGACAATTCTATGGAAACTCAAACCCATTCTGTATATATTTTTTTTTCTCCACTGCTTCTTATAAATTCGGTCAGTATGGGCTCATAATATGAAGACGTGGTGCCATGCATGGAGCATTGGGATGTTTTTCTATTCAACACTTTGTTTTCTATGACACCTTTCATGATTCTTTTCCATAAATAATAATAAAAAAAGGAATTTCTTAAATACAGCATGGTCAGTATTAGTCCAGTTGTACAGCAAATTTGTCCCTTGTTGCTTCTGAATTTGACCAATTGGTTCGACATTAATCAATATAGTAATCTAGGACTGGATCTTGTTTGAAACACGTTTTCCAATGGCATCCCATCATCTTGTACATCCATGGCATTGAGACAGACCGGTTCCATGCACTGCACTCAAAGAGTTACAACAGTCGGGAGCGTGTCCTCTTAAGAGCCTTTGTGCTGCACGCCTTTGAACGTGGCATATTTTTAGCATTTCTTGAGCGACAGATCCGCATGCAGCAGGGGAGGGGAGTGACATCTTGCTTTGGCCCGAGGACAACAGCAATGCAGAGACAAACTCAAATCCTCAAGCTGCTGTTTTTGTCCTCTATAAAATCATCAGCGGGAAGCTATAGAGTAAATGTAGAAACAAAGTAAAGCCCAACTCCACCAGGTGAAACATACAGGAAGGGTTACTTTTCCAAGGATCTGTCAACAATGCATATACTTGTGATCCACATCCCATTGCTGTGATCTGTGGAGGGCATGGGGGGGGGATGACCTTCAAAGTCTACAATTCTGCAGGGGAGTCACTGCCCCGCCTCCTACCTGCCGCTTTAATATTTGTGATTATAATTCCTGCCCTGAGCGCTCTCCTTCCCACCTAAATATCACTTTGCTAACCTATTACCTCCAGAGCAAAGTGCAAGATTTCATAGCAGCCATTGTCAAAGTTAAAGAACAAAGTAGTGTTTCCATTTTAGATACATAATGGTCCTAGTGGAGCCGATTTTAAATACTGTATTTATTGGCATATAACACGCACTTTTTCACCCTGAAAATCGGGTGCAAATAACGTGTGCGTGTTATACGGCGCAATACTTAAATTTTAGCTGCCTCGGAGAGGACAGGGAGGGGGGCGGGACGAGCGCCATCAGATTACATACAGTGAGAATCTCCTGTTTACTTGCCAGCCTCTGTAATAGAAAGTCCCGTCTCCTGGGCCGCCATTGGACCACTGTTCTGTCTATCATAGGAGATTCTCACTGTATGTAATCTGTCAGCACTCATCCCACCCCCTATAGGCTGCAGATGGGCATCGATCAGGCTGCACTGGTGAGGCTGCTGCACTGGTGGCAATGGTGAGGCTGCTGCACTGGTGGCAATGGTGAGGCTGCTGCACTGGTGGCAATGGTGAGGCTGCTGCACTGGTGGCAATGGTGAGGCTGCTGCACTGGTGGCAATGGTGAGGCTGCTGCACTGGTGGCAATGGTGAGGCTGCTGCACTGGTGGCAATGGTGAGGCTGCTGCACTGGTGGCAATGGTGAGGCTGCTGCTCTGGTGGCAATGGTGAGGCTGCTGCACTGGTGGCAATGGTGAGGCTGCTGCACTGGTGGCAATGGTGAGGCTGCTGCACTGGTGGCAATGGTGAGGCTGCTGCACTGGTGGCAATGGTGAGGCTGCTGCACTGGTGGCAATGGTGAGGCTGCTGCACTGGTGGCAATGGTGAGGCTGCTGCACTGGTGGCAATGGTGAGGCTGCTGCACTGGTGGCAATGGTGAGGCTGCTGCACTGGTGGCAATGGTGAGGCTGCTGCACTGGTGGCAATGGTGAGGCTGCTGCACTGGTGGCAATGGTGAGGCTGCTGCACTAATGAGGCTGCTGCATTGATGGTAATGGTGAGGTTGCTGCATTGATGGCATGGGTGAGGCTGCAGATGGGCATTGATGGCAATGGTGATGCTGCAGACAGGCACTGACCCTTATTTTGCTTCAAAGTTCCTTATTTAAAATTAAAAAAATTTCCTGAAACTTCCCTTTTAAAATGAATGTGCAGGTTATACGCAGATAAATACGGTAGTTGTAGAAATACATAATTATCTATACTCAAAAAGCAATCAGCAATAAGGTTCTCGCACATCAGTACCCAATGCTTTCTAGTTTAAATTGCAAATATCCAATATGTGCAGATACATTTTTTTTTGTGTTTAAGCGTCTGTGTAGGACAAACTCAGCAGCCACTCAGCAGATGCTCAAGGTTATCTGCCAAAGTCTGTCTAGATGCCTCAATCTCCTGCTATGTTTGTACTGCCTATGTAATCTGGCATTTCCTTATTTAAAGAGCAACCTCAGACCAGAGTAAAATGCATTGGTGAACTTCTAATGCGATCCAGGAATGTTGCGACTATGCGTAAAGCAAACCTGAACTTGTGTCATTGCCCTTCAGCTGCACTTCCCTCTGAAAGCGGGCCACGCTGCCAGCTTTGTACTATTGCACCTCAGGAGCCCTAAAAACTGTCAGGAACCGTTACGCCAATCTAAACATATTCATTTATTCTCCCCCCTCAACACTTCCTATTTCTTACGACTGGTCATTGAAGCCACCGATCACGGTGGTAGGATTAGGAAGGATCTCCTAGATCAGAGGTGACAAACTCAATTTCATCGCAAGCAGCATTAACAGTATGGTTGCCCTGAAAGGGCCTGTTGTATCAGGGGGGAGCTACGTACAGAGTGCAGGCTTCCGGGGGGAGCTACGTACAGAGTGCAGGCTTCCGGGGGGAGCTATGTACAGAGTGCAGGCTTCCGGGGGGAGCTACGTACAGAGTGCAGGCTTCCGGAGGGAGCTACGTACAGAGTGCAGGCTTTCGGGGGGAGCTACGTACAGAGTGCAGGCTTCCGGGGGGAGCTACGTACAGAGTGCAGGCTTCCGGGGGGAGCTACGTACAGAGTGCAGGCTTCCGGGGGGAGCTACGTACAGAGTGCAGGCTTCCGGGGGGAGCTACGTACACAGTGCAGGCTTCCGGGGGGAGCTACGTACACAGTGCAGGCTTCCGGGGGGAGCTACGTACACAGTGCAGGCTTCAGGGGGGAGCTACGTACACAGTGCAGGCTTCCGGGGGGAGCTACGTACACAGTGCAGGCTTCCGGGGGGCGCTACGTACACAGTGCAGGCTTCAGGGGGGCGCTACGTACACAGTGCAGGCTTCCGGGGGGCGCTACGTACACAGTGCAGGCTTCCGGGGGGCGCTACGTACACAGTGCAGGCTTCAGGGGGCGCTACGTACACAGTGCAGGCTTCCGGGGGGCGCTACGTACACAGTGCAGGCTTCAGGGGGCGCTACGTACACAGTGCAGGCTTCAGGGGCCGCTACGTACACAGTGCAGGCTTCAGGGGCCGCTACGTACACAGTGCAGGCTTCAGGGGCCGCTACGTACACAGTGCAGGCTTCAGGGGCCGCTACGTACACAGTGCAGGCTTCAGGGGCCGCTACGTACACAGTGCAGGCTTCAGGGGCCGCTACGTACACAGTGCAGGCTTCAGGGGCCGCTACGTACACAGTGCAGGCTTCAGGGGCCGCTACGTACACAGTGCAGGCTTCAGGGGCCGCTACGTACACAGTGCAGGCTTCAGGGGCCGCTACGTACACAGTGCAGGCTTCAGGGGCCGCTACATACAGAGTGCAGGCTTCAGGGGCCGCTACGTACAGAGTGCAGGCTTCAGGGGGCGCTACGTACAGAGTGCAGGCTTCAGGGGGCGCTACATACAGAGTGCAGGCTTCAGGGGGCGCTACGTACAGAGTGCAGGCTTCAGGGGGCGCTACGTACAGAGTGCAGGCTTCAGGGGGCGCTACGTACAGAGTGCAGGCTTCAGGGGGCGCTACATACAGAGTGCAGGCTTCAGGGGGCGCTACGTACAGAGTGCAGGCTTCAGGGGGCGCTACATACAGAGTGCAGGCTTCAGGGGGCGCTACGTACAGAGTGCAGGCTTCAGGGGGCGCTACATACAGAGTGCAGGCTTCAGGGGGCGCTACATACAGAGTGCAGGCTTCAGGGGGCGCTACATACAGAGTGCAGGCTTCAGGGGGCGCTACGTCCAGAGTGCAGGCTTCAGGGGGCGCTACATACAGAGTGCAGGCTTCAGGGGGCGCTACATACAGAGTGCAGGCTTCAGGGGGCGCTACATACAGAGTGCAGGCTTCAGGGGGCGCTACATACAGAGTGCAGGCTTCAGGGGGCGCTACATACAGAGTGCAGGCTTCAGGGGGCGCTACATACAGAGTGCAGGCTTCAGGGGGCGCTACGTACAGAGTGCAGGCTTCAGGGGGCGCTACGTACAGAGTGCAGGCTTCAGGGGGCGCTACGTACAGAGTGCAGGCTTCAGGGGGCGCTACGTACAGAGTGCAGGCTTCAGGGGGCGCTACGTACAGAGTGCAGGCTTCAGGGGGCGCTACGTACAGAGTGCAGGCTTCAGGGGGCGCTACGTACAGAGTGCAGGCTTCAGGGGGCGCTACGTACAGAGTGCAGGCTTCAGGGGGCGCTACGTACAGAGTGCAGGCTTCAGGGGGCGCTACGTACAGAGTGCAGGCTTCAGGGGGCGCTACGTACAGAGTGCAGGCTTCAGGGGGCGCTACGTACAGAGTGCAGGCTTCAGGGGGCGCTACGTACAGAGTGCAGGCTTCAGGGGGCGCTACGTACAGAGTGCAGGCTTCAGGGGGCGCTACGTACAGAGTGCAGGCTTCAGGGGGCGCTACGTACAGAGTGCAGGCTTCAGGGGGCGCTACGTACAGAGTGCAGGCTTCAGGGGGCGCTACGTACAGAGTGCAGGCTTCAGGGGGCGCTACGTACAGAGTGCAGGCTTCAGGGGGCGCTACATACAGAGTGCAGGCTTCAGGGGGCGCTACATACAGAGTGCAGGCTTCAGGGGGCGCTACATACAGAGTGCAGGCTTCAGGGGGCGCTACATACAGAGTGCAGGCTTCAGGGGGCGCTACATACAGAGTGCAGGCTTCAGGGGGCGCTACGTACAGAGTGCAGGCTTCAGGGGGGGTGCTACGTACAGAGTGCAGGCTTCAGGGGGGGTGCTACGTACAGAGTGCAGGCTTCAGGGGGGGTGCTACGTACAGAGTGCAGGCTTCAGTGGGGGCGCTACATACAGAGTGCAGGCTTCAGGGGGCACTACATACAGAGTGCAGGCTTTAGGGGGCGCTACATACAGAGTGCAGGCTTTAGGGGGGTGCTACATACAGAGTGCAGGCTTCAGGGGGCGCTACATACAGAGTGCAGGCTTCAGGGGGGGTGCTACATACAGAGTGCAGGCTTCAGGGGGCACTACCTACAGAGTGCAGGCTTCAGGGGGCGCTACGTACAGAGTGCAGGCTTCAGGGGGGGTGCTACATACAGAGTGCAGGCTTCGGGGGGGGGGGGGAGTGCTACCTACAGAGTGCAGGCTTCAGAGGGGGCGCTACGTACAGAGTGCAGACTTCAGGGGGGTGCTACGTACAGAGTGCCGGCTTCAGGGGGGTGCTACATACAGAGTGACGGCCTCAGGGGGGGGGGGGGGCGCGCTACGTACAGTGTGCAGGCATGTGCTGTATAGCTTCCTTGTATCTTTCAATCCTACCAGGCCAGTCTCTGGTACCGCCCGGTGTAGGTGGCTCGGCTCTGCCTTACCTTGCAGGGAGATTGTTCTCATAGAAGGGACAGCAGGGAGCAGAGGGTGAGAACCGGGAGGTGGAGGAATAGAGTTCCACCACGTTCCAGCTGCAAAACTGGGTGCACAGGCCACATGACAGGGCCTGGGCCTTGTGTTTGACATATGTGTCCTAAATGAAATAAAAAGTAGTCTAATAGAGCAACCTGGTTCGAGGGACTCCAAAGGTACTCTAGGTAGGCTGAAGCAAACTGCTACTTAAAGGAGTAGCACTATAGAGATTTTATGAGCACAGAAACAAAGTACTTTAAAGCATATTTTAGTAAAAAAATACAAAAATTAATTGCTAGGAGAGCAAGTCTAAGCATGGAGCTGGTTGCCAGGACAAGTCACAGCCTCCATGGCTGCCCAGAGACCAAAGAAGAGCAACAGATGCCCAGAGGAACGGCCAGGGACAGCGTAAGAGAAAATAGTCAGGCGAGTCTGCCATAATGTGAAAGAATGCTGTGAAAAAAAGTCGCCTCAGCAACAGAAAGGCACTCACTGCCGGGTTGAATGATGCCCACTGTTATTCTAAAAACGTCCACAAAGCCCAGGCCATCATGGACCTACGCTCTGGGATGTGTGCCATCAGAAACCATAGCCTTGTATACGCTCTCTCACCACACAGAATTTAAAGTTTTTTTTGTGGGCACCACAAGATTTCTGCATAATGGCATCACCGTTGATAAGTAGGGATTGTAGGGATTGAATAAAAAAAATGTTGAATGCCATCACTCATTAGGCGTCTTTATATAATGAAGGAGAAACGCATAAGGGATGTACTGCAGTGCCAATTAATACCTCCCTCACGAATATGACATAAATCAGTTCTTTACAGAAGCTGGTTCAGTAAGAGATCGCTTACAACTCACACGATGGTGTCATTGTCGTTTTGGCTGTAGACAAGTTTACTGACATTTCACAAACTGGGCTGATGGACAGGAAATATAAACTGATACCATTATAGTCAGAGGCTGGAAAACCCCTTCGTATTACAGTTTTAGAATAATCCAGAATTATGGTTAAAGCTCTAACCAGCTGGCTTTTCTTAGCCCCCGTACACACGGTCGGAAATTGCGACCACTAAATCCGTCTGATTTTTTTCAGACGGATTTTGTCCGACACTGGTGTTGCAAACACACGGTCGGACAAAGTTTTCAGAAAATCCGATCATTCTGAACGTGGTGACGTTCGTTGCGTACGGCGGAACTACGTAGAGGCTAGAAGCCAATAGCTTTGGTCTCGTAATTTGATCTGAGCATGTGTGGCACTTTGTCCGTCGGAATTCTCTACACACGATCGGAAAAGGTCTGATCGGATTTTATTGTCGGAAAATTTGAGAGCAGGATCTCAAATTTTTCCCCGATGGAAAAAGTCCGATGGAGCCCACACACGGGCGGATTTTCAGACAACATGGTCCGATCGGACATTTTCCATCCAAATTTCCGACCGTGTGTACGGGGGCTTAAAATGTATGTATAATGAAAAGGTTTTTTATTTTTAGTTTAGGATAGAGAAGGGGAAGAGTAAAATGTATTTTCTTATCTTGTTAGCAAAGTTTTCCTTCATTTTATTCTCCTTTTCCAAACGGAAATAGGAAACCTATAAAAAGTCCAAGGGATTCTTTTCAAAGGCCAATTCTCTGATAAGGTCCATGGTGGACCAGTTTTCAGAATGCTGTCAGAAGATCAGGAGGGGATTGTGCCACCTCCCATATTCCAGGTTTAATATTGAGGTTTCTCAATATAGCCATAGATCTTATTGGGGTAGCAGCATTGTCTTTGGTGGATTCCTCCCTTCTATGTCTGATGGTTGGGGTCGCACACACAAGTAGCTATTGCTTTGACTTTTTGGTGTGATATATTTATTCTTAACCTTCATGAAGAATCAGACCCTTGGATCATGAAATGCATTAAGAAGTTACTATAACCCATCAACAAGCAAGCAATTGGACATGTATTAATATCTATGGCACGTATTACTGACAAGGTACATGGGGCAATACTTCTATAGTGAGTGAATGCAATACACACCAGTCTTTGTGTTTTTACACAATTTCGATTTTCTTTAGTACAAATATGTGGATTTTAAAGTGGTTGTAAACCCTTACATATACCAAGTGAAGGTGACTGGTCTCAGGTGATACACAGAGATTAAACAAATCCTCCTATACAAGTTGTACCTGTGTATCTGCAGTGTTCTTTTCTCTACAACCATTAAGAATGCCGAATTTATAAAGCTTGGCTATGGGGCATGGAATGCCTTGGCCACTTATGGTTGGCCCAGTACAGGTGACAGCTTCCTGGCAGGAACACTCAGGTAGCTTGTCTGAGCTGTCAGAAAGGAGGGGGTGGATAGCAGAAATTACACATTTCAGAGCTCAGTGAGAAGTGCTCTAAGAGGGGAAAGAAAGAAAGAAAGGAAGAAAGAAAGAAAGAAAGAAAGAAGAAAGAAAGAAGGGAAAGAAAGAAGAAAGAAAGAAAGAAAGAAAGAAAGAAAGAAAGGAAGGGAAGGAAGGAAGGAAGGAAGGGACACCCCCCCCTTCACACAGCACACAGGAACAGAGCTGAGACTGTCAATCACAGTCTGTGTGCTGGAGATCCCTCCCCTGTCAGTGACTCATGCTGATAGCAGAAAAATGAGGCAGCAGACAGAGAAGACACTGCTCTGAATGGAGACAAGAACACACTAAAGAGAGATATGCTTTGTTCGTATTTTATATCTGAGGTTTACAACCACTTTAGGTGTGATATTTGTGATCTTATGATTGGGGTACCTAGAACACTTTTTGTATATATTTATTTTCCCTTTTGTGATTGAAAAGATTATAAATTACTTTTGAAAAGAGATCAAATTATTACAATTTATAAAAGATAGAATTGTGGACTTGCAGGACAGACAGTGAAGTTGGTTGTATCTCTCACATGCTATCTTTTCTTTCCTCCTTTCCCTCTTTCTTCTGTTCCTTCTAAAGTATTCAATTCTAAATATTTGAATTTAGGATATTGGGTTTGAATTGTTAGCATTGATTTCCATTGTGTACTCATGGTTTGTCACATGCACCCAATGGAAATATTCATACAGTATTTTCTCTGTTAATTCTTTTGTTTTATTATTATTATTTGCACTTCAATAAAAAAAAAAAAAATATTGGTGTTTTTTTTGTAACTGTCTATGTCTAAGATATTATGTGATGTTTTCTATTTTTTTTTTATAGCTTATTGGAGTTGCCATTTTTTTTTTTTTACAAAAACTGAATAAAAAAATCCTTCAAAAAAAAAAAAAAAAATGATTGGGAAAAAAAAAAAAAAAGATAGTATTAAATGAATTTACATATACTTTGGCTGACATGGCAATGCTGGGATTTGCAGTCACAAAACAGCTGCTGAGACCCCGTCATTATTGATTATTTTTAGGCACCTGTATCCGTGTCTTCAGTAGCTCCAGAGAAAAAACACGGCACATTCCACCGGGAGAAAATTTCTGAAAATAGCTGTAAAAGAGAAGGGGAGAGAGAGTGGCGATCTGGCATCTCATCTCTCAGTCACAATTTCAGCTGCCAGCTCCTGGCGTAGTGAATAGAGCCGGCGTGATATTAATAGACGAAATGAGGCGAGGGAATCCACACATGCTTTAATGGGAGCCGTGATTCGGGGATTTGCTGGCAGTTGGCTGCGACTGCAGATTTTCAACTTGCAAAGTATTAGGAAGGATAAAGATTTGGAAAGGAAAAAAAAAAAAAAAAAGGATTTTGCAGGAGGGCAAAAAACAGACTGCAGCGTGAATGCCGGGTAGATTAAAAAATGTGACAGTTACAGAGTAATCCAGAGCCGTGCAGTATATAGGCAATAGGGCGCTTGGATAGAAGTGGGCCCTCAGCAAAAGGGGGTTTCTGTTTGGAGTTGGACAGATTTCAGTTTCAGACATCAGTTTGTGCAGTGCTAAAGATTTAGGACCCGTGTAGTGGTGCACCGCCACCGAAATGAAAAAATTCAGGATGCACGTGGCCCGAAACCAAAATTGACATTTAAAAAAAATAAAAATAAATACATTATAATATATATATATATATATATATATATATATATATATATATATATATACATTATAATATATATATATATATATATATATATATATATATATATATATATATACACACACACACATATACACAGTCCCTGACAAAAGTCTTGTCGCTTGTGTACAAATTGAACTAAAGTGCCGCTAAAATATATTTCTAATCAAGATTTTGTTACAAGAAATGGGTCATTTTAATCCCAACAGCTTTTGTAATAATGTTTCAGTGCAAAACGAAACTGACAAAAAGTATTCTAATATTCACAGCTTGGTAAAGCCCATTGAGTCAATTTTTGCCAAGACGTAAGTGTTGTCGCCTTGTTATATGAGCTTCACCTGTGACTTAATAATGGATCAATTAGGTCTCGGGTGTGTATAAAAAGAACACCAGTACACTAGACCTTCTCAACTGCAACTAGACCTCTGCAAACATGCCTAAGATTCACCCGGAGACTAAAGTGTTGATTATCAAGAGGCTGAAGACCAGATGCTGATGTGGCAGACACCTTCAATGTGTCTCAGCGTCAAGTTCAGAGGATAAAAAAAAGATTTGAAGAGACTGGAGACGTTTTGGACAAGGCCAGGTCAGGCCGACCCCGCAAGACAACTGCTCGAGAGGACCGTTTGTTGGCTCGAAAATCCAAGACCAGCCCATTTTCCACTGCAGCAGAGCTCCACGAGACCTGGTCACCTGAAGTCCCTGTGTCAACCAGAACAGTTTGTCGGATTCTGTCTCGAAATGGCTTCCATGGTCGAATCAGTGCCCATAAGCCAGCACTAAACAAAAGACAATTGAAAAACCGTGTGGCATTTGCCAAGGGCCACAGCCTGCTAAAAGGATGGACTCTGGAAAAGTGGCAGAAGGTGGATTTTTCAGATGAATCTTCTGTTGAATTACACCACAGTCGCCGCAAATATTGCAGGAGACCTACTGGAACCCGCATGGAGCCGAGATTTACCCAGAAAACAGTGAAGTTTGGTGGAGGCAAAATCATGGTCTGGGGTTACATCCAGTGGGGTGTGCGAGGGATCTTCAGGGTGAAAGGCAACATCAATAGTCTAAAATACCAAGAAATCTTAGCTACCTCTTATATTCCCAACCATAAAAAAGGCCATATTTTGCAGCAGGATGGCGCTCCATCGCATACTTCCATCTCCACATCAAAGTTCCTTAACTACTTGCTTACCGGGCCTATTTTGGCCTATTTTCCTTCATGTAAACATCATCATTTTTTTGCTAGAAAATTACTCAGAACCCCCCAAACATTGAGTACGTTTTTTTTAGCAGACACCCTAGGGAATAAAATGGCGGTCATTGCAACTTTTTATCTCACACGGTATTTGCGCAATCATTTTTCAAACGCCTTTTTTTTGGAAAAAAAACGGTTTCATGAATTAAAAAATAAAACAGTAAAGTTAGCCCGATTTTTTTTATATAATATGAAAGATGATGTTACGCCGAGTAAATAGATACCGAACATGTCAAGCTTTAAAATTGCACACAACCGTGGAATGGCGCCAAACTTTGGTACTTAATAATCTCCATAGGCGACGCTTTAATATTTTTTACTGGTTACCAGTTTAGAGTTACAGAGGAGGTCTAGTGCTAGAATTGTTGCACGCGCTCCAACGCACGCGGCGATACCTCACATGTGTGGTTTGAGCGGCGTTTACATATGCGGGCGGGACTTGCGTGTGCGTTAGCTTCTGATCGCGAGCTACAGGGGCGTTTTAATTTTTTTTATTATTATTTATTTATTTTTATTTTACTTAATTTTTTTTATTTTTACACTTTTTAAAAAAAAAAAAAATTTTGGGATCACTTTTATTCCTATTACAAGGAATGTAAACATCCCTTGTAATAGGAATGTATGTGACAGGTCCTCTTTATGGAGAGATGTGGGGTCAATAAGACCCCACATCTCTCCTCCAGGCTGGAAAGCATGAGATCGGTAAAAAATTTTTTACCGATCTCATGCTGACAGCCGCGATCGCGGCTTTGTTTACTTCCGGGTACCGGGCGTGACGTCATAACGTCACGCCGGGGCCTCCGACGGTCATAGAGATGACTGGTGACCATCTGGTCACCGGAAATCTCTATGCTCGTCATCCGGCGGCGAGCGATTCTTTCTCCGGGCCCCCGATGGCACGGGAGAGCCCGGAGAAGCACCGGATGGCGGCGGGAGGGGGGGGACGTCCCCTCCCGCTGCCTATAAGAACGATCAGGCGGAACTGCCACTATGATCGTTCTTATGGTGCACAGAATCGCCGGCCGGAAAGAATGATATCTGAATGATGCCAATAGCTGCACGCATCATTCAGATATCACCACTCAAAGTCAAGGACGTCATATGACGTGCTTGGTCGGCAAGTGGTTAAGGCAAAGAAGATCAAGATGCTCCAGTATTGGCCAGCCCAGTCACCAGACATGAACATCATTGAGCATATGTGGTGTAGGATGAAAGATGAAGCATGGAAGACGAAACCAAAGAATATTGATGAACTCTGGGAGGCATGCAAGACTGTTTTCTTTGCTATTCCTGATGACTTCATCAATAAATTGTATGAATCCTTGCCAAACCGCATGGATGCTGTCCTTCAAGCTCATGGAAGTCATACAAGATATTAAATTTGGATCTCACAGCAACACTACTTCATTTGCTGACATATATTTAAATTTTCAGTAAAGTTGTTCAATTTCTGTATAGGCGACAAAACTTTTGTCTTGCCAAAATTTGACCTGTCTGTCTTGATTAAATGATAAATCTTTTTTCAGTGAAACTAATTTATTTCAGTGCATTACACATCATTTGGGAGGGCTTTAGCTTTTCATATGAGCTATTTCTAACACCAATTGATTAATTAAAAGTCAGGTTAATAGCAGGAGTTTCTATAAAATAGAGAAGCGACAAGACTTTTGTCAGGGACTGATAGAGTGTATATATATATATATATATATATATATATATATATATATATATATATATATATATATATATATATATATATACACACATACACACACACGTATATGGATTTGTATGCAACAATAATTTAAATAGGTGAAGTGTAAAAGTCCACTTTATGGTTTAAAACAATCCAATCCATTTTGTTTATACATACACCCTTCACCAGGGTTATAAAGTATGTCAGATACAAAAGTATATTATATAGGGTGCCTATCTAACAGATGATGACTTCATACCAATAGAACCATGAGATAGTAGACCCCTAAGGTGCAGGGGCCTACTATCTGATAGTAGAGTACCAGGTCACAGTCCTCAGGCATATCCCACCAGGAGGTGAGCAATCCAGGGTCCAGTAGCAGATATAGCGGGTAGGGAGCACGCAGAAGCATAGCCAGTAAACAAGCAAAAGTTCAGTAACAAGCGATTGCAGGTAAGGATCAGGCAGAAGCATAGTCAAGGAACAAGTCAAAGGTTGGTAACGAGTGGTAGCAGAGATATGGACGCAGGAGGCACAAGAGCGATATTGGCTGGAGAAAATACAATAATTTGGCAAACAGGAAGAGCAAAGGCATGGATTAAACAGGAAGTTCATGGGAGGAGCAAAGAGTTCAAGGTTCAAGAGAAACAAGACACAAGGCAAGGTTGTCTAAGGTAGTGGTTCTCAGCCCTGTCCTCAAGTACCCCCAACAGGCCATGTTTTGGGAATTTCTCTTAGATAAAATAGCTGTCCAAAATACCAAGCCATTGACTGATTTAAAGCACCTGTGCAAGATAAAGAAAAACCTGAAAACATGGCCTGTTGGGGGTACTTGAGGACAGGGTTGAGAACCACTGGTCTAAGGAATTAGTTAGGGAGCTCTCCAGCACCTCAACTGGCTCAGCAGGAAGAGGCACTGCCAGACACAGCAGAGTTTGCAGGTTGAGATCCAGGTCCTGATGGCGACACCAACAAAAAATTCTTGAAAGAGGTTCCAACTTTTCCTTATGCTAAACAAAACAAATATATAAATTGCTCCTCTAGGGATGGAAAGTACATAAAGGGTTTCATGTTTTTTTGTAACCTGCTCTAAGAGTAAGCTATTGACATCCACACTATAAAAATGGGAATATCAGTCATGGACGTGTGCAGATCCGCACTGCGGCTCAGATTGGTGAACTAAACACAAATAAAAGCTGGGGGCAATTTATGATTTTTTTTTTTTTTTTTTTTAAAGAAAACTCGGGCAGCTCATGTCACTGTCCTCTTACAATGGTGAAATGGTTCTGTGGTATACTTTTCAGACAAGACAGCATTAATTCCTGTCTGGTGAAGACATCTTCCTTTACAAATCTAGACCATGTCAGCAGCGTCGCCTGCATACATCTCTATGTTGCAGATTGGACTATTTGTCATTAAAGCGGTGTTACTCCTTTGACAGCAATGAGCGACCGTTTCTGAACCAAATGACAAAGCAAGATGGGTTTCAGGCCAAAAATTGGTAAAGATTCGCCTATGCTTTTAAATAAAGGTTCAATTTATGTCTAAAAACAGCTTCTCAACATTTTCAACACAAAGTAACCCATCAATGGTGCCAGTGGGAAGTTATCCGAGAGGCAGAAATTGCTCTAGAAACCCCTGGGAGGAACCCCGGTTGATAAATCCTCGTCCAAAAAGTGTATGAAAAACCCTTACGAGGAACTTATTTGCTCACTCTTGACCTGTTAAATATACAAAATACGAAAAAATGATTGGTCATGGATTTATTTTTCTTGACACCAACAGAAAAAAATAAAATATTAGAAGTGCATATTTTTCATGCTCTCTCAGTGAATTCTATAGGGCCAAAAATGTCCTTAAAATGTCACCTAAGAAGTGACTGCACCTTTCTCCAAGCTGCAGGGAAGCGCGTTGCATAGGTGTGAACGAGCCCCAACAATGCCTTGTCCTACATCTGCACCTAGAGGCACCTCTCCCCTTGTGTCTTTCCCACCCACACTATATATTCATCATGGGTATGCTTCTTTGAAGGAAAGCGAGTCCTACGGTATATCAATCGGAACCGATATTTTCATCTATCGGTCCAGTGCTATCATACATAGAACTGGACCAATAGATGAAAATATTGGTTCCGATTGATACATCGTAGGATTTGCTTTCCTTCAAAGAAGCATACCATTGATGAATATATAGTGTGGGTGGGAAAGACACAAGGGGAGAGGCGCCTCTGGGTGCAGATATAGAACAAGTTTAATAACACTTTAAATACAGGAAACTAACATTGGTGAAGTTCATAAATAAGCATTGGTTAAATCCCAGCATGGGGGTAGTCCTCAGTCCATTCCTGCTTGATGGACGCACTGTGCTTGATACAACACCGCTGTATGTTAAGAAGCCGGCCGCAAGTGGAGAATGCATGCAGGCGAGAAGGGGTGACGTCACTGGGAAGTGACGCGTTTCCTGAGCTTACAGGCTGCGAGTGACGTGGCAGCCGCGCTCCTTCTTCAAGCTTCAGAGCATCATGAACGACTCACATCCAAAATTGCTCAAAGTCTGGGAACCATGGATTTTCCACGAGTTTCCCTCACTTCAACCAGCTTGTTCAGGCCTTCTCTGACTGCTTCTGAGGGCGTGAAGGAGTCTGTTCTTTTTGCCTCTTTTTCCCCTTCCTTCTCTAGACTCAGACTTTCCTTTATTCCCTCCTACTTTTTCTGGCTCCTTTTTTTCCCCCTTGTTTTCACAGATGCCATTCTTTGGGGTTGGTTGCAGGAGTTGGACCACCCATAAGATGACTGCGAGTAGGCCGTGGAATATGGCATTTTTCCTTATTATTTTCTTTTCATTTTTTATTTATTATTCTTCAATGTTATCCCAATTGCATAAAAGTATTCAACTGCGGTTGTTCTGTTCAGGTACCTTTTTGGAGTCCTCTGTAATACCTGATCATTCTTTAGCCCCTGCGTTGGCGACCTATATGTTTGCTTCTGATTTCTTATGTTGTCTCAGAAAACCAATAAAAACTGAAAATATTTAAAGGTTAAGAGCATCAAAACATGGTCAACACGTTTTGAGGGAGGAAAAAGTCTCTCCCTTCTTCAGGGCTTAAACAGTCAATTTTCATATTTTTATGAAAGACCCGTGTAAAAGTTAGTTCACCTTTACCCAAAAACTGACTAAGCAGGTAAGGGGCACCTCTAGGTAAAACCAAACGGTGCAGTTCTGACCCATGTTGAATAATACCCTTGCTATAGGTGTAGGTCCATCTACGTTCCTCCTGAAACCTCATTGGAAAACTCCCAGAGATTGCATCATCCCATCCTGCCTTGTTGCAGGGACATTCCTAAAACACTCCCAACTGATACGGCTTGCCTCTGCCATCAAAGGAGGGAGTACTTTCTCTGGTTCCAACATGCTAGCCCTCTCCCTTGGTGCAGTAGCTCCAAGCTCAGCGATGCTGTGATAGAGCAGATAGTGAACCCAGCATGTGCGGTGGTTTGAAAGCTCTCTCCCGTGGTGAAGAGGATGTGCAGCAACAGCTAGCAGTGTCCTAGCAGTGTCTTAGCAATGTCCTAGCAACAGGATGGAGGGGTACTATCTCTTTAGGTTTGTCAGCCAGGCTCTGGGAGGTATGTAGTTGGCCTTTATCTATAGCCAAGGCATTATTCAACTTTAATCAAAGCTGTACAGTTTGTTTCTATCTATAGGCACCCCTTACCTGCATAGGCAGTTCTGTGGTAAATGTGCACCAACCCTTTATGGTTTGATGAACACCAGAATCTCCCAAAGGACACTAAGAGTGGCCCGCAAATCACGCAGGTGTGTACGGATTGGGGTCCAAAGTTATAGGCCTAACAGCTTTTTGGGATAAAATAAATGACATTTGAAGAAAGCTCTCATCTCCTGAGCCAAGAGAATGGAATAATGGAAGTGGACTTCACTGCCAATCAGCTTGTCCAGGTGCACCAGCGGGCCGACACTGATGAGAAGCAGCTGTGTGTGTGGAGCAGATAGGACGGTCGCATACTTCATACATCAGGCCAACACTTGTGTGTCCTGTCAGGAGCAACTTTCTTAGAAGGGCTAAATTTAGCCCGGCTGTCTATATTCTGGGAAATACTACTGTACGAGGGTAAACATGGCTGCAACAGGGAGCATGCATGCTGTTTACATTACACCACGAGTACAGTTTTTTTTTTTTTTTTTTTACAAAAGGTTTATTAGACAATCCAACATATACAGTAAGTAGGGGAACCCAAGGCGGAGAGCCAATATGCAGTTAAGAAAACTACACTAGTAGTCAGAACATTTAAATGTGACCACAACATGGTCAATAAGACTGCGGTTCAAGATGACAGCAAACAGCACTGCCCAGGTCTTCTAGATCTTACCATAAAAAGGTAATAGAGCACATCCAGAAGCCCATGACGAGTGGTCCCCAACAACCAGGTGGGGACCATCCGGTCAACACTGGTAAATACCCAGTTGTAAGCGACTGGGTGCTTTCAGCGCCAACCCTGAAAAAAAAAAAAAAGGGGGGGGGGGGGACAGAAGCATTATTAGAAATAAACTGTCAGGTCGCCACAACCCTGTGCCACCATCTATTGGGCAGCCCAGGGCAAGGGACCAATATACAGGAACAGCACTCAGGGAAGATTAGGATTATCTGGTGCCATTAAGTGTCGGGTTGGCAGGTAAAATACACATTACTGAGGTGGGCAGTGCAGCTGAGCTGAGGTTCCATAGGGCTGAAAACAAAACGTGGATCAAAGCCCTCAATGAGCGATAAAGGAAGGTGGTCTGGGTAGGAATGTCAGACTCCGGGCGGAGTAGAAAGCAAATCAATCGAGTGATCATCCTGTGGGCACATCCTGAAAGCGTTGAAGAGATGAAGTGTTTGAGATCCTTGGTGAAACAGCTGGGAGGACTTGCTGGGGGGGGGGGGGGGGGGGGGTTGAGAAGGCCTCAGATGAGAAGGAGGGTATCTCCTTTTAAGAGGGGGCAGGTAAAATTGCAGGTCCTGAGAATGTCACCGCAGATCAGATGGGGAAGAGACGTGAAACTGGCGGCCTCAGTGGGCGAATGGAAGCTTAAAGGGGAATCCCCATCTGTACCTAACTCCCATGTGTTTGCAGGACCTACAAGTAAGGTTTCAGGTTCCTCCTTTTAGCAATGGTAACCGGGGAGAGATCTGCAAAGAGTTGCAGGGGGTTGCCCTGAAAGGAGAGATCATGGTGGTCCCTGGCAGCATACGGGAGTCGTTCTTTAGTGCGGTAGTAATGAAACTTAATGACATCCCTTGGAGGGCCGTCAGTAGGTTTGGGAGCAAGGGATCTGTGGATACGATCGAATTCCAAACGCTCAAGGGGTATCTCGGGTGCAAGTTCCTGAAAAAAAAAAAGCAGTGACAGTACCTTGCAAATCAGTGATGGCCTCAGGGACCCCGTGGATGCGGAGGTCATCTCTGCGGGCCCCATTTTCTGCATCTTCCAACTTGTCCTGCAAATTTACAAGTCCAGCGTTTAGCTTATCAACCTCCTCCTCCTTGTGCCCCTCAAGCACGCTTGTGTTGAGGTCCATGCGTTGCTCCAACTTGTTAGTGCGGTGGCCTGGCTCCTTTTACTAGGTCTGCTGAGAGTTTGTGGGTGGCCATTGTTATTTCATCCCGCACTATGGAGCCAAATTTGTTCAGCAAAGCGTCCGAATTAATAGTTCGGGGGCTTACCAGATCTGATTTTGAAATTGGTGCAGGCTGTCTGCTGGGGAAGCAGGGTCTGATGCCAAAAGCTGCGTCTTGTTGTCTGGCTCCGGTGGTTCAGGCGTCATCTTGCCCTTGCCTTTCCCAGTAGCAGGGGGGACCTTCGCCTGAGAACGGTACCGCTGGCTGTTCCGGGGTGTGCAGTACATGCCCGCTGGGATCCTGGGAGTATCAGCTGCCTCGAGAGCCGGATTATGTGCACCACTACAGTGCCTGTGCCTCGTCAGCCGGGTTGTTGTGTTCGGACGGCGCGGAGCGAGAGGATCAGGCAGGTTTTACACAACCTCGTAACTTGCACTTGTAAATTCCAATCAGATGGCTGCCAGCACTATGACAGCAAAAAATGAAAAAGACCTTTATAATTTTTAGCATTTGGTAAATTTGACTTTGAGAGTTAACAATTTTACAACCAGATGCTCATTTTTTTTCTATTAAACAGGAAGGTTTAATTGAGCATCTGGTTGTAAAAAAAAAAAACAGGATGGCACAACATTTTTTTAGTTTTTTTAATAACCCCCGTGACAGTCGTTACCTATACATTTATGAGCGGCATGTGTTGTATATTTAAAGTTTTCAGTCTTTGTACACATCTTAGGACTTACTTAGAACTCCTGATTCAGCAAGTAGCCTTCCTGACTGTGGGTATCTGAAGCCCGCTGGGACTCTCTTCTGTGATTGGGTACAGCTGGCTACCCAGCATGCACCTCCCGATCTTGAGTATGTGCAGTGGGAACGAATTACGGTGTTTGTGTGGGGATGCCCATTGACTCCTGGGATTGATGTCACTGCTATCCCTGGAGCCAGAGGGAAAAAAAGGAAATTGCGTACCTCGCCGCAGTGAGAATGGATGGAAATGCAGCTTTTACCCTCAACAAATGGTAGAAGATGAAGGAAAAAAAAACCTATCCAAAAATGAATGGGGATGTGATCAGCAACGATTGCAGCCATATCAGTTGGATGGAACTCCGCTTTAAGCTGGCCAAAAATTTGTTGAATTCCATTCAAAGTTCTTTGTTTCAAGGACTTTTGTTCAACTATCTAACCTAGTGGAAATATTTTCTAGAATGAACAAATTTCTAAGTGTGTGATTGCATAAAATCCACTAGAAAGGCCAATGCGGCCGTGGCCATGATTAAGCCCTAATGGCCGAACACGCTGGGATTTATAGTGGATTTTATGCATAGTTCCGTGAAAAATAAAAGGAGATTTGTCTGTGGACATTACAGAAGTTCCGGCTTTTCATCATGACAGCACTTTCTTCTACTCCCCTATGCTTTGGCAGGCTACGTGTCCCTCGGCATCCTCACATCCAAGGTGGGGCTATGGGATCTGGGGACTTGGTGATACTAAACCCAGGACTCTGCATTCACTATATCTGGTCTCACCCCACTACACAGAACATGGAAAAGCAATTATTTTAGTAAATATAAACTGATAAATGCCTTTTCTCATCAGCAGTATATAGCAGTTCTAGGACTTCTATCAGTGTCTGGATAAAGCTTGTAGGAGGAGTTTTCACTCTACTCTGACTGTCCTATGAGGCTGCATGATCCCTGACACTAGTCGGGACAGTGCTGATTGGCCCTTTGCTGATCACATGCACCCTCCCAAGAAAAAAACTCTCTAGCATAATACACCAAACTGAGCATGTGCAGAGTGACTCCAAAGGCTCTGTACTCGGAGATAGATTGCAGACTGTGGAAGAAGATCACAGAAGAAAGGATCGAACAACCTTTTTACATAATGCAGAGGATTAACCCCTTAGGTTCCACAGAGTATAACAAGCATGCTTTACTGCATATACAGACTGATTTTACTGTTGTGGGCTTAGTAACGCTTTAATGATGTCAGATGACCTGTGACCACTAGCGCATAGGGGAGGACAAGGTTGCAAGGAGATGTGAGGATGAGGCAAGTAAAAGTGCTTTTTGTGCCCCCCCCCAACAGATGTAAAGGGGCATTTAACCCTTGCAGCACAGGGCAGCCCATTGCAATGAAGCATTTTGACTCTCTTAGGACTTCAGCTTCAAGGTGGCTCTGTTGCTATCCAAATTAAAGGATAAGTGCACTTTATAACAATCATGGTGTAAATATAATCCACCTTTCCTCAGCTTCATTGGTGGCAGTTTCATTAACATTTCTTGAGGAAGGGGCCACCTGCATTCAGAAGATGCCTCTGAGTTTGTGTTTCCAGGTTCTCAGCTCCACCAATTGTAGTCTTCACAGAATGGTAGTGGACAGCACAGTTCACTTCCACGCCTACTGAATTTAGCTGAGGGGGCAATAGATAAAAGTCAGATTAGGCTAAACTAAGTGGGCTATCTGACTTAATTACCATTGAAGGTATCTAGGACGTGGTCAGAAGTTAAATGACCAAATTAACTTGCTACTTGGGGCTGTTCTATAATAAAAATAAAAGCCGAGCTGTGCGCGGAGTCTATTAAAAGCAAACAGAGAAGCAACGAGTTACATCACGTCCTACTTCATGTCCTGGCGCCCAGTCCAGCAGTGAATGAGGCGCTGTATGCATTGACCGGTCCAGGCCAAGGAGCAGCGCGCTCACTGTACAGCTGTGAATGGGCTTTTTCAACCACAGGGCGACGTGTCAGGCAAGAACTGGACTCGATAAACTCCCTCTGCTCTATTGCACAAAAGGCGCCATTGAGTTCAAGACACAGCTTCCATTTGTAGAAGCCTATAAAACGTACACAGAGCTCTTCTGTTCATCAACCCATTCTAAAAGTGCCACTGATACTGCTGTAAAATAAGACAGTGGGGATCATTAAGAGGAACAAGCACACTCCTCTATAAACACTAGCAAAGTACATGCATACTTCTAGTGCAGATTAGAAAGGCAATAGAACACCTTATTGGTTGCTTATTGGTGGCTGACCTAGAATTTGAATGCATGTTTTCTATACAGGGGTTTTGGTATATATATTTTTTAGTTTTTTATTAACTAGTTGTCAAGGTCAGTAACTACTTCCTGGGCTGAGGTGTTGGCTCAGATTTAACTAGGGAAGAGGAGATTGAGAAAATTTTTCCACCTGCCTGCAGCAGACTGATGACATCTCAGCCTAGGCAAAGTTACTGTCAATAAGACTTCCTTGACATTGTTGGTGTATATCAGGGGTTTCCAAACTTTCTAAAACAGAGGGCAGGACTTTAGGGGGGGTGGATTGTGGCCAGTAGGAGTGGAAAATGCTCCGACATCACTGGGAGTAAACAATGTCAAAGGCTTGGTGGTCAGTGAGAGTAAATAAATAACTTAGCATCTGTGATCAGTTGGTGGAATAGAGCCCCATCGTTGGTGTCCCCGAGAGGAACTGTGCCCCAGCGTTGGTGTCCCCGAGAGGAACTGTGCCCCAGCGTTGGTGTCCCCGAGAGGAACTGTGCCCCATAGATGGTGTCAGTTGGAGGAGTAGTGTCTTGTATTAGTGGGCGGATTACTGCCCCAAGGGCTGGATAAGGGCTAGCAAAGGGCAGCAGTTTGGAGATAACTGATGTATATTTTGACATGTCAGGAATTTATTTACAGAGATTTTATTAACTTTCAAAAAACTGTTGCCAATAAACAAATTTTAATTCTGTATCTGTAAAGATGGAGGCCTGTTATCTGCACCCACTGTGTTCCTTGGGTAGATGTGGCCCAAAGGAATTATACTTTAGAGCTGTTTCAATGTAGTTATATGGGTCATGTGTGCTATCTGTTAATTGGATACAGCCACCATCTTGGCCTAATAATGTGCAGGTATGAACAATGAAGAATTATTTTTGATGAACAAGTTCCTCCAAGCACCTCATTCCTTCATGGGAGCCTCAGCACATCTTCACTCCCAATGTTTGGGGGGCTTGTATCCTCAACCATAACTTGCAGGTTGACTAATCATCCAGCCCTATAGTTTTCTTCACTGACTTGCGTGGTGTGGGCATTCCCTGCAATGATGTACTGACTGTCTTTTTTTTTGCTTATGGCTGGCAGAGTGTGCTCCAAAATCATGCTGTGCTCCACCAAATCCACTACCAAGACCAGCCAACATGATGACTTTAGGCACAGACCTCTGGGGAGTAGTAGAGTGCGTTGAGGTTCCTTCATAACCAGGAAGAACCTTACAGCGGCAAGATGATCCCTCCCATTGACTGGCACAATGGAAGCCAGAGCAGGCTGCTGGTAAATTTACAGGTGGAAGAAATCAGTAAATATTGCTAAAAAGTCCTTCATTGGGAGGGCAGCAGCTTGAGGTGAGAGATAACACCATAAAATGCAAGTGGGCAAATCAGTCCACTGATCTCCACATTGAATTCCATTTTTGGGTGGGCTGATCCTTTAATCAAAAAATAAATAAAAGCAACAATTTCCAGCAATTTTCCCAGTACACAGATCTGGACATAATGAAGCAGAAAATCTCACCGATAGTGACTTATTGTTGACAAAGAGGTGACATAATTAAGAGGTGTGTTGTGGATAAACAGGACACAAAAGGAGCAGTGGGGCCCATTGAACACCGGTACAGAATTACCAGCTGCCAGTTACAAATGCCCCTGCTGCATACTGAGCTCGTACTTAATTAAAGTCCCCTTTTCACCATTCTTATCTCTGGAGGACAGATCCGCAAACTGAAGAGACTTGCATGATTCAAATGACCTATTTGTAATTAATCCATGGAATGGAAACTTTTTCAAATGTATTTTTTTGCAGGTCTGATATTAAGACCCCTTTCACACTGAGGCGATTTACATGCGATATAGCGCTAAAAGTAGCGCCTGTAAAGCGAAGCTCCTGTCTCTCCAGTGTGAAAGCCTGAGTGCTTTCACACTGGAGCGGTGCGCTTGCAGGATGTTAAAAAAAAACTCCTGCAAGCAGCATCTTTGGAGCGGTATACACACCGCTCCTTCACCGCTTCTGCCCATTAAAATCAATGGGGCAGCGCGGCTATACCGCCGGCATAGGGCTGCTGCAGCAGCGCTTTGCAGTGGTTTTAACCCTTTCTCGGTCGCTAACGGGGGGGGTAAAAGTGCCCCGCTAGCAATCGACTAGCACCACAACATTTCTGGTAATGCGTCGCTATTTTTAGCGGCGCGTTACCAACGCACCCACCGCCCCAGTGTGAAAGGGGCCTTAAGCCCAACGCCAAGCAAACTTTTCGTTTTGGCAAAAGTGGTGGGAAAGAGTTGACTATTGAAGTCCCCAGTGTCACCATTGGAAAGATTTCAGCTCAGGGACAGGGTGTCACCAGTACAGGAAGTATCCTGAGGTCACAGAAACCAAAAACAAATCTGAAAGCGGTTCTAATGCGGGCCACACATGGAGCAAATTTCGACCAGTTCTTGATGACCTTGCCAAAATTTGTTCAGTGGTTGGCCTTGTTGGGACCCGATCGCCCAACATTCTCTTATTGAGAAGTTGAAGGAGTCAGAAAACTGTCAGACGAACAATGTCTGTATTCAATCACATACAGGAAATGTTGGGGTTCCTTGACAGCCAGTGGCCCTGGTTGTTAAAATACAATAGCCGCAGCAAGAGATGAGTCCAAACATGCTGTTAGCATTGATGGAGAAATCTGTTAGATTCAAAAAGGAAAAAAATTATTGTGTTTAGAGCCAGCTTAAATTTCAGGCATTGTAGGGAAAAGTTAAGAAGAAAAAAACTAAAAATCTCATTAGGAATTGACACCACGGTTTCACCAATTTGTAGGTAAGGACTAAAAGTTTTAAAGATTGCAAGCTCTCCCGAGCAGGGCCCTCCTAACCCCTCTCGTATTTAATTGCATTGCAACACAACTGTCTACCTTTATATTGTAAAGTTGGGCGCAAACTGTTGGTGCTACATACATCCTGTATTATATTAATAGATTTGTGGAAAAATTGGCCATAGATTATGCAATTTTCTTTCCTTTCAAATAATTACGGCCAGGCTATAGCCTCTGGCAGCAATTGCACAAAAAAAAAAATCAGTCAGGCTCATTGTACTGAAGCTGATAAAAAGATGTCCATAGATGGATTGAAATTCGACCGGTTCCTGTACAACCAGTCAAATTTTGATCGGTCTATGCGGGGTCAAAGTGGTCGTAAACCTCAGACATGAAATAGGAAATATATAGTGTGTACTTGCCTCAATTAAAAGGGGTTGTAAAGGCAGAAGGTTTTTTTTTATCTTAATGCATTCTATGCATTATTTGCTGCAATAAGCTCATTATGAAATACCTCAGAACAATGGCATGAATCGGCGTCGGCACTCTGAGTACACAGCGGACATCTTCCACCGGAGTTACCTCCGGGTTTGAGGCTCCGGCGCTATGATTGGCCAGAGCCGCGATGACGTCACTTCCGCGAATGCGCATGGGAGCCGCCGGTCACTGCTACTAAAGAAACGGCACCAGTGGCCCGTTTCTTCAGTGCGAATGCGCCAATGACGTCGGCAGCAGGGCATATACTGAATATCACCTAAACTGTGCAAGTTTAGGAGATATTCAAGGTACCTGCAGGTAAAGTCTTGTTATAGGCTTACCTGTAGGTAAAAGTGGTGTAAGAGTTTACAACCACTTTAAGGCACAACAGACTGCTGGATTATGTTGGCACAAAGACCTCTGGAAGATGCAGTATGAATTGCAGAATCTAAGAGATCTTGGGAAGTCAAATTGAATTGCGTTAACTAGTATAAAAGGACGGGAAATTTACAATCAAAGCCTTCACAACCAACAGCTCAGTCTGTTGCCTTATACCCATCACTATTGGCCATCGCTGTGGTCAGCAGCTGCTCCAACCAATATTGAGGGCAAGAGATAGGGAGGAACGGGCAGAACTGAGAACCACTACAGATGGGGTCATATCAGAGAATCCTGGTTTTATGGATTCCCTAGGAAAAAATAAATAAAAATCACATGGAAATTCCTTTGCAGGTTCTAGTTTTAGGCCCCATGCACACGAAACGCTGTTAAATGCGCGTTCAAAGGCAGTTGGACATTTTTTTCAACTGCCCCTGAACCCATGCAATGTGTCCATGTGCGGCTGCGTTTATAAGCGGTTTTAAAAAGGAACCAAATTTTTTGGACCAGAAAACTCAGAAATATGATGGTAAACCATAAAAAATACTAAAAAAATTGGTTTAAAATGTCGTAATTACTTTAGATTGTTCATAGAGCATATATACTCACTGATGCAATGCCATAAAAAAAACTCTAGTTTTTTAGGTGGCTTAGACAATGAGGAATGCCTCCACTTCTTTGCCCCAACCCTTCATCCAATTTCTAATCTAATCAGTGACTACACCTAGTCTGACCAAACAGGGGCGTTGCTAGGTGGCAAAAAGACCGAAGTCCAAGAGGCCGGCACGGGGTTGGGGGGGGGGGGGCGGCTCCAGTGGCGCTGGTATTTTTTGGCTGGGCGGTGAGTTTGTGTGGTTGTGTGGCGGGGAGTAAGCTCACTTGCTGATTGCTGCCTGGCTTACCAGTGCCCATCAATGCTGACCACTAAACTGACCTAACCTACCTATCTGACATACACACACACTGACCTACCTGACACACACCTACCTGACATACATACACTGACCTACCTGACACACACTGGCCTACATACACTAACCTACTTGACATACACACACTGACTGACCTACCTGACCAGGAGGAGACAGACTTATGTGTCCAGGCCCTGCAGCAGTAGCTCAGCCGTGGTGCTGGTGTGCGAGGCAGCCAGAGGAGAGGAGGAGAGCCGCCCGGCCGCTTACAGTCACAGCGAGCTGGGAGAGGGCTGAGATTGGAGGAGTGCAGGCTCTGGGAGGCGCTGGGGATGCTGCTCAGGGTGTCTCTCTCTCTCTCTCTCTCTCTCTCTCTCTCGTTGCTCAGGTATCCCCCTCCCTGCTGCTCTGCACTTCAAGCCACCACCGGACTAGCGACGGGAAGCTCCAGTCCAGAAGTCGCAGGCCAGGTCCCATGAGCACTAGCGCAGAGGAGGAGGAAGTGCAATCCACCTCCGCTTTGAATGCTGGGCAGTGTGGGCACAGTGGGCAGTGACGTCACTGGTTGCTAGCCGCTAGGCAGCTATAGCAACCAGTGACCATGGAGTAGAGTCAGGTGGAGGTGGGGGGGTGGAGCTGGAGCCAGCGCTACCACAGCTCAGTCTGCCCCTGTATTCTGGACCAGGACAAGAGACTCAGGGCTATTGGCCCCAATAGCCACCCCCCAACGACGCCTCTGTAACCAAAGCATAGCAATGTATTTTTTTCACAAAGAAAAACCTGCATACCAATGTGTAGTCAGCCCCAACCCCCCACCATGTTTGTGAAATATCCAACGCTGTTCCATCAACGGATGGGTCCAATATCGACGAGCTCTGACTCTGGACCTCTCACGCAATTTGCGACGACATTGCTGCCTCATCAAGAGCAAAATTAGGAGCATTTCCTGACATATATTCAATATGGGATCCATTTCCAAAAAAAAAACACAGAAAGAGAGGCAAATGCAAGTGTACAACTGCTCTCTGCTGCTGCTGCTCACTCTGATCAAAATGGCAGAAATAGTTAATACATGCTTTCTGAGCTTGGGGAGGGTCTATATGATGTTATCTTTACAAACGCTTATAGACGCAAACGCGGCTAAGCACGGCTAAACGCGGCATGAAAACGCGGCTAAACACGGCAAAACTTTTTTTGCGCCGGTTTCTGCTTTTTAAATCATGCGTTCAGCAGAGTTTGCTTCTGCGTCTCGTGTGCATGGGTCCTAAATGTTCATAGGTTTGTTGTAAAGAGCACCTGTCATCTAAATATTTAATCAATATCAACCCATATTTGTAATCTGTACAGACATGCAGAACATAAAAGCTACACGAGAGGTGAAATAGAACTTCTCCAAACTTTTGATCTTGCAGAAAGTTCATCATTAAATCTACTGTTAATACATTGCTCTATTAATTACATAAAAGCTGTCATCGTAGGTTTACACTTGGGTCTGTTCTCCAGAGATGAATCCCAGAGCGCACAGAACTTGCAATGCTTAGATGTCTCTTCCAATACGAGAAAGGCCGCCACTCGCTCTGGTAAGAAATACGGCTCCTATAATCTCCCCTATTAATAACATTAGTGACAGGTCCCATTTTAACAGGCCAGACTGGTAACACATTGGCCATGGTTGCTGTCATGACAGATTACAGCTGCAGTCTAACATACTGCTGTGGGCGACTCGCCTCCCTCACCTCAAATTTTCCTTAAAATAAAAAGTGTGTCGTAATTATGGAATAAGCAGACTATTGAATTACAAACGGCCCACTATGTGAGGTATGTATAGCAATATGTACGTCTCCATTGGGTAGGAAAGAGGGAGGGGGTGTGGCAGAGCTCTGACTTTGGAGCTGTAAGTCAATATGTGCAAAATTAGAGCTTTAAATTAGGGCTCTCTGGAACAGCAGCAAGGTACACATTTCACAACGCCTGCTTTATTACAGATCATACGACTTGTTTCCTTCAGAGAAATAAATAAAATATACTAAAAAGATATTCTAAACCAGGGTTTCTTCAGAGGTTGCTAGAAGTTCCTTGAGCTAAGGCTCACTGACCTCCCATCTGATGATGTGACCAATGATGATGTGTAAGTGGGACATTCTTCTCACTGACCACCAATTCTTCCTGATGACCAACCCTGTAAGGGCCATTTTCCCCCACTGACTGATCCAAGGAGCATTCTTCTGACATATTCGGCGACCCATCGCAGTTTGCTTCGGAAGTAACGTTCTGTCACTACCATCTTGCTACACCCCACACTCGTCTCCATTAAGGATACACCAAGAAGGGGGAAAGCGGACATGTTGTTACACCCACCAGAGTTTTAGCATCCTGTATTTCACTATATAAACTCACCGTACTGTTATAAATATGTGTAAAATGCAAAACTCCGGTGGGAGTAACATGTCCGCTTTCCCCCTTCTTACTGTATCCTTACTGTAGAGGAGTGTGGGGTGAGGCAAGGTGGCGGCAACGGAATGTCACTTCTGTAGCAAATTGATGGGTCGCCGAAAATGTCGCTACACCAGCATCCTTACTAAAGGGAAACAGGAAGTGAAGGCTTCCGGCTTTACAGACTGTTTCCTACTGTGCATGCGTGAGTCGCGCTGCACTTTCTGAATGGTCCCTGCCGTCTCCCATAAGGCAGTGGATGGGGAAGGAGGAGGGGCTGGACATTGCAGCAATCTTTCCCCCGGAAGTGGGAGAAGATGCCTGGAGTTGACAGATATCACAGATATCCGCTCCCCCTTGAAAGGTGCCAAATGCGGAGGAATGCGATACACGGAAGTTCCATTTCTGGGTGAAACTCCACTTTAATCCAAGGTTTTACTGGTGTGTGTGTGTGTGTGTGTGTGTGTGTGTGTGTGTGTGTGTGTGTGTGTGTGTGTGTGTGTGTGTGTTATATATATATGTGTGTATATATATATATATATATATATATATACCGTATTTGCCGGCGTATAAGACGACTGGGTGTATAAGACGACCCCCTAATTTTCCAGTGAAAACTTAGGTTTGGGGCTATACTCGCCATATAAGACTACCCCCCTTCCACGGCAGGCACTGTATTTTACTAATCTGCTGATGGATACAAAGCCTGCTCAGATTGGCAGAGGCTGTGACATCAGTGCGCGCCGCTCTGACTCATGTAGCCTGCTCGGATTGGCAGAGGTTGTTACCCAATCCAAGCAGGTTTAGCAGGCTCTGTATTCATCAGAGTGCATCACCCGCCGGGATTGGCTGAGCGGCGCATACATATTACAATTTTACAGAGCGCCCGGCGGACTTATATCCATCTGGCAGCTTCTTCAACCGGCGTATAAGACGACCCCTGCTTTTTGGCTGTGTAATTTCGGTGTAAAAGGTAGTCTTATACGCCAGAAAATACAGTATATATAACTCTATAGCTATCACAATCCTGTTTTGAGCATCTTCCGGGCACAGGCTCCCATTGACAGAGGAGCACACAGTCTTATTTTATATTCACACAAGCAGCCAACATTCCACTATCTTCTCCTCTTCTCCGGGCAGCCTGGAGCAGATTCAATCTATCAGCCTTTCAAAGAACGCTGCCCTCAGCACTTCCTCCCGCGATGCGTACTGGAAGCGAGCTCTGCACTTGTTTCTACTCAGCACAGATGGGCAACTTTAATTCATTTTATAAAAAGAAAAAAAAAAAAGGAAAAAAAAAAAACAGTTCCAAAAACTCTGTTGGTGCCAAGCTTGTGACAGTCAGGGACAAAGAAAACTTTCTTAAAGCTCAACTCCGGCCCAACTATATACACTGATGAAATACACACAAGAGAGACGTTTTACCTGCTAAAAGATTTGCATTTCTGCCTATTCAGTACTGGGATTTACACAGCTCTGCCACACAGAGCAGTCTTGACTGGCAGTGAAGGGGAGTGGATTGAACAATCTCTGTTGCAGTTTCACTTTCACTTACAGGTGACCCACCTCCATCCTGTGATTGGATAGTTTTGGTTGAATGTTGTTGCACTATTTATGGCCAAATATTGTTATGCTTTTGTTTAGGGCGGTTTTCTCTTCTGGTTAAAAGTTCTTAGACTATTGTTTTAAGCGGGCCATAGACATAGCTCCCAACTGTACCTGATTTGGAGCAATGTCCCTCTGTCCCTCTTTCCTCCTCATTTGTCCCTCATTTCATTTTATGTCTGATCTATATAGTTGTATATAAAATGCACTTTTTATCTATCAAAAAGTGTTTCCCAGTGCTAAACCTTTCATCGGATTTCTAAATTGCTGCATTTGTAAATTCCAGAAGTCAATATAAAGGAATAGTAAAAAGAAAAAAAACATGTGAGTTTAACCAATCTTGTTTTTTGGTACACTTCTCCTTTAAGGGGGCATGGCAAGGGGTGTGTCCTATGCCTGCATACTTTTGCTGATAGGTGTCCCTCATTCCCATCTCAAAAAGTTGGGAGGTGTGCATAGATCAGTGATGGCGAACCTCGGCACCCCAGATGTTTTGGAACTACATTTCCCATGATGCTCACTACACTGCAGAGTGCATGAGCATCATGGGAAATGTTCGTCATCACTGCCATAGATGGTGTGAATTGCTTTCCTGCAACTGCAGGTTGCAAGAAATTATTGCATAGATCATTGGCAATGTATATGGTAAATACGGCCAAGATGTGTATTCCAGCCTGTTGGCGCTCCCCCAACCCTCCTACGATAGCGGACTGGATCAAACGCATAAATAAGTTTGCCGAGATGGAGAAGCTTGTTCATTCGGCCAAGGAGACAACTTCTAAATTTATAAAAATTTGGTCTTGCTGGCATCATTTAACAACAACGGTTGAATATCCCCAGCTAATGACCTGATTAGTTGCCTGAATGATCAGCCTGAAGCCGGGAGGAGGATAAAGCCAACCATAACGCCTTTCCCCAACATCCATGGGGTCTTCCCCCTACTCATTCCTTCTCCTTTCTACTCCATTTTCTGATCTCTTTGATTCCCTTTTTTGTTTTTCTTTTATTATTTTTCACTGTCGTAATACAGCTTCCGGTCAGCCAAGACACCAGACCTGGTTGCTAGGGGCCTGTTGGCCGCAACTACACATGGAGCGATCATCTCCTGCACAGTAGGCCGACCGATCGACAAGAAAGCTCGAGTAGGGAAAGTTAACCGCGCAGTTAAGCCGGACATTCAATTCGCAATGCACTGGTGTGAACCCAGGCTTAGAAATATGTTAATGTTTTACGAACAATTCAAACGGGTTCAGGTGTCCATACTAGTATGTTGTCTTCTCTCGCTGTACTCTTACCACACAGCTTTAAGGTGCAATATTCTTTATGTTATATACTTTGACTCCACCCGTTTATTGCTGCACCAGTTCTGTACAATTTATGCCTTTCAAATAAAGATCTTTTGAAAAACTTAAACAAAAAAATAAAAAATAAAAATAAATCCGATAAAATAAAAAAATAAAAAATGTCTTCATAAATTTAGACCAATATGTATTCTGCTACGTTTTTGGTAAAAAAAAATCCCAATAAGTGTATATTGATTGAAAGTTATAACGTCTACAATGGGATATATACCAGATTTTTTTTTTTTATACTAGTAATGGCAGCGATCAGCGACTTATAGCGGGACTTCAATATTGCGGTGGACATTCTGACACCAATACAGTGATCAGCGCTAAGGGTGCACTGTCACTGTACTAATGACACTGGCTGGGAAGGGGGTTAAACATCCAGGGCGATCAAAGAGCTAAATGTGTGCCTAGCCAATGTTTTTGTGTACTGTGTGTGCTGCTTTTACTAATGCTAATGCTTTGCACGGAAAGAAAATCCATCACTTCCCTGTCAGGACGGATCTCTGCCATGTTTACAGATCTCCGTCCTATGTCTTTCCTTGGCAATCATTGGGTGCTGTGGACATCTATTGACCGGCACACGCCGATTGGCTTCTGCTGTGACAAATAACAGCAGAAACGGGGCGCGACCCCCTACCAGGAAGTGCAAAATCACGCATATATACAGGATTCTGCACAGCGCGGCCACCCTATAGCAGTACATCTGCTATAGGGCAGTCGGCAAGTGGTTAATGACTTGTTCACCAGTCCCATTCACGTCAATTGGGATGCACAACGGCTGAACAAATGTCAGATTGGGAGTCGCGGCTGTGCTGTCGTAGCCGCTGTGTCCCAAGTGACATGAATGGGACCACCTGCGGGCAAACACCGCCCTTGCACAGGTGTCCTCTTAAGTACATCACGTGGATGAGGCCTAACATTGTTATTATGCCTTCCTGTCCCTCCTAGCTGCCCTTTAAGGTGGGGACAGACTTACTAATCATGTGATCACTGTGATTGGCTGTCACAGTGGTCACATGATTGGGAGCCTGTCCCGTCAGCCCCTGATTAGCCGACTATGTAACTATGTCATTGTGCTGGAAGCTTGCTGTTGGCACAAAAACCTTGGCCCCCCATGAACGCGCATGTGCGACGTGTGGGTGTTCAGGCCCAACCTCCTCCCTGTCACACATATCTATTACATGGTCAGCAAGAAGGGTAATACTAGATTGTAAGCTCTGATGAGCCGGGCCCTCTGATCCCTCTTGTATTGATTTGTATTGTAATAGTACTGTCTTCCCCGATGTTGTAAAGCGCTGCGCAAACTGTGGGCGCTATATAAATCCTGTATAATAATACTACTAATAAAACTAACTTCATTATATGGATTGCTTCAAGGATTTAAACTTTTCAGCACTGTAAAAGTCCCGCTTTGAAACTTTTGACATTTTGATATCACACATTTGTACCTGTTTATACCGTGATAAAAAAAAAAAAAAAAAAGATAAAACGTTCTTTTAAATGTCTCTATGGGATTGCGCTACAACGACTACGAAGCCGGGACGGTGCGCCGCACAGATGCCGCCAATGAAGGCCTCTTGAGCCCCTCCTAGGGAAAGAGAGCCTTGACTGATGGGGGCATGGCTAGGTACATGAAAGGGGAACAATTGGTTGGGACACGTGGGATGGGATGGGCCTGAGCTCAGAAAATCGTATGCCCCAGGGAATTCTGGGTCTTTTGGAAGAGTCGCTGGAAGAGCTGCCATGGACACTGATACGCTGTTGGCCAGGGTCCACGAGCTGGCTCTCCAAGGTCAGGCGGATTGGCTTTTCTCCCTCCTTACCCCTGAGATGTCCCCCCCTCACCCCCCTCCAATGCCACCTGCAGGGCCCCCGGCTGTTAGGGACAGGAGACGCACACGTCCTCCTTCCCGCCTGAGCCCCAGTCCTTCAAGGCCTTCTTACTCCCCTAACACTCCACCTCCCCTAAAGGTAGCGGCTGTGGCCTCTGATGCCGGCTCTCCCCCCCTTCCATCCCCCACTTCTCCCTCGCGCCCCCGGAGACATCCCCGACGGGCCCCCCCTCCATCTGTCCCCAGCTCGAGCCGGGACTCCTCTCTCCCGGCCCGCTCCCGGAGCCCCAGAGTCCTCAGGCGGTCCGTTCGGGCTCCTCAGACTGTCCCCTCCAGTGAGGGCGCGCGCTTGGCTGCGCGGGCGGGAACCGCGGCACTCCCCACCGCCCGCGGGTGCCGTTTACCGCCGTCCCTGGCCCCCCTCCCCGCTCCGCCTGCACTCGGGGTTGCTGGGGTCACCCGGAGCTCGTCCCGCGGCTCCAGATGCCGGGCACGTCAGCCCGGAGCTGCTGCACGGGCTGGACGTCCTCCTCCTTCCTCACGTGTCTCTGCTGGCGCGTCACTGCCAGTGTCTCTCCCTGCGCCCAGCAGGGCGGGTGATTCAAATGTGGATTCACTCCACTCTTCTTCAAGGTCCGCTGTACATCCTCATCCCCCCTGCACCCGGCTGGGTGGGGGATGGTAGGGATGTACATACCACTCACACCCTACAGTTAACCCCCGCCTTACCAGGTACCCCAGCGCCAGGCTGGGGGGGGACATTAGAAGTATGCATAACACTCACCCCCTGCAGCTGACCCCCACCTTATTGCACCCCCCTGCACCCGGCTGGGTGGGGGATGTTAGAGCTACTCATGCCGCTCACCCCATGCCACTGACCCCCTAACTTCCCACATCCCCCTGCACCAGGCTGGGTGGGGGATGGCACTGCTGGTAATGACTCTAATCTCCCCACACCTAGCCGGGCAGGGGATGGCGGACGGTCGCCTGCTCCCATCCTCTCATCCCTGACCTCTGACCGTCAGCAGCCCCCTGCACCCGGCTGGGCTGGAGCTTCCTTCGGGACGCCCGCTGCCGCAGCCTCGCCCCATCATCTCCCTGCACCCGGCAGGGTGGGAGAATCCCGTTGGGGGCCTGCCGATGCGAACTTGCACCTGCCTGCTGCACGGCACCATCTCCCTGCGCCCGGCAGGGCGGGAGATGTGCACGCCACGCCGGGGTTGTGGGCTACGAGGCCTCCATCCAGGGTCTCTGGCTGCTCGAGATGCTTCTCGGCTGCCGTCCTCGGCCCCGCAGGCTCCTCAGGGTCAGGGGCCGGACCACCCCCTCTGGACCTATCCTTCCGCCAGCATCCTTCGACCTCGCCGGCCGTCAACATTCTTCAAGGCGATGGACGTCGCGGCCTCCTGCCGGCTCCTCCCACGGACGGTCCTGTACCGGGTGTCCCTCCGGGACCTGCTGTTGGTCGCCCTGCGTCTTCAGCTGCACATCCGCGGCTTAGTGAGCATGGTTGTGACTTGATTTCGGGGAGGGCTGGTGACGCTGCCGTATCGGGTCCGCCGGACGAACACATTGTCACGGTCGTGAAATCGGTCCTGTCTAGCATGGGTGTGTCAGGTCTGGCAGGTAGTTCGGCCTCTTCCACGGGTGGCGCTTTGTGGGTGGTCTCGCCCACCGGCACGCACCTGCCGGAAGACGTCAAGGACAAAATCTGGCGTCGCGAATTTATGGAGTTCCTCGCCTTAGTCCCTCCCGACCGAGAGACGATCGACAAATCCCGTCGGGTTGACGTGGCGGCGCAGTGCGAAAACTCCAAGCAGCTTCCTCGGACATTCGGGAACTGGCTGCAAGGGTTCTGTGCTTACGCCGGTGTGCTTTGTGAGCGTTTTCCGGAGGTAGCTGCATCACTTTTTTGTTATCTTGATCTTATTTGGGGGGCCTACAAAGTTTATGGGGGCCAGTGTTGGTTCCACTACGACACGCAGTTCCGCCAAAAAATGTCAGCAAAGAAGGAGTTCCGCTTTGACTGCCAGGACGGCAGCCTATGGTTATTGCTTATGTGCCCCCACAGGCCGTCGTCCGTTCAGCCCCCGGACAGCGCTCCCTCCGGTGCATCAGCTGCCTCCAAAAAAGGTCTATGCTGGCTGTTTAATGAGAGCCACTGCAAGTGGTACACTGCGTGTCGTTTTAAGCACGAGTGCTCGCTTTGCGGGGGCGCTCACCCAGCCAGCCGGTGCTTCCAAAAGGAAAAACTACCTCTTTCCCGGTTGGGAGCCAAGCCGGACATTTCCGAAACGGGGCACTCCAGTGATCTTCTCGGAGATGCTTCATTGGTGCCCCCTTCATAGGGAAGCCTGGATCTTGAGGGTCGGTTTAGACCGTGGCCTTTGGTTCCCCCCCCCCCTTTTTTTGCTCTCCTGTGACGGTATATCCATGTCTCCAAGCCCATGCGGGTTGTGGCTATCTTTCTCCAGTCCTACAATGGCTAGTCATGTTGGTTTCTGGGGGAGGTACCAAACTCACAGCTGGAGCTATACACTGATGCGGCAGGCTCCTGTGGTTTCGGTGCCCCCCCCCCTCTTTTTCCAAGGGGTGTGGTCTGCTTACTGCTGGCCGGCCTCATGGGCCCGCATGTATCTTTTGAGCACCATTGAGCTGTGGGGGGTGCTTGCGCAATCGCCAGGTGGTTGTCTGGTCCGATAAGATGGGCGTGATGCATGGGATCAATCGACAGTCTGCCAGATTCCCTCCGGTTGTGTCGTTGCTGCGTTTTTTGGTTTTAAAGTTCCTTCAGTTAAACGTTGCTTTAGAGCTCGGCATGTCCATGGAACTGCTAATGATATTTCCGACTCTCTCTACAGTTTACAGCTCGATCGTTCCCCCCCCCCCCCCCCCCCGCCCTGCGGCTTTCCTGGTAGGACTCCCCTGTCCGGCCTACTTGTGGAATCTCCTTTTCCGCTGTTTGCTGGACCTCCTTTGGGCATCGCTGCCCCCTCGGTCATGGACTTCGTACTGTCGACCGGGGTTCAATTCCCCTATGGGTAGGCAGTGTTTTTGCTGTGGGACACATGTGCCCAGGTGTTGGGCGGTGAGTTTTCCATCTCGTCTCCACAGGACAGTCGAGTGGCTTCATTTTTCTTGACTGGTTTATTTACTACAAAAAAAAAGGGTTCTTTCGGTTTCGCGTTTTTGTCGGCCATGTCTGCTTCGTCCTTCTGGTTTCAGCTTCTGGGGTGGGAGGACGTCACAACAGCATTCCCAATCCGTCGGGTCCTGCGGGGTGGTAGGCGTGCGACTTATCCCCGGCGTTCGGTGCCCCCCCCCCCCCCCCCTATTCTTCCCGGTGTCCTTTCCCTGTTGCCGTCCGTTTTTCTTTCCCCGTCGAGACTCTTCTCTTCCAAGTGCCTTTCTCGTTGGCGTTTTGCGGGGCCTTTTGCGTCTAAAACTGGTTTAGAAATCCTCATCCTCGGCGGGCGGTGTCCAGACGGAGGACGTTGTCTTCTATGGGTGCGGCGTGTCAGTTCTGCGCATATTTAAAAAAAAAGTTTTTGGCATGGGCATGAGGGTCGTTTTGAACCCTTACGGGGGCCCCTGCTGCCCTGTTTCTTTGGCCGTTGAGAATGGATGCCGTTCACCTCAATGACATTGGGTTGGACTTGTTCAACCTTGGCCTGCAGCGAAGTGTTGAACAGGTGCTGGCTGCGGTGGGGCGCTCGTCAGTTACTAACTGTCGAGCGGTTGGCGGTTTTCTTGACCTTGCCAGCAGTTAAAGTTGCTGTAATGGGCTATGCCCTTGATGGAAAATTGGAAGTAGACTGTCTGTCCAGCACTTATGGTAAGGACAGGCCCCACTTCCCTCTTTTGGTTAAGTGCTCACAGTACGACTGTGACTGGCACTGGTTAAACATGTTCACATGTTGTTATGTGTTGGAATTTAATAAAGCTGGTTAAACATGTTCACATGTTATGTGTTGGAATTTAATAAAGCTGTGGCCTTGCCCTTTCCAACCTAATGGTTGTAAGTGTTTTATTTAATGGGGAAAAGGGCAAGGGTGGTTGGGGATTTGATCCCGTGGAGTTACGTTAATTGGGACCTAAGCCCATTGCCCCTCAGCAGTCATGGGTTTAATGGGAGTCTTGTATCATAAATATGCAAAATCCTCCACGTCTTCCTGACAAGTACATTTCCCACAATGCTCTGCTGCCATCTCCTACATACTACAATACCATCCCAGCAATAGCTAGAGAGGGAGCCGTATATCTGAAAATAGCAAGAGAATAGATCAGAATTGGGGGGGAGGGGGGGGGGGGGACCATACCGCTGTAATGACACGAAACAGAAAACATTTGTTATTTTTTCGCGCTTCGTTAAACGCTTAATTATCCGAGGGTTTTAAAATTGGTCTCTGATCCAATGCATTATTACACCCGCCATACAGTCTACAGATAGATTATCAAGCTGTTCAAGGTCTGGCGCAGGATTTCTAGAAAATCTGCAATATGCCAGGATATAACACGGAGGTTGTAGTGAGTATGAAGAGCCGGTTAAAAAAGAACTTTAATCTATCAAAAAAAAAAAAGCAGGATTTTTCTTAAATTGAGGCGCTATTAATGGGTCAGCTCACCCAAAAGTGATAGGTGGAGGTGGAGCATAGTGGGCCGAATTAGCCAATGGCTTCTTGCATGCCTGGAGGGGGGGGGGCTAGAGCAATTTTTTTAAATGAAAAAACACAGCGCTAAGTGATATATAATAAACAAATTAGAATATTAAATATATTGCATGAATATAAAATGTGTTGCATAAATTGCATCAGTGACAGTCCCAATAAGAGATATGAAGGTCCTCAAAGATAATATATCCCCACTTCTTGGTGCCCACCATAGATGTACACTCATCCGTCAATATGGACCAACTATCGCTAGAATGGTCAAACAAGCATGTGGGGAGACCCCTGGAGATATGCTGGCGGTTCCTGCAGTGGATATGCCTCATGCAGGTAGATATGAAGAAAGAGACCTCATTGCGTGATACCATTTAAAGAGGAAGTAAACCCTCATTTACAACTTCAGCTTACAGGTAAGCCTATATTTAGGCTTACCTGTAGCTAACAAGGATATCTCCTAAACCTGCACTGTTTAGGAAATATATCTGTATTTGCATGTGCCGACGTCATGCGGCACTTGCGCACTTGCGACAACTGAAGCAACGGCGCTAAATGCAGATGCTTCAGTTGTACTATGCCGCTCTCGTACGCATGCGCGTGACGGCATCGCGGCTCTGGCAAATCACAGCGCCAGAGCCGCGATACCCGGAAGTCACTCCGGGAGAACATGTCGGCGGTCGGAGGGGGAGAAGAGGACCGATGCGGGGGCTTCGATCTCAGGTAAGTGATACATAATTAGCTAGTATGCTATGCATACTAGCTAATTATGCCTTTGTCTTGCAGGTTTTTTTTTTTTTTTCCGATTTTTTTTTAAGAGGGTTTACGAAGGTTTATTTTAAAACAATAACATTTAGACCTATGGCACCCGGTGTAAATAAGAGGCGATTATTAGGGGAATCGGCCCACAAGAAATGGTTGACGGCTAGCCGCGGTTCTGCTCGATTCCCAGAAGTTGGTTGCAGACGAAGAAGCAATCAAGCCTCAACGCGTTTCAGCCAATGGGCCATCAGGATTTTTTTTAAATGTATCCAAAATTGTTTTAGTTCTGAATAAAGTGGTGGAGGAGTGGAATCTTTTATGGATATTTAAAACAGTGTTAACCCCTGAGTGTAATGCCCTGTACACACGGTCGGAAATTCCGACGGAAAAAGTCAGATCGGATTATGTTGTCGGAAAATCCGATCGTGTGTGGGCTCTAACGGACTTTTTCCGTCGGAAATTTCAGACGGAAAAAGTTTGAGAGCAGGACCCAAAATTTTCCGACAACAAAATCCGATCAGACTTTTTCCAATCGTTTGTAGAGAATTCCGACGCACAAAGTGCCACGCATGCTCAAAATAAATTTGGGGACAAAAGCTATTGGCTACTGGCCTCTTCGTAGTCCCATCGTATGTTTTGTATGTCACCTCGTTTGGAACGATCGGATTTTCCGACAACTTTGTGCGACCGTGTGTGTGTGCGCGCAAGACAAGTTTCGGACAAAAAAATCATGTGTCCCCCCCCCCCCCCCCCCCGAGCACAGCACCAGGGCTCTGCCTGTAATGCACATGCATCCCCTGAGCACAGCATCAGCATTCTGCCAAAAATGCGCATGCATCCCCCTATCACAGCACACTGTACTTAATGTGCATGCAGCCCCCAAGCACAGCAGTGATGCTTTTGCCATAATGCATGTGTGTCCACCAAGCACAGCACCAGGGCTCTGCCTGTCAGGGTTAACAACTTTCAATAAATTTACATTTGTAAAATCTGTACATTTTTGCATCTGTCCATGAATGTCCATTACGGAAATGCAGACTGCATGTCCATTAGGGACATCCATGGGCAGATAGAAAAAAAAAATACAGATTTTACAAACTGGTGGCAAATTTACAGAAAATTGGCAACCCTGCTGCCTGTAATGCACATGTATCCCCTAATCACAGCACCAAAGCACTGCATTTAATACACGTGTCCCCCAAGCAGAGTGATGCCAGAAATGCACGTGTGCCCCTAGCACAGCTCCAGAATGCTTCCAGTAACGAGCATGCAGCCCCCCCCCCCCCAAGCACAGCACCAGAT
>CM053030.1:45944475-45964475 GCA_028564925.1 Lithobates sylvaticus
GAATTCACTTTGATGAAGGCTAGTGTCTCCTGACGGCACTAAAGGCGGCCAGCAGAGTCGCTTAACAGTGGCAACTGAAGCAAGAAGTTAGGGGAAATCTTCTCAGTGGCAATAAAAACAGCAATAAGCACCTGACAACATTTCTAATCCTTTCCCTATTCTATTCAAAACTGACAAAAAAAAAAAAAAATCTGTTAGGGGTCTTTTTATTGCTCTAGGTGTCCTCATTGGGTTTTGGCTGGACGGGTTCCAATAGGAGTTGACTGGATATGATCCAATACTAACAAGGGCATAAATTACACTAACAGTCAATGTAAACTACATGAAATGACGAACTGGATACAAGGTATAACTTTCTCTGCTAAGAGGCGTTGACGTGAAATCTTCAGGGTGATGTAAACCTTTGAAGCATTATATACAGTCTTCATGCACAGAGAAGCCACTTCTGGGCAGCCACTCCCCCCCAAAAAAACATCTGCCAACAGGGAATAAACAGTGTGGGCGATGTATGTATACTGGAGATGTACGGGCAGCCTAGAACGCCTTATAGGGGAGTATGCAGAGCTATGGTTTACATAAGTGTCAGCTGTAGAGGTAAAGTCACTTCAAACCAATCTTTTATGATGCCAAGCAGTGTTTTGTTACAAGTTCTGCTATAAACCTCCAAACCCAAGAAAATGGCCATTGCTTGTAAAATTCCACTTTTTTTTTTTACACAAAAAAACGAATCAACTATCCAATATTCTGCAGTTTATAATGATTGGTAGGCAGAGATCATGTGATCCAGACAACCTCAATAGCTGGGAGTTCAGAAACAGAAGATTTTATTTTCTTTAGATCAGGGCCTCCAAACTTTCTAAACAAGGAGCAAGTTTATTGTCCTTCAGACTTTAGGGGGCCGGACTGTGGCCAGTGAAGAAAATGTCCTGGCGTGTGGGAGGAATGGTGCCCCACCGTTGGTGTCGGTGGGAGGATTGGTGTCGGTGGGAGGAAGAGTGCCCCACCGTTGGCATCAGTGGGGGGGAAGAGTGCCCCACCGTTGGCATCAGTGGGGGGGGGAAGAGTGCCCCACCGTTGGCATCAGTGGGGGGGAAGAGTGCCCCACCGTTGGCATCAGTGGGGGGGAAGAGTGCCCCACCGTCGGCATCAGTGGGGGGGGGGGGGGGAGAGTGCCCCACCGTCGGCATCAGTGGGGGGGGGGGGGAAGAGTGCCCCACCGTCGGCATCAGTGGGGGGGGGGGGGGGAAGAGTGCCCCACCGTCGGCATCAGTGGGGGGGGGGGAAGAGTGCCCCACCGTCGGCATCAGTGGGGGGGGGGGGGGAGAGTGGGGGGGGGGGGAGAGTGCCCCACCGTCGGCATCAGTGGGGGGGGGGGGGGGGGGGGGAGAGTGCCCCACCGTCGGCATCAGTGGGGGGGGGGGGGGAAGAGTGCCCCACCGTCGGCATCAGTGGGGGGGGGGGGGGAAGAGTGCCCCACCGTCGGCATCAGTGGGGGGGGGGGGGAAGAGTGCCCCACCGTCGGCATCAGTGGGGGGGGGGGGAAGAGTGCCCCACCGTCGGCATCAGTGGGGGGGGGGGGGAAGAGTGCCCCACCGTCGGCATCAGTGGGGGGGGGGGGGGGAAGAGTGCCCCACCGTTGGCATCAGTGGGGGGGGGGAAGAGTGCCCCACCGTTGGCATCAGTGGGGGGGGGAAGAGTGCCCCACCGTTGGCATCAGTGGGGGGGGGGGGAAGAGTGCCCCACCGTTGGCATCAGTGGGGGGGGGGGGGAGAGTGCCCCACCGTTGGCATCAGTGGGGGGGGAGAGTGCCCCACCGTTGGCATCAGTGGGGGGGGAAGAGTGCCCCACCGTTGGCATCAGTGGGGGGGAAGAGTGCCCCACCGTTGGCATCAGTGGGGGGGAAGAGTGCCCCACCGTTGGCATCAGTGGGGGGGGAAGAGTGCCCCACCGTTGGCATCAGTGGGGGGGAAGAGTGCCCCACCGTTGGCATCAGTGGGGGGGGGGGAAGAGTGCCCCACCGTTGGCATCAGTGGGGGGGAAGAGTGCCCCACCGTTGGCATCAGTGGGGGGGAAGAGTGCCCCACCGTTGGCATCAGTGGGGGGGAAGAGTGCCCCACCGTTGGCATCAGTGGGGGGGAAGAGTGCCCCACCGTTGGCATCAGTGGGGGGGAAGAGTGCCCCACCGTTGGCATCAGTGGGGGGGAAGAGTGCCCCACCGTTGGCATCAGTGGGGGGGAAGAGTGCCCCACCGTTGGCATCAGTGGGGGGGGGGAGGGGGGGGGAGAGTGCCCCACCGTTGGCATCAGTGGGGGGGAAGAGTGCCCCACCGTTGGCATCAGTGGGGGGGAAGAGTGCCCCACCGTTGGCATCAGTGGGGGGGGAAGAGTGCCCCACCGTTGGCATCAGTGGGGGGGAAGAGTGCCCCACCGTTGGCATCAGTGGGGGGGAAGAGTGCCCCACCGTTGGCATCAGTGGGGGGGAAGAGTGCCCCACCGTTGGCATCAGTGGGGGGGAAGAGTGCCCCACCGTTGGCATCAGTGGGGGGGGGGGGAAGAGTGCCCCACCGTTGGCATCAGTGGGGGGGACGAGTGCCCCACCGTTGGCATCAGTGGGGGGGAAGAGTGCCCCACCGTTGGCATCAGTGGGGGGGGGGAAGAGTGCCCCACCGTTGGCATCAGTGGGGGGGAAGAGTGCCCCACCGTTGGCATCAGTGGGGGGGGAAGAGTGCCCCACCGTTGGCATCAGTGGGGGGGAAGAGTGCCCCACCGTTGGCATCAGTGGGGGGGAAGAGTATTCCAATTCCAAGGGTCGGGTAAAGGCAAAGGGCCACATCTGGCCCCTGTGCCACAGTTTGGAGACCACTGTTTTAGATCATAAAAAGGTTAATTGTATGATTTGTCCTACAGGATCATGTGAAGTATGAATTTTCAAGACAGGTGCACTTTAAGCAGCATCAGTTTTTATTTTAAACCATTTTGCAGGCTTATCCGGTTGCTCACTTGCTGAATTTAATCTACCACCCATGTGGAGCTCGAGCAATTACTACAGGAACCATTACTCTTCGCTACATAAACTCATGAGATTATATTGCATTTTTATGACTATTTAAAACCCATAGTGCAATGAATCCAGTACAAGTAGTTCACCTTGAGCAAGGCGCTGCTGCAATATTAGATTCCTTGCGTCTGTTTAATTATACATGGGTGACAATACCATTAATAAAAAGGAATTGCGCAACAATCACATTAAAGTGGTTGTAAACCTCTGAAATGAAAAATTAACAAAGGCATATCCCACTATAGTGTTTACTTGTCTCAATCCAAAGCACCAAGTGTGGTTCTGATGTTCTCTCTGCACGACTCACCTGCGACAGTCTATCTAATCTTGGCCCCACCGGCATTGTAGCCTAGGCCAGAATGACATGTATCTGGTCCTGCAACCTCCTGGGATACCTACATCACATTTCCTAAGAAGATGCAGGATCAGTACAAACAGTGGCTTGTGGGCTGGGCAGGTTAGTTCCTCCAGGGTTGACCAGATCAATTCTGATTGGTCAGTGCTGTCACAGTGAATTGGTCTGGTCCGTCCCAGAAGCATTGTGTACAGAAGAGGGAGAGGAGCGAGAATTTCAAATCCCTGGTCCGCTGGTCCAGCAGCATGGGGTGGGCTATCTCTCCTTCTGAGTGGACGTTCAGGAACGTCCCTCAGAAGGAGCGGGAATGCGTGTGCGTTCCCGCGCAGTGGCGCGATCCCGATGCGCTCGTGTCACCCGGACACAGCGCATCTTAGATCGGCAGGAGGGCTCTGTGATTGGCCCTCCTGATCACATGATGGCCATCATGTGATGTAAACAAACAGCCGGTTGCTAGGCGATCTGTTCTCCTCTCCTCACACGGAAGTGGTCGCTGAGGAGAGGAGAGCGGATCTCTGCAGCCGGCTAGTTATCAGTGAGTATGAGCTGTTTTTTTACAGCTTTTTACTCACTGATCACCAGTCTAGTGTAAACACACAACACACCACACATGTAAAACACACAATGTCCCCCCAAACACGTCCCCAAAACACATGTCCCCCACATATATAACAGTAAAATCACATGTCCCAATGATCATTTGTGTACATATGTCTAATCACACAAACCAATTATTATACACTTAACGGGATTTTTTTTTTACCAAAAAACATGAAGCAGAATACATTTTGGCTTAAATTTATGACAAAATTAGATTTTATTGGATTTCTTTTAAAATAGAAAAGAAAAAAAAATTTTCCCCCAAAGTTATGCTCTTTTTTCGCTTATATCGCAAAAAATAAGTTGTGAATAAATACCACCAAAAGAAAACTCTATTTGTGCGAAGAAAATTATAAAAATGTAATTTGGGTACAGGGTAGCACGACCGCACAATTGTCATTGAAAGTGAAAGAGCGCTGAAAGCTGAAAATTGGTCTGGGAAGGAAGGGGGCGAAAGTGCCCAGTATTGATGTGGTTAAATTGGTACTCAAGTGGTTGTAAAGCCTTAAGGGTTTTCACCTTAATGCTGCATAAAGGTGAAAAACCTTCTCTGCTGCAGCTCCCCCAAACCCCTTCTTTTTCTTACTTGAGCCCGATCCGATCCAGGGATGTGCACAAGAGCAGCGACTCCAGCCGCTATCGCTCTCCTCATTGGACAGATTGAGAGCAAGAGCCATTGGCTCCCGCTGCTGTCCATCAAAAGCTGTGACACGGGAGCAGGGGGCGGGGCCCAGCCCCGCAGTCTGTATCAATGGACACTGAAGGACTAAAGAGCAATCCGGCATGGGTGCCCCAATGGAAACCGTTTTTCTGTGGGGGCACCCGATAAAGAGGAGCAGCCCAGTGCACCAGTTGGTCAATACAGAAGAAAAGGATCAGGGCTTCTCTGTGCAAAAATATTGCACAGAGCAGGTAAGTATAACATGTTTGTTATTTTTTATTTTTTTTTAAAAGCAAGGATTTAAGGCGGCACTGAAGGAGGCACTGATGAGGCGCACTGATGGGCAAATACTGGTGTCCCTGATGGGCACAGACTGGCCTCACAGAAGGGCACAGACTGGCCTCACAGAAGGGCACAGACTGGCCTCACAGAAGGGCACAGACTGGCCTCACAGAAGGGCACAGACTGGCCTCACAGAAGGACACAGACTGGCCTCACAGAAGGGCACAGACTGGCCTCACAGAAGGGCACAGACTGGCCTCACAGAAGGGCACAGTTGGGTCTGCATTCTAATCAGGGCACTGATGATCAGTGCCCCGATTACTTTTACACGCCTTCCTTGTAAGGAGATGGCGCTGATCGACTCTCCTTACCTCACATTCTGTCAGTGTGAGTCGAGGGGACCCGATAAATGGCACTTCCTTGTGTACATGTCATCAGCTGTGATTGGACACAGCCTATGACATGGGTAAAGATTCACGGCTCTTTGCCGAGATCGGGGTCACGCCGTATCCCAGAAACACGGCATGCCCGCGATTTGCTGGGCGCCCCTGCAGGCATACAATCACTGCCAAACTGTGCGCCTTCATAGGACATTGTCCCAGAACAAGAGCAGCTCCACTCCGCCGTCATTTTACTATACGGCGGGTGGGAAGTGGCTAAAGTTCATGTGCGAGTAAAGGCAGGCGCCCCAATACTCATTTTGGGGTGGGGGCACAGTTTGGCATGTTCGCCCTGGGCTCTAGATGACCTTGTCCCACCACTGTCAGGGTGCATGGTGTTATTTTTTCACCAACAGAACAAGTCAAATGAAAAGGCCACAGGTCTCCCTTTAAATCCAGGCCGCAATTTAGGGGCCTGAACCAATATTTTCTAAAAGGTAACGTGTCCAGGAACCAGTGACCACACAAGGGTAATCTTTCAAAAAACACTGGGAATTCATTAAAGTCTAATTACCAAAAAATGAGACAGCCCAGCTCTCGAGTCCCGCTGTCTGAGACAAGGAGGACTCTACATGGCAGCTTTAAGGCCGTGTAGTGGTTAATCTCCACTTCCTCACTTCAGATAGGTTGAAAGAACTCTTTCTAAAAAGGTTATTCAACAAGAACACTTGAGATCTGGAGCACCAGACAGCCCACTGAGCCACTAATTCCTGCAGAAGAAAACCGGGACAGAAAACTCACTGGCCTCTTTATACCCCATGCAAATGGAGAGAGGGGGGGGGGTGAGGACAAACAGACTTTTTAAAGATAATTTTCAACAGTGCCCTTTTAGTAAAGCAGCATGGGGGGGGGGGGGGCTGTAGGGTGTAAAGGGATTACTTTCCAGTTCCATACGTGATGACAGCTAATGGCGCTCAGCTGATGGAAAATGTGTCAATAAACAGATTATGCAAGAGGCTTGTCATTGATTGGTGGAGATCAGTTGTTTTACAACTTTGTCACTCACAAAACATGGTTTTAATTTTAACCACCAGTAATCTTGTGACATTAAGTAGAGGTTACGTTACTAAAAACAAATATAGGATTTTTTTTTTTTTATATATATATATATATATATATATATATATATATATATATATATATATATATATATATATATATATATATATATATATATATATATATATATATATATACTTTTTTTAATTTTTTTTTATATATAAATTTTTTATTTTTTTTTTTTTTTTAGGGATGCATCATCGATACTTTTTTAAATTTTTTTTTAGTACTCGCCGATACCAATTACCGATACCTACCGCAACAGTTTATGATTTTTTTTTTTTTTTTTTTATTTAGTGCTTTTTCAATGTGAAATGTGTAATATATATGTTAATATATATGTGTAAAAATAAATAACTTTTAATAATAATAACAAAAAAAAAAAATGAAAAGTTGTAATTGTTTATAAAATAGACGTGAACAAAAAAAAGCAGGAAAATAATAATTAAATGTAGGAGAATAGGGAGTTAATTATGGCTGATTAGAGTAAATTAAGGGTTATTAGGGGGGTTAAACAGAGGAACATTTGTTCATCCCTTTGATCTGCAGATGAAGAAACAGAAATATACAAAAAGAAACAATGTTTATTTTTATTTTATTGGCGGCTGCTTTTTTTTTTTTTGACAGCTCCAATTACTGGACTTCTTTAACACTAGGGAGGACCCACGGACAGCTCAAAGATCCAGGTCTGAAAGTATCGGTTTCAGGTATCGGTGCATTTGCATGAGTACCGATACTTGCAAATACTCTGTATCGATACCGATACTAGTATTGGTGCAACACTAATAAATTATATATATATACACACACACACACTATAATTTATCCTGTGCTGCAATTAAAGCAATTGCAAGGCCGGGTTAACATATATGCGGCTGTGGTTTGCAGTCCTGAGTCTGGTGCGTTTCTGTTCGCCGGTTCATGTGCCAATCAGAAGCAAATTTCCCTGAATTCGCACAGAACCCTTTTCAAAACCGCACCCGCCCCGCAAATGTGTGAACCAACTTCATTGAAAGCCGGTCACATTCACGTGTTATGCAAATTCAATTTTCATATTTGTGAACCCAGCTTTTACAGTTAACAGTCCGTATTATGGACCCGGAATTTCAGAGGTTAGAAGATATTTGGGTGTGAAGAACCTCCAAACCCCATCTACCAGGACTCTGGCCCCAAAGGGGTTAAGCCCCAGTCAGGGGAGGCTTGAAAGGCAGCTAAGGGAAATCAGCACCTGTGTCAGGGAAGTATAGTGGCGAGAGAGCAGCGAGTAAAGCGTGAGCACTCGGAAAAGCTGAAACGCTGGTTGCTGACCCCCTTATGGCCTGTGTGGCACCCTTACCACAGGGGAGCCCAACCCTAGTGCGGGACCAAAAGATTGGCGGTGAGCCTGCTGTATAGTTTTGTTGTACCAGGCCTTTGGACTCAATTTGTTTTGGCTATAGAAGCTTTTTTTTATTTCTCCATTTTTCAAGTAAACAAACTGGTTGCTTTTACCAAGTCGGCTGGCTGTCATTCCCGAACGCCCTCAGATCACAACACAAATACATATAATTTATAGCTGCGGGATAACAACGATCAAATCCCAAAGGCAACCTGGGGACACAATGCAAAAACAGAGCAAGGAAGAAAGAGTTAGGTCGTTTTCCAAAGCAGCCAGATTCCTAAACAAACCTCATTGGCTGCTAAAGGGTCCAGTTTTTTTACTATATAAATCACCTCTTTAGTATTCTAACCTTGTAATATCAACTGCATGTCAGGCTGAGAAAAGTCATAGCATGTGAAGCTTCTTTCAAGGAAAGAATAAACAAGTTGTAATCTGAAAACCTAACAAACCTGTTTTTTAACAGGTCTGTCGGCATTAAATCGCCGAAATAAACCAGACTCACCTAGTAAATGAGGCCAAGAACAGCCGAGAAGCTGTATTTCTTTGTTATAAATAAATGGGATTCTCAAAATAGATATTATTTTATGTCTGCCATTTGCTTCGGCGTGTCGGTCCTCCACCAGAAAACTGGGTCTTTGGGTCAGACTGGAGAGCAATCAAACTGTACAGATGCCTGCTCCGTAGTTTGATTAGTTGACGTCCAACAATATGGTGGCCTACAGTGCTGGTCATAATGGCGCACAGGAGCACAAGACAGGTCAACCAATCAAACTGTAGCAGCTGTGCGCTCAGTTCATTTGGCCTACCGCATTATCAAGTATGGCAGGTGGCAATGGTGAGCGTACTGGGTTCCTTGAAATATTCCCAATGCACATGTTCCTTGAGATGCCCTGGGGTAAGAAGGTGCTGTAGCAACTGGCAGATGGGAAAACGCCATCGACACAAGTAGGAGTGTATGTGGTCAGCACTCCATGGATCTACAGAATGTCATCCAAGCGATCACATTACAAACAGTACCGGTTCAAAGATTCAAGGCCACGCAGGTCCTCTTCATCAAGCATGTAACAAAGGGGTCTTATGTGCCCTCAAAACTTTGCATCCATTTGTGGAGTAAACGACTGAACAAACATTTGGAGGATATTCTAAAGATCCATGGAGTTTAGGTGGCACACATACCTACTAGATCTGGGCTCCAGGCTCCTAAAAACACCATAATGATGAACTACTGGAGCACCAAACCAACACACCACTAAGGAATCCTCACAGTGAGGGGGAAGGGCATTCATGTCGAGGTCTCATTTCTTGATGAAAGCAAACCCATCAAGGCTACCATGACTGACCTCCCTCTGAAAAATGCTGTGACCTGGGAAATGTGTGTGTGTACCGCTCAGGCTCAGTGGTAAAGGGTATGTGATCAATGCTTGTACAGTCCCTGCTAGAGTGCCGACAAGGGATGGAACCCGTCCTGGCTCCTGTGAGGCTTCAGAGAACAATGGGGTGGCCCCTAAAAGTCACACATCTAGGTGTCCTAGAGTGGTAACCTCAGCCCGGACTCCAACCAGGCCACGCCCCAAATGTATTTTCACTCCGTTCCCCTGGAGCTTAGTCATGGGGATCATATGAAGGATATTCTAAAGATCCATGGAGTTCAGGTGGCACACATTCTTACTAGATCTGGGCTCCAGGCTCCTAAAAATACCATAATGATGAACTACTGAAGCGCTCCTACAAACACAACACTAAAGAATCCTCACAGTGGGGGGGAAGGCATGTTGAGGTCCCATTTCTTGATTAAAAGGAAACCCATCAAGAGAACAATATGCAGAATACCATGACTGACCTCCCTCTGAAAAATGCTGAAGGGAAGAAGGGTGACCCCTGAATGCCACACATCCATAGTGTCCTACAGAGATGTGTGAAGTGGCAACCTCAGCCTGGACTCCGACCAGGCCACACGCCCCCAATGCGTTTCGCTCTGCCCCCCCAGAGCATAGTCATGGGTATTTCCGGCGCTGCAGGGCTTCATTTAAGGCAAGTATTTCATAATGTGCTAGTAAGATGCATGCCAACACATTATACCTTTACTTTGCAGTGTTTAAAAAAAAAAAAAAGTAAAATTGATGCGTTTTACTACCGCTTTAAAAAGCTTTGCAGGAGGTGTGTCCGACCTCCGCAAAAAGATTTAGAAAGTACTTTGCACACCTTTTGTTTTGATGCACCTGGAATATATTTAGCTTATTAAACTGAAACCTCAATAGAGCTTTACATTAAGCGCTTGCCGACCGCGGCACACAGATATACGTTGGCAGAATGGCACAGGCAGGAAAATGGGTGTACCTGTATGTCCCTTTAAATTTGCCGCCTATCGGGCATGCGCGTGCACCCGCCGCACACCGTGGGAGCGTCCCCGTGGGGGCCCGGGAACTCCATATTCTCCGACGGCCCGCGATTGCATTGTGGAGAGGTAGTACGGTGAGATGCCTATGTAAACAAGGATTTTCCCCGTTCTGCCTTGTGACATGGCAGAGATCCACAGATCCCTGTCATCAGGAGCAGTGATTGCTGTCATGTCAGTGGAAGCCCCCCCCCCCCCCCCACAGTTAGAATCACCCCCTAGGACACACTTAACCCCTTGATCGCCCCCTAGTGTTTAACCCCTTCACTGCCAGTGTCATTTACACAGTAATCGGTGCATTTTTTATAGCACTGATCGCTGTATAAATGACAATGGTCCTAAAATAGTGTCAGAAGTGGCCGATGTGTCTGCCATAATGTCGCAGTCATGATAAAATTGCAGATCGGCGCCATTAATAGTAAAAAAATGTAAATGCTATAAATCTATCCCCTATTTTGTAGACGCTATAACTTTGGCGCAAACCAATCAATATACGCTTATTGCGATTTTTTTACCCAAAATTGTAGAAGAATACATAAATTGGACTAAACTGAGAAAAAGAAAAAAAAGTTTTTTTTATATATATTTTTGGGGATATTTATTATAGCAAAAAGTAAAAAGACATTGCTTTTTTTTTATTTATTTTTTTAATTGTTGCCCTTTTTTATAGCGCAAAAAATAAAAACCGCAGAGGTAATAAAATACCAACATAAGAAAGCTCCATTTCTGGGAAAAAAAGGACGTCACTTTTGTTTGGGTGCAACGTCGCATGACCGCGCAATTGTCAGTTAAAGCGACGCAGTGCCGAATTGCAAAAAGTGCTCTGGTCAGGAAGGGGGGGGGGGGGGTAAATACTTCCAGGGCTGAAGTGGTTAAAAAAAAAAAAAAAATAACTAAGCAGTTAAGCCATGTGCCGGCCCAGTTCCCCCAGTAAGTTTGCATACAATGATTAACTGGGGCTAAGCCTTTTATTATAAGGACAGTTTATTAGCTTATTCAGAAGCTGTACTGAAATAACCTATTTAACAATATTTCTTAAGGGAGGAAATGCAAAAGTGCAAAACTCCGATGAGGTCACAGAAACTGTCCGTTACCCCAATGACACAAAACCTCCATTGTTATTCAATGGGAATAGCAGGAAAAGGATGTGACTATTGTAGAACAATCGGAGTGGAAACAGAAGAAGGCTCCCTATGAGCATTCAGCAATTACTGACAAATAATGGGACTCAATTCACGATTCTCCCATTGACTTCTGACTCTGAAAAGGTTTGTGGGCCTCCCGGGATGTGGTATGCAGGACCATCACACAGAAGTCACGTTACAGTGGATCCTTCTCTGTGCCCCCAATTAAAGGAGAGCTTCCATCAGAAGAAAATATGGATTAACCCCTTAATGACAGCAGTCTCCATATTGGAGTCGTTAACGGATTCTGGGGCGTGCTCCACTGGTGCCCCCGGATTATCTGTCACCAACAGATCGCAGTCCGCTACCAACGATCGGGATGACGTCAGCACTGTGCAGCCAATCACAGCGCCACTTGATTGGGAGCCCCTCCAACTGGTAGAGTTTGAATTTGACCTGGCGTCGGCCTCTTGTAATGTCTTTACAACAGAGCACAGACTGGGGTGGGAAAAAAGGTTCAAGGGGCCAATCAATTTTATTGCAATGCAAGGAGCATTCTAATAGGTGAAAGCAGAGTGACCGAAAGATGAGATTATCAGTCTGCTGCTGCTTCTTCTTTCACCGCCAACCTGGGGAAGGGACAAAACCTTCAACTTTAGTGTGGCAGAGAAACATCAGGTCTCCCTAACAGACAGGGCTGTGCCAATCTCAGAACTAGATAGATAGGCATATAAGACATCACCCCATGTATTCCATCTGTGTATATAGTAGACATGTGCACCGACAAAAAATGTGTTTGTTTTCATTTCATTAAATTCTTAGCTTTTTTTGAAAATTCGGATTTTCAAATTTCGGAATTCCCAGCTGCAGGAAAATGTAAAATGATCCCGTGAAGTGGGTGCAGAATAAATACTCACTTATATGGCCTTCCATTTCCCTAGATGACGCTCTTCCACACTCATTTTTAGGGGGTGTGTTTTTTTTGTTTTTTTTGACCAGAGCACTTTTTGCGATTCGGCACTGCGTCGCTTTAACTGACAATTGCGTGGGTGTGCGACGTTGCACCCAAACATTGACGTTCTTTCCCCACAAATAGAGCTTACTTTTGGTGGTATTTGATCACCTCTGCGGTTTTTATTTTTTGCTCTATAAACAAAAAAAAAGGGCAACAATTAAAAAAAAATAAAAAAAAGCAATATTTTTTACTTTTTGCTATAATAAATATCCCCCAAAAATATATAAAAAACAATTTTTTTCTCAGTTTAGGCCGATACGTATTCTTCTACATATTTTTGTTTTTTTGGTGTCATCACACACAAAATGTCTATTACAAGGGATGTTTACATTCCTTGTAATATAAATAAAAGTGATCAAAAAAAAAATTTTTTTTTTAAAAGAAAGCAAACTAGAAAAAAGTAACAATAAAAAAGAAATAATAATAATAATAATAATAATAAGTTAAAGCTCCCTGTCCCCTGCTCACTCGCAGAAGCGAACGCATATGTAAACTGCATTAAAATCACAGGTGAGGTATCGCTGCAAACGTTTGAGCAATAGTTCTAGCACTAGACCTCCTCCAACTCAAAACATGTAAAAAAAAATTAAAGCGTCGCCTATGGGGATTTAAGTACCGAAGTTTGCCGACATTCCACGAGTGTGCGCAATTTTGAAGCGCGACATGTTAGGTATCTATTTACTCTGCGTATCTTTCACATTATACAAAAAAATTGTGCTAACTTTTTACTGTTATTTTAATGCATGAAACTGTTTTTTTTCCCCAAAAAACGCGTATGAAAAATTGCTGTGCAAATACTGTGCGAGATAAAAAAGTTGCAACGACCGCCATTTTATTCTCTAGGGTCAAATAAAATGATGATCTTTACATGTAGGAGAGAAATGTCAGAATTGGCCTGGGTAGCAAGTGATTAATTAGCACCTAAACACGTTTACAAGCAACAATCACCTTTTCTGCCATTACGTTGCTGCCAGGAGAAGCGGCATCTAGGAGAGATGGGCAAATGCCCTTTGTGCATGAGGCCCAAGGCTTCGTAGGCCCCTGAGGGCCCCCTGCACCCATGTGTACTGGTGCAGACCGCTGTAATCAGGTGAAGAGTTGGTGTTTTACTTCAATGGATTTCCTAAAACGTACTTGACATGCAGACAGCCTTTCAGCAGAAACTCGCAGAGTGCCGAGGCAAGTGGCACATGCTTTCCCATCATCCCTTGTGCCCCACTGACCTCTCTATACTCGGCATTCAGTGAATCAGAGGTAAGCCGACCCGACTCATCAGGGTTCATTTTCATGCAACACAAAACCCACATATTAATCTTTCATGTCTTCACTTCCAGTAACAGGATGAGCACCACACACACCTCAAATAGGAAAGTGCTGGAATAGTTCAGAGGTAGGACTTATCCTGTTTATGCTTAAAAATAACTGGAAAAAAAGTAAAAAAGCTGCATTCACCAATTCAGTCTGCTTTCTATAACGTGGAACTTCAACCATGATCTTCATTGCATGCTTATTTTGGTCCAGCTGGGCGCAGTGTAAAGCCTCGTACACACGATCGGATTGTTGGCGATTGTTCCACAAAACCGTGGAATTTTTTTCCGAAGGGCGGTGGCTCAAACTTGTCTTGCATACACACGGCCACACAATTTTTGGCCAACAAATACGAAGGTAGTGACGTACTACGTGGTTTTTCAGCTCTTTAACGCCACCCTTTGGTCTCCTTCTGCTAATTTTGTGTTAGTAGAAGTTTGGCGAGTGTTGATTCGCGCTTTTTTCGCGTTTTTCATTTTGTGCTTTACCGTTCGTTTCTGAACGGCCGTTCGTCAACCAGCCATGTTGTGGAATCGGAGGAGATAACATGTTATTTATTATTGGCCTTGGAGTTATTGCTTTGACCCAAGTCCAGTCCAGGAACAGGAGGAGGATTTCTTGGACCAAATATCTTGGACCTTTATTAATCGTGACCAATTATGTCATATGCCTTTGCTGCGGGAGCTCCAGGAGAATAATCCAGATAATCCAAATGATTTTCTGAATTATCTCCGGATGACGGACCCCTGCTTTCACCAACTCTTGGCATTGTTGACCCCCCATATTAGGAAGCAGGACACATGCATGAGGCTTTTATTTTATTTTTTGGTTGAATAATGATTTGATTTGGTATATTTTCTATATTTGTGGATGCATAGAATACAATTTTTGGTTAAGTTCTATTGGCAGATAGCATGTCTAATTTTATTTGTTTTCTTTTTTAATGCACAATAAAAAAAATTATGTAGAATAATACTTGGCTATGTGTTTTACTTCAAATGACAGTTTGGGAGTCGGCAGTTACATTTAAAAAAAATACAATGTAAAGTTAACAAGGAACACCAACATAGTTGTATCTTTGATCTTATAAACGACGGGATAATGGTGTTGTGGTAACTTGCCCAAATGAAAAAAAAAGCCTTTGAAAATGTGTTTGCAACAACTCCATCAGTATCACCAGCAAAGCATCTTCATTATTATCCCATTAAAGAAGAAGAGAATTGTGCGCTGCATTTCGAGATTTCATCATTTAGCACAACATGAATGTTAATTCTCCATTACGAACGCTAGTTTACAAGACCGACCGCTTCTGCTTCTGAGCATGTGTGTTTGTGAATGATCGAATAAATGATTGAGTGAATGAGTGACTTGTATAGCGCTGCCTATGCGAACCAAATCGCCTCAGGGCGCTTGCCGCCGGTGTCCGTCTGGGTGTAACATGTAACAATCAGAGAACAGTGAAAAACATACAAGGTGTTCTACAAATAGCAAGTGACTCCCTGTGGTCAGTATGCAGCGGGGAAGCCACTCACTTAGGCCCCTTTTACACTGGGGCGGTTTTCAGGCGGTACAGCGCTAAAAATAATGCCTGTACACCGCCTGAAAAAACCGGCCCCATTCACTCCAGTGTGAAAGCCGGCGGGCTTTCACACTGGAGCGGTGCACTAGCAGGACGGTAAAAAAAAGTCCTGCTAGCAGCATCTTTGGAGCGGTATAGGAGCGGTGTATTCACCGCTCCTACCCATTGATTTCAATGGGAGACCGCGGGGATTTTAACCCTTTTTCGGCCGCTCGCGGGGGGTAAAACCGCCCCGCGAGCGCCCGAATAACACGGCTAAATAAATATAGCGCTGCTTTACCGTCGGCTGAAAGGGGCCTTAGGCTGGCCATAGGTGATTAGTGTTTTTTCCCCCCCCCATAAGTCAGATCAGCTGATCAGGGTGAGAAGATTCCTTTCACACAAGCAAGGTGAATGGAAGAATCCTCCCCGCTGTTTTATTCTATTCTAATAGTGGGGACTCATCCACTGTCAGAATACACTGATCAGCTCTGCAGCTGCTGAACCAATGGAAGTTTTCCAACAGTCCCGTTCAAAATAAGTCAGTCAAAATGCCGGTTCAGCAGGGTCCAGCCAAATGTCGTTCCATCTATGGTCATTCTAGCTCGACAGAAGTCGATCTAAGGCTTGTTTCACATGGGCTTCAGCTTGTATTAGAGCAGCGTGAACAGCAAGCTTTGACAAAGCATTTTCAGAGCTTTTAGCAAGCTTTGTTGAAGCTTTTAAAGCTTCGAAATTTGGCACATGTGGCTGAACCAGCCACATTTCAATCCATCTATGGCCAGCTTCAGAACCTGAGCAGGACCTGGAAGATTGCAGCTCTCAATGTAGAAGCACCGATTATTACACCGATTGCTTCCCCCGCGGTCTCTCAGGTATGGAATATGCATACAGGGGGTCCCCGACTTACGAACGCCCGACCTACGAACATCCCCTACTTACGAACCGGGCGCTGCGGGGACCCACTGCCATTTTCCACGGACTCTCGGCCGTTCTGCGCATGCGCAGCCAGACGGAGCCTCGGAAAATGACGGCAAACATCGTAAATGTCCGTAATTTGCCACGCATGCGCAGAACGCCATTCGACGGAACATCGGAAATGTCCGTAATTGTCGGTCTGCGCATGCGCGGCCGACTTACGAACATTTCTGATTTAAGAACAGGCGGACAGTCCCTAACGAGTTCGTAACTCGGGGACCCCCTGTACTTACATTGTGCCAAGCTGGATCAATGTAAGGCTGGCCATACATTGAGAAAATGTAATATGGTTCCTGAGGAATCGGGCATAATGCACTCTGTGGGTAGTCCTCTCAGCCACCTTCCACCTGACATCCTTAAAGTGGTTGTAAACCTTTTTTTTTTTTTTTTTTTTTTTTTTTTTTTTTTTAAACAAATATATACTTCGCTCCACGGTGCAGTTAGTTTTGCACAGTGTGGCCCCGATCATCATCTTCTGGGGTCCCCCGGCGGCTCTCGCGGCTCCTCCCCGCATCAGTAAACCCCCTGGGAGAAGCGCTCTCCTAGGGGGTTACCTTACAGGGGCAATCCCGAGTCCAGCATTTGCTTGCATTGACACAGAATGCCGGACTTGGCCCCACCCCCCGGCGCCAGCGTCATTGGATTTGATTGACAGCAGCGGGAGCCAATGCATGGACATACATTTTAAAAGAGAAAAAAAAGTTATAGTCCCATAACTTGCAAAAAGAACAAACATTGGGAAAGTGAAGGGTTTAATAAGTTAGGTGACAGATGCCTCTTTGCCCACCTGCCTCCTGGGGGGTGTTCAGCCCTAGTGGCTCGTTTATTAGGATCTGTACAGATCAGAGCCGGTCCAATTTTTCTACCAAGGAGGAGGTTTAAGGGCTGCTTGACATTCATCTTTAGATGAAGATGTCTCTATATAATATACACGGCTTGGATATTTTAATCCAGTTTAGGCTGACATTATTACCATTTATCCACTTCAAGCACTTTAATCTGAAATTATCCCTAATTTAGTATTTTCATGGAGACGGGTTGTAAGAGATGCTCAGATAAAGGCTTCTCCAGGAGGAAAGGTGTTATTATGTTACATGAAATGAAAAATACGTTCCTAAAGCTGGCCATAAGCTATTGGATATCTTGAGTAATCAACCTTTATCGAGCCGGACGGGCCAACTACTTTTTTTGGCCAATTCCTCCGACTCGGGCCGAAATTGTAAGAGTGTATGGCCAGTTTGAGCTATCAGAATGCAATATTCTCATTTCTACATTATTGTTACGTGAAATAACTCTGGCACAGTGGTTTGGACACAATTTCAGATACCAGATTTTACACCTAAAAACAAGGTAATCAAGATCCAAAAATAATAGCCTTGCCAAAAACAGAAGTTGATTTACTAAAACTGGAGAGTGCAAAATCTAGTGCAGCTCTGCATAGAAACCAATCAGCTTCCAGGTTTTATTGTCAAAGCTTAAAGTGGAGCTCCACCCTAAAGTGGAACTTCCGCTCATCAGAACCCTCCCCCCCCTCTGGTGCCACAATTGGCACCTTTCAGGGAGGAGGGGGGTACAGATACCTGTACAATACAGGTATCTGCACCCACTTCCAGGCGTAGATAGGGTATTTACGCCACTTCCTGTCATCCCCCCGCTGTCTGCAGGGAAACACACAGATCCCAGAGACAGCAGGGCGCGTCCTTATTGCGCATGCGCAGTAGGGAACCGGGAAGTGAAGCCGCAAGGCCTCAGACCTCACAAATGTGCTTCTGGAAGAATGGTCAAACATTCCCATAGACACACTCTGTCCTTGTGGACGGCCTTCCTAGAAGAGTTGAAGCTGTTATAGCTGCAACGGGTGGCAGACTATAATATTGAACTCTACGGACTAAGACTGGGATGCCATTAAAGTTTATGTGCTTGTAAAGGCAGGTGGCCCAATATTGTGACGATGTAGTGTTTATTATGCAAAAAGGGCAGTGCTGCCCAAAATGGTTGTTTTTTGATCCTTGTAACATGTATTTTTGAATAAAGACAAAGCAGGAAGCTCTGTGCTCCATCCTATTTATTTTTTGGAACCATATAGCGGTGTTTGGGAGCCCACTTGATGTTTTGAAGCGTTGATATCTAATGGTTGCAATGAATGTGGCTCATCTAATCATGATGTATACAAGAGAATTTCATTTTCTTTTTTTTTTTGGTGTTGTACTTTTTTGGTGTTGTACTTTTTTGGGGTTGTATTCTATCCCTGAAACGTGTTGGCTTCATAAACAATCTCTTTGGAATAAACTTGTTTCTGGACTTGATCAAGATGTAACCCCAACTCAAGATTCACTTCTATCTAGGAGACATCCTTTCCCACGTTGCTTGTCCTGGTGTCACAAAGACAAGACGTGAAGACGTTTTTAGAGACAATAGGCTCAGGCTATGAAAATGCTGCTGTATTTCACCGTCCAAAACATGTCGTTGTTTCCCACAGAATGGATATATAAAAGTAGAGCACACAAAATCAATGTATACACAGACAACAGCTTTCAGAAAAGAGAAAAAAAAAAAAGTAAGAAAAACAACCCCGTCCCACAATGCACCAGCTGTGGTTTGCCTGGAAGGTGGCCGCACAATAGACAAAACTCCCACAGCAAGATGCATCAGCCTCTATACAAAAAGCGTTCTATGGGCCACACACACGGAAAACATATCTAAAACAAACCAATGTCAATATTCCGTCTTCAATCCAGGAATAGAATTCCTGGGAAACCACGAGGTATAAATACAAACAACCTAAAATCACGACTATTGCCAGGCTCTCAATCTTCTTTAGATGGCAGTCACTGCTAATACCATGTCTAAGAGATTGTGAGAGACAATGGGATTCATGTGTGTCCCCGTCAATCAGCATGAACTAGTCATAAAGAGAAATCCGACCCAGTTAGTAGAGTCTCCGTACACAAGAGCAATTGCAATGAAAATACGCCACATTCTTGTATTATTTAGCCAAGCCGTACAGAAGATCATGTATACATTGTATTTTTGGGTTAGGAAAAGCTGAATTCCAGGTGTGGGTATCTCTGCATAGTTTCATTGGTCCAGCTTGGAACAATGTAAGTACACATATTCCATACCTGACCGATCCGTGTACAAGTGGAGAGTTAGGCTGGCCATACAAGGTTCGAATCTCTGCCGGTTCAGAAGGAACCAGCCAAGATTCGAACGGTTAATGGACAGGCTGAAAGTATCAAGTTGAGCAAACGATCAACTTGGGTACAACCAGCCTGCTGGATTCTCTTGCGATTATCAATGTCTTCTTCCAGAGTGGACGGCTTCCACGGGAGAAGACGGTGGCCTGGAGAGATTCCTGCATCAACGCGGTCTACTGTGGTTGTAGGAAAGAAATTTCCCTCGTGTATGGCCGGGCCTTACTGTGGTAGCAAACACTATTACAGTGATCTTCCGGGTCTGCCAGGTCCTGTCACAGGGGGGTGCCCTACTGCATAGTAAACACAGAAAGTTACTTACTTAGCATGGGCACCATTCAGAGAAATGCTTTGCATTTTCCTCAGTGAACGCAGTGTTCTCCAATGGGCTCCCTGCCTGCAGAACCCAATAGCGCTGCGGGAAGGTTTACCACATCAACACTGACTGGGGGAGAATTACTAAAATTGGAGAACTCAATCTGGTGCAGCTGTTCATATTAGCCAATCAGCTTCTAACTTTAGCTTGTTCAATTAAGCTTTGATACTAAAACCTGGAAGTGGACTAGTTTCTGTACAGAGCTGCACCAGATTTT